>CM042170.1:69504528-69517028 GCA_023376005.1 Doryteuthis pealeii | reverse complement strand
TAACAGACAAGCCTATCTGCAATTTTGCCTCACTCGCCGTTAAAAAAAGGCATGTTTCTATGTTTCTGACAAGTTTTATTTGGCTGAACTTGCACAAAGGTGTCAAAATTAGGGTGACCTAGAAAAAAACAGAACCCACACATTTTGTAATAAAACTGTTAATTTTAACTATGGGGATCTAGTGTTAGTGTTTAGGGTTAGGATTATTGTGTAGGGTTAGGATTAGGGTTAGGGTTGGGATATAGGGTTAGTTTAATGGGAAAATTAATTAATAATTCGGGTTCTATTTTTTCTGGGTCACCTATATACCGGTGACCCAGAAAAAAACAGAACCCACAAATTTTGTAATAAAACTGTTAATTTTAACTAGGGGTTTTAGGTTTAGGGTTAGGGTTAGGTTCTAGGGCTATGCTTAGGGGTTAGGGTTAGGGTTGGGGTTGGGGTTTAAGGTTAGTTTAATGGGAAAATAAATAAATAATTTGGGTTCTGTTTTTTTCTGGTTCACCCTAATTCTGACACCTTTGTGTAAGTTCAGCCTTTTATCTTACAATATATATTTACTAAATTTCAAAATAATTAGATGCAGCTAAGCTATTATCCAACAGATTAAATTGTGGTGTTCATAACACCATAGGTAAGACCGTTATCCCGATTAATTCGTTGAAAAATAACAATGCTTCAACTCAGACAAACGTATCTGCGATCTCGATTCCCCCACCGTACACCAAAAAGGCATGTTTCTACCGACTATGTTTCTGACACGTTTTTATTGACTATGATATTCAACATTACGAAGAACAACCGAGTCTTTTTCTTAAAGTGGATTACTGGTAGATAAATCAAATTACCAACGAGAAATGATGGACTACTTTCGTGGTTTGATCTGAAATCAATCACTATTTTGCAGCAGGTGTCGCCGGGTCAAATGTTGAAGGTCAGGGTGTAAGAAAAAGCAGGAATAAATGTACAAGAATAACATTTTTAAGTGCCTTGTTTTTTTCGTTTTTCTTTATTTGTGATAGACATTGGCTTTTTGAGGTCTTTCACCGCTTCATGGTTAGGGTCATTGCAAAGAGTGTAAAAAATAATAATGCAGATCTAAAGAAGGAGAGAAAGATTAAAGATGGCGGATTGGTGAAATAAAAAAGAGCGGGAAAGTAAAGGAGCGGGATGTGAGTGCTGAAAGTTGGCGGGGAAAGAGTAGGGGATTCTGGGAAAGAGGAAAAGAGAATAGTGAGAGTATAAGTTGGAAAGAGAGAACCCTGGAAGCAAAAAGGAGAAGGGAGTAAAGAGAGTAAGAGAGAAACAGCGAGGAAGAGAGAGAGAGAGAGAGAGAGAGAGAGAGAGAGAGAGAGAGAGAGAAAGAAAGACAGTGACAGAGAAAGGGAGAAACACAGAGAGAGAGAGAGAGAGAGAGAGAGAGAGAGAGAGAGAGAAGAGGGGAGAGGGTATAAGAATGGAAAATGAAAGAAAGAAATAATAAAGAAAGAAAACCAGTATGAGTTGCAATAACTAAGAATAGAGAATGAAATGAAGGAAAACATGATATAAACTTGAGAGTAAGAGAGTGAGGGACCGAGAGAGAGAGAGAGGGGGGGGAGAGGGAGAGAGAGAGAGAGGGGAGAGGAGAGAGAGAGAGGAAGAAAGGGAGATAAAGTTGAATGTGAGTGGCGGGGGACACAAGGTGGAAAATTAAATGAAAGAAAGAAAGAAAAGCAGATTGAGTAGAAGTATATAAGAACAAAGAATGAAATGAAGGAAAACGTGTTATAAAAGAGAGAAAGAGATTGAGATAGATAGAAA
Organism: Doryteuthis pealeii; assembly: GCA_023376005.1. NCBI lineage: Eukaryota > Metazoa > Mollusca > Cephalopoda > Myopsida > Loliginidae > Doryteuthis > Doryteuthis pealeii. The sequence goes on along the minus strand of CM042170.1, from coordinate 69,515,225 downwards.
GAGAGAAGGGTGGCGAGGGAAGAAAGAAAGAAGAAAGAAAGAAAGAAGGAGATTGACAAAAGAAATAAATTCAGACGTTGTAAGAACAAAAAATGAAATGAGGGAAACACGATATAAAAGAGGAAAAAAGAAAGAAAGAAAGAATAGCATTTTGAAAAAACCCAAAGAAAGACAGAAAGTAAGAAAGACAAATGAATGAAAGAAAGAAGAAAGAAAGAAAGAAAGAAAGAAAGAAAGAAAGTGAATGTAAAGACGTGTATGTCATAAGAAAGAAAGAAAGAAAGAAGAAAGAGTGAGAGACAAATGAATGAAAGACAACCGAAAGAAAAGAACCGAGGAATTAAAGAATGACAAATGAAAGGATAAGGAAGGAAAGAAAGAAAGAAAAAAGAAAGAAAGAAAGAAAGAAAGAAAGAGAGAAAGAAAAAAATTTCTTAGAGAAGAAAGAAAGAAAAAAGAAAGAAAGAAAGAAAGAAGAAGAAAGACAATCAATGAAAGAAAGAAGATAGAAAGAAAGAAGGAAAGACAGAAAGAAAGATAATGTCTTAGAGAAGAAAGAACGAAAGAAAGACAAATTAATGAAAGAAAGAAAGAAAGAAAGATAATGTCTTAGAGAAGAAAGAAAGAAAGAAAGAAAGAAAGAAAGAAAGAAAGACAAATTAATGAAAGAAAGAAAGAAAGAAAGATAATGTCTTAGAGAAGAAAGAAAGAAAGAAAGAAGAAAGAAACGGGATAAACAACAGAAAAGAACCGAGGAATTAAAGAATGAAAATGAAAGCATAAGGAAGGAAGGGAGGAAGGAAAGAAAGAAAGAAAAAAAGAAAGAATAGAGAAAGAAAGAAAGAAAGAAAGAAACGTAACAAGATTAAGAATATAAATTTAGAATACAAAAGCAAACAAACAAACAAACAAATATAAAAACATACATACGTACGTACAAGTACTTTTTTATATTAGAATTGAAGCTTGCACATGGTTTAATTCAAATTTTAATATCTAACAGTCTACGTTGGCGAAGGACATAGACTTGTCCGGAAATTAGGCACGTATTTTCGCGTGTACTGTATATACATTGCACACGTCAACAGGCGCTCGATATAAATATATTAAACGTGATATTTTGAACAAACTATATAAAATAAAACTTAATTTTGCCAAATATTTTTCTCTTAGACTCAATGTTTCTTTTACTTTTAAATACAGTATACAGAACATACCTAGAACACACACACACAAATATATATATATATATATTATATATATATATATATATATATATATATATATATATATATAAAGAAGTTTGGTATGTACGTGTCAACGTATAACTCCAAAACGGAGGGTCACTCAGATTCGAAATTTTGCATACACATTAATATCCTTCTAAGTAACACACGGTTATTGATTTTTACTGATTAAGGAATATAGTTAATTGAACCAAAATCAACCAATTTGCGGAACTGTCCGTATACCAGCTTCTGCTGCTAATAAAATATTGTTCGCTGCCTGCTTTCTATTATAAGCGATACCAGCATTTTGGTGGAAAAAATCTTAGTAAACAAGACTGCCAAGATAGTGGACTTGGGTCTGTGCAGCCTCTTTCCACTTAAAATATCTCACGCACAAGTTTCACTTCATACCAAGTTTCACTTAATCTTAAATGTAAACAAAAAGAAAAATAATTCCTAAAATAAACAAACATTCTACTATATAAATTCTCGGCGTTTTTTGTTTTTTTTAATTGGATAAATCATTTTCCTCTTATTTTTCCCTTACTCCTGTTTTCTCCTCACTTACTCTCTGGTTTTCATAATTTTTTTTAGTACGGTCATGGACCGGGTACTTTAGCTAGTATATATATATATATATATATATATATATATATATATATATATATATATGAGAAATGGGAAATGAATCCGACAATATGAGGAAAAAATGAGTAAAGAAAAGAAATGTAGATGGATAAAAATGAATTTTATCGATATCACTTTAAATCGATATCACTTACACATGTGTTTCGGTCTGTTTATCAAAATGTATACTAATAAAAATCCTACTCTGATGAAGGTCGGCAAAATCTGTGTACGGAACATTTTTATGCATTTTTCCTATTATTATTATTATCATCATCATTTCAACTCCATCTGATTATTTTAATAATAATAATAACGTAAATCCGTATACATTTTGATGAACAGACCGAAACACATGTGTAAGTGATATCGATTAAAAGTGATATCGATAAAATTCATTTTTATCCATCTACATTTCTTTGCTCATTTTTTCCTTATATATATATATATATATATATATATATATATATATAGAGAGAGAGAGAGAGAGAGAGAGAGAGAGAGAAATAGAGAGAGAAACTTGCATGTATGAATGCATGTATACATGAGACTAGACTGAGATAGACAGATAGATAGATAGATATGGACAGACTTCGAGAGATAGATATGAACAAAGAACGACAGGAACCATTATTTGCTTCAAAATCCTGATATGCAGATTGATTGAAAATTGAGTTGATCTATCGGTAGAATAATCGATCTAAAAAGATATCGTCTTTCTTCTTTTTAAACTCTTACGTAAACCTTTCCAGTGTGCGCTGTGTCCATTTTTTTATTCTTTCTTCGTCTTCTTCATTTTCTCGTAAAAGCTTGACACATTTCATCCATTTCCGCGATATTAATAAACACTTTCGTCAAAGCTCAGCTTTTCTCCTGCCGCTTATTTACAAGAGCGGCACTACTGAAAACCAGGGAAGCAGCCAAAATTAATCTAAAGCTGATGGTAGGTGTGGTACTCCACCTCAGACGCTTAAACATATTCCTTGTTATAGCGCTATTGAAAAGGAGATAGACTCCCTCCCCTATCTTACAAGAGTGGCACTACTGAAAACCAGGAAAGAAGCCAAAATTAATCTAAAGCTGATGGTAGGTGTGGCGCTCCACCTCAGATGCTTAAACAATTTCCTTGGTCTAGCGCTAGTGAAAAGTAAATAGACTCCCTCGCCTTACTTACTTAGAGTCGTCGGGGTGGTCTAAAGTCGGTATCAGCCAATCAGCGAGGGAGTCTATCTCCTTTTCACCTAGCGATAGACCAAGAAGATTCTTTAAGCGTCTGAGGTAGGGCACCGCACCTACCATCAGCTGCTTACTTGACAGCACAGATCACTGTAGCTATTCATATATATATATATATATATATATATATTTAAAAAATAAAATTACAAAAGAATAACAGAGTACAGACATTCATCAAAACCTGTTTTTTCAGCATTATTAGTAATATTTGGACTGTTTTCCTCATCTTCATTGTCATCTGTACATCTTTTCGGCCGATATGCCCTCCGGCCTTCTTAGGGTATTTCTTGTCGGGACTCGGGAATCTACTAATCGTAATCTGTTTTTTTTTAATCAAAAGGCAAATTAGATATCACATGACTGAGATAAACCCCATTTGTTAGTGCACATAAAACAATTTGTGCGTTGAGCATGCGTTTGAATGTGAGCATAGGTGCGGAAACACGTGTAGAAATTCGTAAAGATTAAGAATTAATTAAGTTGAACAGTAAGTCGTAAAACTGAAACTAGGTTAGATTGTGCTTTGTGGATATATATACTCTGTTTACAATTTAGCTAAATGTCTTCTAAATATTTTAAAAGCAACTTCAGATTTGTCCTGGATCAGATAAATTCTAATCAATCAATTCAGATAGCTCTTCTATAAAGTGTCTTTACACACACACACACACACACAACACACACACACACACATATATATATATATATATGTGTGTGTGTGTGTGTGTGTGTGTGTGTGTGTGAGGTAAAATAAGGAATGAAAGAACAAAACTCAGACAAAAATGTGTAGTATATTTCGCTGGAGAACTGAACTCTGCTTCTTCTGCTTTTATTGAATTATTAGGGTTATACAAGTGTTTTATAGAAGGGGGAAGTAAGTAGGTGGGTAAGTTTTGTGGTAAGGGGAAGATTTGATTGGTTATAGGGGACATCTTTGTATAAAACACTTGTATGATCCTAATAATTGAATGAAAGCAGAAGAAGCTGAGCTCAACACTCCAGCAAAATATACTACACATTTTTGTCTGAGTTTTGTTCTTTCATTCCTTCTGGCCTTCTTCAGGTATTTCTTGTCGGTCTCGGGAACCTTCTAGGCCATGTGTCTAGTGGATAAGGTAGTTAGGTTAAGATAGTTCTAAGTGACAGTTATCTCTGGATTCTGGGTTCAATCCTGAGTAGAGGCAGTAACATAGAAAAATAATTAACACAACTCCTACCCCAGCTATGGTTAGCGGAATGAGAACAGGATACCCCCGTGGACTAAATAAAGGGTTAGGTTCAAAGTTTCGTGATGGCTCCCGATTACGACAAGAAAATTCCCGAGTTCGAAAAGAGGTTCCCGAGTCTGACAAGAAATACCTGAAGAAGGCCGGAGGGCATATCAGCCGAAACGTTGTACAAATAACAATAAAGATGAGGACAATAGTCCGAATAACGCAGATAATACTAATCATCAAGCCTCATCTCAAAAAATCAGAGAAACAAGAAGTATGGATCAGTTTAGCTTCGGCAAGTACTTGGTTTCTTTAATATTTCCCATTTAATAATAGGTTTTATATTTTATGCATTTACCGAACCCCTCTGCCAGGAGCAGGATGTTGTATAAGGTCAATTTTAAGCGGAGTAAAGAACTTAGAGTTTTCCTTCTTCTAGTTTCCTAACCAAGGCTAAAGAACACAATTTGCCCCAGTATTTGCGCATAGCTAGGAGGAGGACTGATGGATTAATTCCTTTTCAACGGGCATTAGCACAAAATGAAAGGTAAACAGCCTCATCCAGAATTTGAACTCGGCTTCCCAGTTCCATTTCGTACGGTGATAACCATTACGCTAAGCGCGCCTGTTATACTTTTATAACGTATATATGTGGAAAACATGTATGAAGCTTGAAATAGCGAGTTCTTTTGTTGTTTTATATTTTAAATTCCAAATCTAGCTAGCTAAGTTTGTTGTATTTTTTTAGTTTAATATTAGAAAAAGAGTGTTTATGGTTTATTATTGCATACTGATGTTTTCACGGTACCAAATCGATATAATGTTGTATACCCTTTCTTACTTCTTTACTTCTTACTTGCTTCTATATCTTGGACATCTATTCTTCTGGCCGGCTTGGTTCTATTTCTATCATCTTGCGTCTGGAGTTGTCTTGGGGACTTCGGTCTGGTTTTCCATGCTAGGGATTTCTCCTTATCAGAAGCCCTGTGTCATTGTTAGTTTTTAGTAAACACAAGATTTCGATTTTCTTTTAATATTACTTTATTCGGTAAATCCCCAACCCAGACATAACATAGCGCGCGTATGCGTTACAGTTTAGACAGAGCATCATGGCCGACTGCTCTGTCTGACGTCCACTGCAAAACTAAACTAAAGCTCCTTACTATTCTTAAACCGGAACAGGTTCTTCTAGGCCTTCCAGTTCCTACGATTTATCCCCGGAAGGCAAGGTGAGGGAAGTCAAACGCCGTCACTCACTTTCAGGGCCATCAACTGCACTGATCGCCACCATATCTCTATACTACCTTACATAAGTATGAAAAGCATCATCCCCTCAGAATTACAGGAGATTGACAATAATCTTATGCCACCGCATAGATTATGTAACATTATAAGGGTGCCCGTGTGTGCGTGCTAGTGTTTATGGCTATTGTGAGGATACCTGGTTAATGGGTTTTCAGTTAGGTATGGGAGCTGTTCGTTTCAAGGTGGGTGCCGAGAAAAAGGGATCCGTGGTAATGTAATTTTAAAATTCGCTAAAGATGAATTAAAGATGGCGCTTCTAAGAGTGTTTAAAAACGGGGACCAGCTCCCTGTGATTCAAGGGGGCGGGGGAGAAAAGGAGAAGAAATATAGTGAACATGATGAAAAGACCTTTGTAAATATTTGATCGTCATTGCTTTAAGCTTGTCCAGATGGATAGTTCATTAATTAATAGATGATCAATAGAAAAAAAAACTTAGTCTACATGAATATCATCACGTATTAATGCTGATATGTTTGTTGAAAATTGCGGTCTGTCACGACAGATATAATGTTAGCCTATCGGCATTGATGGCGACCGGTAAATCCAGCCAAGCTGAGTAAATAAACTGCACAGGTATGACCAGGCGCCCATGTTTTGTGTGGTCACTCTAATCTTCTTCCTATTGCTTAAGGACGGATTCCTGGTGGCTGTGTAGTCTATTACAGGCAGACATTGGCCGCCATTTTAGCCCAAGTATGGGCCAGATTGGCGGTCGTCCAGCTCTAGTACCTATAAGTACCCTTATGACAAACCCCAACCCTTTTTATCATATATGTGCTGGAGGGCGGTAGATGAGGGTCTTAATGTCCTGGGTAGGACGTTAAAGAACATCTAGCGACGAGGTTCTAATTCTGAAGCTCTGGTGAGTGTGGAGTACCTCTTTGAGTTGCAATTACTCCAAGGTACACCCTGACTCTGGGTGGCAGTCCTTGTTAGGGTTCTATCTGTGAATTGAATAGATAAAGGTATGAGCTTTAAAAAAATGTGCTTTTAAAAAATTGAATACCCAACAATAATGAATAAAACGAAAACGCCATCGGCATAAAATAACCCAGGAGTTGACATGCCACAAAATCCAACCAACCTACTAGCCAGCTAGCCTTCTTCCTGCTGTATACTGGATCATTCAATATTCAGTATACTAGTACATTCAACTACAGATTGCATCAGATATATACTAACTCGCAATAGAGTGCTAAAACATCGTGGTAGACGTTTCACGTAATGGTTCCGTTATCTTTACTGTCTCAGCAAACAGCAATGCATAAATAGTCCTGGACCAGCGCATTCACTCTCTACAAAAGTGTAGCGAAATTGAAAGGCAGAACTGTGGACGAGTGGATTCCCAGCCCCCACAAACAAAGCACATCCGGATATGTTTGGCCTGTGCGAGGGGGAGGAGTGTGGCGAGTGGCCACAGATATTTGAACTCGCTACCTTCTTGTCGCTGAAATGCTGTTGGCAGAGACCCGGATGAGACGAGTCGGAATTTTCATAAAGGGTAGCGAGCGAGGATAAAAAGGGATAGTGGCTGATACTGCGAGAGAGCAAAAAAGCAAGTGTCTGGACGAGAAATGAAATTCGACGACTACTGTGTTTGGAGTGTCAGGAAGTGAGAGTAACGTGCTCAGTTGGTAGAGACTGTGTTGATGGCGAAAGGAATTATATTTCGTTTGCTACTTGTATGTATACTGGTCTGGTAAGGCATCTGAGGAAACACAAGGATACAGTGTCAAGTGTTGCTGGCACTCAAGTATGAAAAAAAGAATAGGAAATGGTCTTACTCGAGCATGAGTTGACAGTCAAACACACACACACACACACACGCACGCACACACACACACACACACACACACACACATACACGCACACATACGTACACACACACACACATGCCCACACACACGCACGCACACACACACGCACACATACGTACACACACACACCCACCCACACACACGCACACAACGTACATACGTACAACACACACGCACGCACGCACACACACACACACACACACACACACGCACACACACGCACGCACACACATACAGACAACACACACACTACATACACACACCACGCACAACAACACACACACACGCAACACACACACACACACACACTCACACTTCCTAACCCCAAATAGATTTCCCTTTATATCCCAATTCACACTACAATCAAAATGTCTACGTTAAAGAATATAGCAAGACAAAATACCATTCCAGCCAAACAGAAATTGCAATCATTTACAAGACATGCCATATTTATTGGTCAGTAATATTATTCATGGATCCATATTATATTTTTAATAGCAGCAATCACCTTAAAATGCCAACATCTTCATTGCCATTGCTCCCAGGTACACTCTGATCCGAAATTGTCGTACTTGTTAGGGTCCTATATATATTAATAATGGAGATTCGCTTCCGGTATTTTTCTGTAACAATAACTACGTCACTGCTTACGTCACATTACCCGAATCGTCATAACATAGAATAAATACACTCAAAATTTGAACATGCAGCATTAGACAGTCCTCATTGTTTTTTTTTAAACAAGTTTTAATAAATACATGACTGGTATTATATATCTATATATAGTTTGTTTTATTTTAATACATATTTAAAGTTTACATTTCAAATTGTTTTATTTTTTTAATCCTTTGATGAATTCGATGATTTTACTTACTTAGGGTACAAACTCGCTGACATTGAACTTTTAAACTCCCAACCCTCAGGCAATATGTTTCAAAAATCTATTTTTACATCGCCCGTAAGGTGTTTTTTTATTTTGCTAGTGTGGATAACATAGATAGAAAATGTGTTTAAAAAACTGACTTAAAAAAATTGAATACCAAACAACAATAAAAAAGAGAAAAAAAATATTTGGTATAAAATAACCCAAGTGTTTACATGTCGAAAGTCCAACCAACCAACCAACCAACCTGCATTCTTCCTCCCCCTCAAAAGATTTTCCCCCTCATTTTATTTCTCCTCACTCCCCAGTTCAGACAACAATCTAAATGTCTACGTTAAAGAATAAAAAGAGAGAAAATACCATTTTCAGCCAACTTCCTCATTGCCATTAATGCAAGGTACACTCTGACCCGGAGTGGTTGTACTCGTTAGGGTCCTGTCTGTGGATTAAATAGATAAGAATAAGTTTTTAGAAAAATGAGTTTTTTTAAATGTGTTTTAAAAAACTGGGTTTAATAAATTGAATATCCAACAGGAATGAATAAAACAAAAACGTCTTTGGTATAAAATAACCCACCAAGGATTGATATGCCGTAAAATCCAATAAAACAAACCATCCAACCAACCTTGTTTTTCTCACTCATTTTATGTCTTCTCCCCCCTCCCCAATTCAGACTACAATCAAAATGTCTACGTTAAAGAATATAACGAGAAAAAAATACCATTTCCCGCCAACTTCGAATTGCAAACACTTACTAGACATGCCATATTCATTGGTCAGAGCAATGTTATTCACGAATCGATATTATATTTTTGATAGCAGCAGACACCTTAAAATGCCGACATCTTAAATCACAAGTCTCGGTAATGGCCGAACCAGTGATATCTTTATTTGATCTCATAAAATAAGATGTAGTTTTTGTTAATAACAGACAATAATTACCATTGCGAATGACACATTTTTATTGGCCAAACATTGGCAATAGATGCCGTTCCGCTCTGTTAACTATTGGCGTCATAATCAGAACGACGTGTGTCCTAATTTTAGAGTTTTGTCTATGCCAACGAACAATAAAATGGTACACGAAGAGATTTTAAGTGACAAGTTAGAGTACCAATATGAAATAGACTCTCTGGATTGATTGAATATTTATGAATATTTGAATTTCATTGGAGTAAATGTCGATGACGTATTTTTTTTTCGGATTCTATACGTTTCTGCGTTCTGTTTCATCAATATTTAAAAAAAAACCTGAGAAGTGTTTGTTTGTCTGTCTTCGATAGATGACCAAAGTGTTTGTGGTACGAATGCCAAATTAGTAATGTATTTCTATAGTAAAATTATTTTCAATTTATTTGTATACTGAATTCGTCTTTAACTCATTTTAATCATATCCAATGCATTGTTATTGTAAAATCATTTTCAATGTATTTTTATAGTAAAATTATTCCTAATGCATTTTTATAGTAAAATTATTTCTAATGCATTTTTATATTAAAATCATTTCCAATTCATTGTTATTGTAAAATCCTTTCTAATGCATTTTATAGTAAAATCATATCCAATGCTTTGTTATTGTAAAATCATTTTCAATGCATTTTTATAGTAAAATTAATTCCAATACATTTTTATAGCAAAATTATATCCAATGTATACTATCCTAAAATCATTTTCCATCCATTTTTATAGTAAAATCATATCCAATACATTGTTATTGTAAAATCGTATCCAATGCATTTTTATAGTTAAATCATTACCAATGTATTTTTATCCTAAAATCATTTCCAATGCAATTTTATTGTAAGGTTACCTCTGGTATATTTTTATCCTAGAATCATTTCCAATATATTTCTAAAATAAAATCATCTCTGATGTATTTTATAGCAGACTCCTGTCCAATGCATTTTTATATTAAAATTACTTACAATTCTCTTTTATTCTAAAATCATTTCTAATACATTTTTATTGTAAAATCAATATTCAATGCATTTTAGAGTAAAATCATTTCTAATGCATTTTTATAGTAAAAATCATTTCTAATGCATTTTTTATATTTCCAATGCATTTTTTATAGTAAATCATTTCTAATGCATTTTTATATTAAATCATTTCCAATGCATTTTTATAGTAAAAGTCATAGTCCAATGCATTTTTATAGTAAAAATATTTCTAATGCATTTTTATAGTAAAAATCATTTCAATGCATTTTTATAGTAAAAATCATTTCCAATGCATTTTTTATAGTAAAAATCATAGTCCAATGCATTTTTATAGTAAAAATCATTTCCAATGCATTTTTATAGTTAGAATCATGTCCAATGCATTTTTATAGTAGAAATTATTTCCAATGCATTTTTATAGTAAAAATCATTTCCAATGCATTTT
>CM042170.1:69499528-69502028 GCA_023376005.1 Doryteuthis pealeii | reverse complement strand
AAGAAGAAGAAGAAGAAGAAGGAAGAAGAAGAAGAAGAAAGAAAAAAAGAAGAAGAAGAAGAAGAAGAAGAAGAAGAAGAAGAAGAAGAGAGAAGAAGAAAAAGAAGAAGAAATTGACAAAAGAAGAGAAGAAAGAAAGAAGAAGAAGAAAGAAGAAAAGAAGAAGAGAAGAAGAAGAAGAAGAAGAAGAAGAAGAAGAAGAAGAAAGAAGAAGAAGAAGAAGAAAAGAAAAAGAAGAAGAAAAAGAAAGAGAAAAGAAGAAAGAAGAAGAAGAAAGAAAGAAGAAGAAGAAGAAGAAGAAAAAAGAAGAAGAAGAGAAAAGAAGAAATGAACAAAAGAAGAAAGAAGAAGAAGAAATGAACAAAAGAAGAAGAAGAAGAAAAGAAATTGACAAAGAAGAAGAAGAAGAAGAAGAAGAAGAAGAAGAAGAAGAAGAAGAAGAAGAAGAATTACGTACCAGAAGAAGAAGAAGAAGAAAAGATGAATGAGTAAAAAAGAGAATGGGTGACAAGAAGAAGAAGAAGAAGAAGAAGAAGAAGAAATAATGTAAGGAGGTCTCGCTAGAAGTTGGCGTTACAGTGTGCTCATGAATGGCAAAGAATCTTGATCGTGTAGGGGTTAACGCATTGGCATTGAGAACCGGAAGAAGTGGCGGTGATTGAGGGGTGGGGTTGTGGGGTGGGTGGAATGGTCGTTCTGCGATTCTTCCGTTCCAAGGAAGGGGTAAAAGAGGCAAGAATCGAGCGTTACCGTCGCTTCGTTCGCCTATCAAACATTGGTGTCTATGGATTGATTCAGTGGTCTGATATCGATCAGACAGGCCGAAACCAGTTGGCGTTTTCTTAGTCAGCCGGCCAGTCCTCGTTTAACAAGCCGAGCCCAAAGAATGGGTTAGTCAGCCAGACGGCGACAGAGAATGGCACATTGCCTGATCCAGCACGACTGCTCGCTGAGTGGGTGCATATTTCTCGGAAGGGATCTCCGTTGGCAGTTTGGTTTATGCGTGAGAGACACAGAGAGACAGAGAGAGAGAGACAGACAGAGACAGAGAGACAGAGACAGAGACAGAGAGATGGGGTAGAGTGAGAGAGAGAGAGAGTGATGTTTGTTTTTTTTTATAGATTTCAACGGCATTTCAACTCATCTGTAGTTATTTTAAGCCTAGAGGGAATTCCGCTGAGCGGGCGCATAATTCTGGGAAGGGATCTTAGTTGTCAGTTTGTTTTTGTGAACCAAAGAGAGAGAGAGAGAGAGAGAGAGAGAGAGAGAGAGAGAAAGAGAGAGAGAAAGAGAGATGGGGGGTAGAGCGAGAGAGGGAGAGTGATGTTTGTTTTTTTATAGATTTCAACGGCATTTCAATCATCTGGGGTTATTTTAAGCCTAGAGGGAATTCTGCTGAGCGGGCGCATACTTCTGGTTTTGGTTTGTTTGGTTTGTTTTGTTTTACGGCATATCAACCTCAGTGGGTCATTTAATGCTATAAAGTTTTGAAATAAATCAACTCTTAATGGATAATACAATTTTTTTATAAATACATTTTTCTATTTAACCCATAGATGGGACCCTAACAGGTACTACCAATCCGGGTCAGAGTGGACCAGAGAGTGGTGGTAAGGGGTGCTCCATATTCTCCAAACCTCCAAAACTGGAACCTCACCATCAGATAGAGTTTAACGTCATTCCCAGGACATGTAGACCCGCAGCCACCGCCTTCTAGCACCCATATGATGAAAAGGGGACTTGCCATAAGGGCATACTTCTGGGAAGGGATCTTAGTTGTCAGTTTGTGAACCAAAGAGAGAGAGAGAGAGAGAGAGACCCAGTGTGTGTGTGTGAGAGAGAGAGAGAGAGATAGAGTTGGAGCCAGAGAAAGAGAGGGTCATGGTTGTTTTTTTAATGATTTTAATGGCATGTTAACTCATCTCGGGTTATTTAAGCCTAGAGGGAATTCTGTTCCATTGGAGAAAGAGAGATTATGTGAGTGAATGGAACATTGTTTGAACCAGGACGATTGCTCGCTCAGCGGGTGCATATTTCTAGGGAGGATCTGAGTTGTCAGTTTGTTTTGTGAACGAAAGAAAGAGAGAGAAGAGAGAGAGAGAGAGAGAGAGAGAGAGAGAGAGAGAGAGAGAGAGAGAGAGGGAGAGAGAGAGACAGAGATAGAGAAAGGAGTGATAAAGAGAAATATATAAAAGAATGCCACATCGCTTGATCTAGCACGATTGCTCGCTGAGTGGGTGCATACTTCTGGAAAGGGATCTTTGGTTGGCTGTTTGTTTTGTTTGTGTGTTGTTGTGTGTGTGTGTGTGAGAGAGAGAGAGAGAGAGAGAGAGAGAGAGAGAGAAAGAGAAAGAGAAAGAGATAGAGGGGGATGATGGTTGTTTTTTTATTGATTTGAACGGCATGTCAACTCATCTTGGGTTATTTTAAGCCTAGAGGGAACCCGTCCCATTTTTAACTTAGGTGTAGTTGTTTTACAGGGTCCAGAGAGAGAGAGAGA
>CM042170.1:69492028-69494528 GCA_023376005.1 Doryteuthis pealeii | reverse complement strand
AAAATGATGAGAACATCATTGACAATACACAATAATCCCTCCTCCAATGAATCGGCTAGCCCTAGCACCTATATAATTGTCCCAACCCTATTGCCGTTATGGTAAGCCCCAACCCTTTTTTATCATTTGGGTGCTAGAAGGCCGTGACTGAGGGTCTTAGTGCCCTGTATATGACGTTAAATTATATCTGATGGTGAGGTTCCAGTTCTGGAGGTTTGGGGACTGTGGAGCACCCCTTCATCACCATTGCTCCCTGGTCCACTCTGACCCGGAGTGGTTGTACCTGTTAGGGTTATCATCTATGGGTTAAATAGAAAAACATGAGTTTATAAACAAAATTGAGTATCCATTTAATGATTATTTTATTTCAAAACTTTATTGGAATTAAATGACCCACTGAGGTTGATATGCCGTAAAACAAAACAAACCAAACAAACCAATTATCTTTCGTTCTCGTGTCTTCTTTCTTTGTTCTTTTCTTTCTTTCTTTCTTTCTTTCTTTCTTCTTTTCTTTCTTTCTTTCTTTTTTTTCTTCTTCTTTTCTTTCTTTCTTTTTTTCTTTCTTCTTTTCTTTCTTTCTTTCTTTTTTTCTTTTTTCTTTCTTTTCTTTCTTCTTTTCTTTCTTTCTTTCTTTCTTTCTTTACGTTACTTCTCTTCTCTTAGTTCTTTTTCTTCTTTCTTTCATCCCTTATACATTTCCATGATTTCTTTTTCACCTGTCTCTCCTTCTTTCTTTCTTTATCTCCTTCTTTTTTTCCTTCCTTCTTTCTTTCTTTCTTTTCTTTCAAATTATTTTACTCTTTCCACTCCAAAATATAGACACTGTGAGTTGAATAATTATAGTGGGAATGAAACCTGCATTACTCTGAAAATATATAAATATACAAATATCTATCATTTGATATTCAACGTTTGCATAAGAGAAATCTATACTTTTCTTTTATATATATTTTTGATACCACTAATTTTAAGCAGAAAATTTCTTATTGCAAATTTTGTAGTCAATTTTTAAATATACATTTCGGAAAATGATTTTTGTATATTTATATATCTTAAGAGAAAAATTTAACAGCTCCAATATTGCAAACCACATTCCCTATAAACTAAACAAAATAACACCTGACTAAACAAAATGTATTCATAATTGTGTATATATATATATATATATATATATATATATATATATATATATATATACTAGCAATATATGCACCCTCCGGGTGCAAGTATTTAAGTTTAATATAATAAAGTATCATATTAAATTAGAAATGCTAATGAAACTGAATAAGAATTCAGATAAAAAGATTTGGAACAGAGGGGGTATGATTGAAAATAGAACAGCTTTGAAACTAACTCTTCCATCATTTTCCCTTACTGTCTTTCATTGGTAAATTTTCCTAATTTAATATTTAGTTAAAATAGGAAGTAAAGATAAAATTACAGTTAGTTCTTCTTGTTAATGGATTTCTTTTAAGATTTATCCCCGAGATTTTTGCTCATATTGATTAATATAAAACCAAACAATTAGAAATCATAATACTAAGCATATATTTTTATTAAATCAAATTTTTAAGATCAAATGCAAATTAGCCTTCCATTCACACTGTACTGCTATTTTGTTGTATATATAAATACAATTGCATGTTATTTGTATGTAGAATGATTAATAGTATTAATGATGTAAAACATTTTATTAATAATTGAGGTTTAAATAAAAATTAAAATCATGGAGAATATGATGTAATAACAAAGGGAATTGTGACTTGTATAGTAATATAGTTTCGGTTACAGACATACAAACCCACAATCTCCATTATAATAAGATATATATATATATATGTGTGTGTGTATTTAGGCAGAGTTTTTTTTTTCTTTTAAACATGTTGTGTTAAACTCTACTGACGATTCTTGTTGGACGAGTTTTTGTTCGATCCTTTCTAACTGTCTGGCCATCTTTTTAACGCCAGAGAGGAATTCGTCTAGCAATACACCAAAGGTTTCTTCACGAGCGCTTTCGGCATCTCTACTGATGGAAGGTTTCAGGTGTCTTGTTTTTAAAACGAGCAGTAGCGTAGGAATTGGTAATGGGAGAGAGAAGCAGAACATTTAAATTATTTTCTGCTTCTCTCTCGATGGTTCGGATTAAAAACAAGCTCTGATGATGATTTTTATGAATCGAAATATTGTCAATATTAGCAATGAAAATGATATAAAAATATATTCATTTTAACAACATTGCGTGTTTTCATATCCTTTTATTTCTCTCTCTCTCTCCCTCTCTCTCGCTCTCTCTCTCTCTCTCTCTCTCTCTCTATATATATATATATATATATATATTATATATATATATATATCCAAATACATGTATATAAATGCAAATACAAATAAGTTTCTCTGAATTCAAAAAAAACAAAGTAGCATTTCAGATTTAAAGGTGATAACTGGAAAACATTCTGGGGGGGGGGAGTCAAAAATAGTAAACATATCTTTTAAGTATCTT
>CM042170.1:69482028-69487028 GCA_023376005.1 Doryteuthis pealeii | reverse complement strand
TGAGCGCTATTCTGCATTAGTACCGCTGTGTTTTGCCAACGCCAAACTAAATAGTGAAGTGAACGTTACTCTTCTTAAAATAAAGATGCACCTGGGAATTGAACCCGATAACCCCAGCATGTTTTTCATTAGTCAAAATATTTCCGAAAATTACTCACTTGTTATGGCGGGAAACTGGGAAGCGTCGTATATCTTTTGATGGTCTTCGTATCCTCCAATCTGACTTGAGTTTTCTCTTTAGAAAAAAAAAACAATGGTCTTCTTCTTCTTCTTCTTCTTCTTCTTCTTCTTATTATTATTATTATTATTATTATTATTATTATTATTATTTACTCCTTTTGAGTTTTCACATCAGCATTAACTGATGGTCTTTCACTGGAGTCTGAGTGACAGCAAGTCTCCTCAGGTCTCCATGACTCTTCTGAGTATTCTGGCAGATTGCAGCAGTGCAGTATTCTGAATGGTTTCAATCCTTCCTCTGATATCCAAACTTTCCAAACCCTTTTCTAATCCTTTTGGGACTATTATTATTATTATTATTATTATTATTATTATTATTATTATTATTATTATTATTATTATTCCTTTTGAGTTTTTACATCAGTGTTAGCTGATGTTCTTTCACTGAAGTCTGAGTGACAGCAAGTCTCCTCAGGTCTCCAGGACTCTTCTGAGTATTCTGACAGATTGCAGCAGTGCAGTGTTCTGAATGGTTTCAATTCTTCCTCTGATTTCCAAACTTTTCAAACCCTTTTATTATTATTATTATTTGAGTTTTCACATCAGTGTTAGCTGATGGTCTTTCACTGGAGTCTGAGTGACAGCAAGTCTCCTCAGATCTCCAGGACTCTTCTGAGTATTCTGGCAGATTGCAGCAGTGCAGTGTTCTGAATGGTTTCAATCCTTCCTTTGATATCCAAACTTTCCAAACCCTTTTCTAATGCTTTTGGGACTGTTCCAAGTGCACCAACTACAATTGGTATAACTTTCACTTTCATATTCCATAACTTTTTCAGTTCTCTGGCAAGGTCCAGATATTTGTCAATTTTTTTATTATTATTATTATTATTATTATTATTATTATTATTATTATTATTATTATTATCACACCTTTTGAGGTTTTTATATCTGCAAAAGCTGATGCTATTTCACTGGAGTCTGATTGACAAGTGTCCTCAGGTCTCCAGGACTCCTTTAAGTATTCTAGCCGATTGCAGCAGTGCTGTAGTCTGGATGGTCTCAATTCTTCCTCTGATTTCCAGGTATTATTATTTCCCCCCATTCGAGTTTTTCACACCTGCCGTAGCCGCTGGTTCACAAGAGACTGAATGACAGCAAGTCTCCTCAAGTCTCCAGAATTCTTCTGAGTATTCCAGCCGATCTCAATAATGCTGTAGTCTGGATGGTCTCAATCCTTATTCTTAGACTTTTATCTAATTTATTACTCTCTTTTACCATTTTACTACACTTCTTATTCCTTCTTCTTCTTCTTCTTCTTCCTTTCCCTTCTTCTTCTTCTTCTTCTTCTTCTTCTCTTCTTCTTCTTCTTCTTCTTTTCTTCTTCTTCTTCTTCTTCTTCTTCTTCTTCTTCTTCTCTTCTTCTTCTTCTTCTTCTTCTTCTTTCTTCTTCTTCTTCTTCTTCCTTCTTCTTCTCTTCTTCTTCTTTCTTCCTTCTTCCTCTTCTTGCTCTCTTCTCTTCTTCTTCTTCTTCTCCTTCTCAAGAAGAAAGAAGAAAGTAAGAAGGAAAGAAGAAGAAGAGACGAAGAGAAGAAGAAGTAAGAAGAAGAAGAAAGAACGAAGAAGGTAAAAAAAGCAAAAGAAGAGAAGAAGAGAAAAGAAAAAGGTAGAGAGGAAAAAGAAGAAAGGCAAGACAATAAGAGCGAAGATCATAGAGAAGAAGGAAGAGAAAGAACGTAATGAAAAAGAGAAGAAACGAAAAAAAGAAGAAGAGAAAGAAGAAGAGGAGAAGGAAGAAGAGAAGAAGAAGAGGAGGAGGAGAAGAAAGAAGAGAAGAAGAAAGAAGAAGAAAGAAGAAAGAAGAGGGAGGAGGAAGAAGAGAGAAGAAGGGAAGAAAGAGCAGAAGAAAGAAAAGAAAAAGAAGAAGAAGAAGAAGAAGAAAAGAGAGGAGGAGAGGGGAGGAGGAGGAGGAGGAAGGAGAAGAAAGAAGAGGGAAGAAGAAGAAGAGAAGAAGAAGAAGGGAAGAAGAAGGAGAGAAGAAGAAGAGAGGAGAAAGAGAGGAGGAGGGAAAAGAAGAAGAAGAAGAAAGAAGGAAGAAGAAGAAGAAGAGGGAGGAGGAGGAGAAAAAAGAAAGAAGATGAAGAGAAGGAAGAAGAAGAAGAAGAAAGAAGAAAAGAAGAGATGAGGCAGAGAGAAAGAAGAAGAAGAAGGAAAAGAAAGAAAGAAGAAGAGGAGAGAGGGAGAGGAGAAGAAGAAAAAGAAGAAGAGAAGAAAGAGAAGAGGAGGAGGAGAGAAGAAGGAAGAAGAAGAAGAAGAAAGAAGAAGAGGGAAAGGGAGAGAAGAAGAAAAGAAAGAAAGAAGAAGAAGAAGAAGAAAGAGAAGAGGAGGGGAGGAGAAGAGAGAAGAAGAAGAAGAAGAAGAAGAAGAAGAGGGAAAGGAGGAGGGAAAGAAGAGAAGAAGAGAAAAAGAAAAGGAAGGAGGAGAGAAGAAGAGAGAAGAAAAAGAAAGAAAAAGAAGAAAGAGAAGGAAGAAGAAGAAAGAGGAAGAGAGGAGGAGAAGAAGAAGAAGAAGAAGAAGAAGAAGAAGAAGGAGGAGAGGAGGAGAGAAGAAGAAGAAGAAGAAGAAGAAGAAGTGGAAGGAAAGAGAGAGAAAGAGAGAAGAAGAAGGGAAGAGAAAGAAGAAGAAGAAGAAGAAGTNTCTCTGTCCCGGTTGGACCAATGCGAAAAAAAGCGGGGAATCACGATTCATCAGGATGCTGAGAAAGATTTCCGCATGCCCCCAAAAGTCTTGAGAGGGAAGGGGTTGTAAAACGGGGTAGGATTTTAAATCCGGGGAAAGTAATAACATTTTAACAGCGAGTAAGGGGGTATCATTAAAAATTACGGATAATTGCAAGATTTGCTGTCAGGAGATAGGATGATTATAGGAAAGGGAGGGAATAAATTAAGAAGGAAGAAGAAGAAGAAGAAGAAGAAAGAAGAAGAAGAAGAAGAAGAAGAAGAAGAAGAGAATGTGGAGGGAACATAAGGAGGAGACAGCGGAGAAGAGAAGAAGAAGAAGAAGAAAGAAGAAAAGAGAGAAGAAAGAAGAAGACTTTATTTTCGCAAGTAAGAAGAAGAAGAGAAGGAAGAAGAAGAGAAGAAGGGAAGAGAGAAGAAAGAATGTTGAGGGGAAATATAAAGAGAGACAGAAAGAAGAAGAAGAGAAGAAGAAGAAGAGAGTAAGAGAAAAAGAAGAAGAAGAAGAAGAGAAGAAGAAGAGAAGAAGAAGAAGATGAAATTTTGAGGGAAATTATAGAGAGACAGAAAGGAGAAGAAGAGTGAAGAAGAAGAAGAAGAAGGAAGAAGAAGAGGAAGAAAGAGAAGAAGAGAGAAGAAGAGTAAGAAGACTTTATTCGCAGAAGGAAGAAGAAAGAAGAAAGACGAAGAGTTAAGAAAAAGAAGAAGAAGATAGAATGTGAGGGGGAAATTAAAGAGGACAGAAAGAAGAGAAGAAGAAGAGAAGAAGAAGAAGGAAGAAGAAAGAAGAAGAAGAAGAAGAAATGTGAGGCGAAATTAAGGAGAGCTCAGAGAGAAAGAACAAAGAAGGAACGGAAGTATTCTAGAAAAAAAACAAGGAATGGTGACAGAAAGAAAGCGAGAGAGAGAGAGAAAGACAGAGAGACAAAGAGCACAGAGGAGAGAGAGAGAAGAGAGAGAGAGAGAGACCATGCGACGAGTGAGAGAATGAGAAAGAGTAAGAGGAAAGAAAATAGACAGGAAAGAGATGGAGTTAGAAAGAAAGAGACGAAGAAAGGGAGAGTACAAGAAAAAAAAAAATGTCTGATATAGAAAATAAGAACCGAAATAAACAGAAAATACAATAATGGTCAGAGAGAGAAGAAGAGAGGGGGAGGAGAGAATCAAAGAAAGAAAGAACAGAAAAGAGGTGAGAGACTGCCCATGAAAGTTTAGAATTGAAGATAAAGAACCTATTATTAATATTAAAAGGAATGTTTTTTCAAACTCTTCCGCCCCCACCCCACCCTTATATGACAATCAGAGTGTCAATAGATTAGGGTATCATCTAAAGGTTAAATTTTGAGAAAAAACGAGTTTTTAAAAATGTCTTAAAAATGAGTTTTAAGGTTTAATACCGAACAAAATGAAACAGTATTCTGCAGGAAATAACCCCAACCCCCCTAACATTAACTTTATTTCTATTTTATCTAAATAATTTGCACAATACTATTTATTTTTTAAACAGATACATGTGCAATATATATTGGTTGGATAGTCGTATTTTACCGGACATACAGGCTTTATTATTCTTGATGGTATTCAAATTTTTTAAAAACTTTTTTTTTAAAACTTCATTTAAAAAGTAATTACCTACGGTAGTAATATCTCCTCCACAGAAAGCGATGTTACTACACGAATCGGAAAGGCATGGTTGGCCACAAACAAATTATCAGTGATATGGAAATCCGATCTCACCGACAAGTTAAAGCGACAATTATTCCAGGCTGTAGTTATATCAGTACTGTTGTATGGCTGCACCACCTGGACCTTAACGAAGCCCTTGAGAATAAACTAGATGGTACATGCTCAAGAATGTTACGTGCGGTCTTGAACAAGTCGTGGGAGCAGCACCCCACAAGGAAGCAGCTATATGACTACCTGCCCCACATCTCACAAACCATCAAAGTGAGACGGGCAAGGCATGCGGGACACTGCTGGAGAAGCAAGGAACGAGCTCATAAGCGACGTTCTCCTGTGGAAGCCAACATATGGACATGCTAATGTGAGCCGGCCACCAAAGGCTTACATTGACATTGTAACTAT
>CM042170.1:69467028-69479528 GCA_023376005.1 Doryteuthis pealeii | reverse complement strand
CTTTGTTATTTACATCACATTCTCTCTGATTTTATTTTTTTATTTAAACCTCAATTGTTAATAAAATTGTTTTACATCATTAAGACTGTTGACCATATCTACATACTAATAACATGCAATTGTATTTATATATACAACAAAATAGCGGTTCATAGTGTGAATGGGGAGGCTAATTTGCACTTTGATCTTAAAAAAATTGATTTTAATAAATATATGCATAGTATTATTGATTTCTTATTGTTTGGTTTTATCTTATTGAATATGAGCAAAAATCTCGGGGATAAATCTTAAAAGAAATCCATTAACAAGAAGAACTGTAATATTATTCTTTACTTCCTATTTTAACTAAATAGTTAAATTAGGAAAATTTACCAATGAAAGACGGGAGTAACGGAAAATAATGGAAGAGTTAGTTTCAAAGTTGTTCTATTTTTCAATCATACCCCCTCTGTTCCAAATCTTTTTATCTGCATTCTTATTCAGTTTCATTAGCCTTTCTAATTTAATATGATATTTTATTATATTAAAATTTAAATACTTGCACCCGGAGGGTGCATATATTTGCTAGTATGAGTAAAGAAATAACAAAAGACTTAGAGATTTAGCATTATAGTCTATTTCATGGAACTTAGACTATAATGCTGAATCTCTAAGTCTTTTGTTATTTCTTTACTCATATATTTGCTCTGTGACTCTAACATTAAGAGCACACATTGAGCTCTCAAACTGCGACTTGGTTTTGTTTAAATAAAACTCTTGTGTCGTAAGAAAGATTTCGTCTCTGGACTTTTGGATATATAATATATATATATATATATATATATATATATATATATATATATATATATATATATAAAAGGGTTGTGTAATTTGCTTGAAGCCTGGTGTTTATATTGGTTTGTTGGTTGGTTTTGAAGGCTATCACAATGCAAGTGTAAAGAAAAAAGAAGGTAACTGTGGTGTTGTTTGTTAACCTGGGATTTATTCTTAATTCTTAATATTTTGGGATAAAAAATCCCTTCTACAGAAGATTACTAGAACTGAAGTTGTTGCTAGTGGCTGTTAATTTGTTCTGTCTCATGTCTTCCAAATTCTGTGTGTATGTTGGGGGGGGGGTGCTTGTTTATGTATGTGTTTGTGTGTGTGTAAATGTGTGTGTGCGCCTTTATGTTTGTGTGTCAGTTCATTTGCTTTTTTTTTGTTAATTATTATTCCATTATATATATATGTATATATATATATATATATATATATATATATATATATATATATATATAGGCAGTATTTTTTATTCTTGTAGGCATATATTATTGAATAATGCAGCCATTTTTTGTCTGCAAATTTTGTCCTTTGTCCATTCATATTGCCGGATTGTTTTAATAATATCTGGCGAAAATTGGCTGATGTATTTGCCATAAGTGATCGTCCAAGTACTTTCCGCTCTATCGTCACCATATATATATATATATATATATATATATATATATATATATATATATGCCATCCACAGACACGTGTTTCAAGTCTCTTCAGTGTGGCTAGACATTTGAGAGATACCTACAGGCGGGATAGTAATCCGATCGATTCAGCATCAGTCGGACAGTTTAATCGCTCGGCTATCGCCACCCACAGAATGCGAAGGGGATTTTAACTCTTTTAATACACATATCTGCATATATGTAAAGGCCAACGTAGGGTGCTCCATCCCTTTTATAGGAGAGCGTTGCGTTTATGCTTTAGTTGGCGGTCGTCAGCGAAATCCCCCCCCCAAGTGCTCAACCCCAGGGGGATGGAGATCACACACACACACACACACACACACACACACATATATATGTGTGTGTGCGTGTGTGTGTGTGTGCGCGCGTGCGTGTATGTCTGATATATATATATATATATATACATACATACATATATATGTATATATATATACTTGACAAAACGTTACCCATTGAGTCACCGATTGAGCTCTATGTGAATAATTGGGATTAACTTTGAACCACGTATCTTTGAGGCGTAACACACTTTCTCAAAGATACGTGATTCAAAGTTAACTAAGCTAAAAAAGTGTGAAATTTTTTTTTTTTTTAATAAAATAACTGGTGCATTATATATTTTATTCATTAATACATCAATACTGAAAATTTCATTAAATTCGGTTAATTCTCTAATTTTTTGTATTTTTTGTATGAGTGACATACAATGGTGTAATTTAGGTCTGTTAAGTTAGATTTAACCGAATTATTCATTACTCAAACTCATTTAAATGGAGACAGCTATAAGTGTCAAAAAATAATGTATAACTGGTTGAGTGTGTATTTTAGTTGTGCATTTTATTCTTATTATTTTTCATACTTGTATCAATTTATCTTTTTTTTTTCTTAATAATTAAAATATTTTCTCTTTGTTTCTTTCAGGTAAGTCCATTTTCTCAATTCCTGCCAATGTCTACAACATAACATTCTGGTAAGAAACAACCAATTTTCTCTTTATCTAAGAACACAACTGAACGATGATCTTCATCCTTCTTGTTTATAGTTGTTACGTTATACCAATTATTTCGGAATGAAGTGGTGACATAAGTAAAATATAGTAAAATTATTTGTATACTCATTTCATCCTTTGTGCTACGTGGAGAGGTTCGGATCCGGTTTCTGGGCTCATGTGGAGTTGACTGGCAATTCCTTGTTGTTTGGAGTCGGAAAAACTACTTGGGGTGCTGGGGGACATCTTGCTTTGTGCCGTTTATAGTTTTTAGTAACAACACAATACATCTTCTTTTGCTCATGAGATTTTTATTTCCCCCCAAGTCAAAATTGATCTGAGCAAGACCCCACGTCTCACTCAGTCAACGTATTATCCCAAACTCGCCCTTTTCTCACCTCTCATTCCCTGTTGTTTAGAGTCTGTAAACCCACTTGGGGTGCTGAGGGACATCTAGCCATTTAGAGGTTTTAGAAATAACACAATACCTCTTCTTTTTCTCATGAGATGTTTTATTTTTCCGAAAGCCAAAACTGCCGGGGTGATAGCCACGTTTCGCTCTGTCAATACATAATTCCAAACTTCTCCATACTCTTACAAAAATGAGTATAAAAATTGTTTTAAAAATTAAGTTTAAATGAAAAGAAAAAATGGAATACCCATCAAGAAGGAATAAAACAAAACGTCTTTGCATAAAATAACCCAACAAGAGTTGACATGTCGTAAAATCCTACCAGCCAAACAACCAAACCAATAAATAAGTTTTTACAAATTGAATACCCAATAAGAAGTCTTTGGTATAAAATAACCCAAAAAGGTCTGACGCCGTAAAATCCCACGAACTAACCAGCCTAAACGATGAAAAAAAAAAAACAACTACACAAAAAATATAGATATGGACCTAAAAAAAACACGATTCCTTAACTTCTAGGCATAAAATATTTCTAAACAGGTTGACATGCCATTAAAATCAATCAATCAAATATTTACAAAAGATCTAAGGGAATTTTACCGGGCTTGCTCTCCGATTTTCTTGGAGAGATTTTTGGGTTATTTCCTATAACTCCAACATAAACAAAGGGGAACCACTTTGACTGATAAATTATTTATTTATTTTCCCATTAAACTAACCCTAACCCTAACCCTAACCCCAAACCTAACCCAAACCCTATTCCCGTCTTCTTTTTTCCTAGTAGATCAATAAATGAATAAATAATTGATCAGTCAATCAGAGTGGTTCCCCTTTGTTTATGTTGGAGTTATAGGAAATAACCGATTTTTGTATTGCTCTACTATGAACATGATCCCCTAACTTCTAGGCATAAAATATTTCTAAACAGGTTGACATGCCATTAAAATCAATCAATCAAATATTTACAAAAGATCTAAGGAAATTTTACCGGCCTTGCTCTCCAATTTTCTTGGAGAGATTTTTTGTATTGGCCTAGTATTAAAGTTCAGTTCTCGAGTTACATAAAGACGATACGATAACCTAGTTATCATTAGTGAAAGTATTTACACTTTAAATCCATTAAGTTGGATCACATTTGAGAATACTAACCAACAAACGCAGAGGAACGTTTGAAATTCGAGAAGCTTGTATTTGTTCGCCTATTTAAGTAGAATCGTTTTGTAAGGCGAGTAAGTCAACAGAGAGAGAGAGACTCGAACACCTCTCTTCTTACATCAGTGATATGTTGGAGACGTAGAGATTTGAGAAGACAGAGAGAGAGAGAGAGAGAGAAGAAGAAGAAGAAGAAGAAGAAGAAGAAGAAGAAGAAGAAGAAGAAGAAGAAGAAGAAGAATTACTCAAACATTTCATGTAGGTTACACTGTTAGGAAGAAGAATTTTATTTAGAAGCCAATTTTTATGATCTTCACTATAAAAATTTATTGGAAATGCTATTTACTATAAAAATGCATTGGGAATTATATTTACTATAAAAATGCATTGGAAATGATTTTTACTATAAAAATGCATTGGAAATGATTTTTACTATAAAAAATGCATAAGAAATGATATTTACTATAAAAATGCATTGGAAATGATTTTTACTATAAAAAAATGCATAAGAAATGATATTTACTATAAAAATGCATTGGAAATGATTTTTACTCTAAAAATGCATTGGAAAAGATATTTACTATAAAAATGCATTGGAAATGATTTTTACTCTAAAAATGCATTAGAAATGCTATTTACTATAAAAAATGCATAAGAAATGATATTTACTATAAAAATGCATTGGAAATGATTTTACTATAAAAATGCATAAGAAATGATATTTACTATAAAAAATGCATTGGAATGATTTTTACTCTAAAATGCATTGGAAAAGATATTTTACTATAAAAATGCATTGGAAATGATTTTTACTATAAAAATGCATTAGAAATGCTATTTACTATAAAAAAAAATGCATTAGAAATGTTATTTACTATAAAAAATGCATTAGAAAATATATTTACTATAAAAATAAATTGGAAATGATTTTACTATAAAATTGCATTGGAAAATATATTTACTATAAAAATGCATTGGAAATGATTTTTACTATAAAAATGCATTGGAAATGATTTTTACTATAAAAATATATTGGAAATGATATTTACTATAAAATGCATTGGAAATGATTTTTATTATGAAAATGAATTGAAAATGATTTTCACAACAAAAATGCATAGGAAATTAGTTTTCCTATAAAAATATATTGCAAATGATTTTTAATATCTCTCTCTTNCAAAAATCCAGAGAATTAGTTTTACTATAAAATAACATTTGCATGAGTTTACTAAAGGTTCATTGAAAAATGAGTTATTAAATCCATGGAAAAATTATTTTAATATGAAATATCGAAAATGATTTTTACGATAAAATTCCATAGGAAATTATTTGCACGATAAAATACATTGAAAATGATTTCTACTAAGAAATACATCGTTAATAATTTTTACTATAAAAATGCATTGGAAAGTATTTTTTACTATAAAATGCACTGGAAATTAATTATTACGTTAAATGGAAAATGATTTTTTTATTATGAAAAATCCATAAGAAAATTACTTTACTTATAAAATGTATTGGAAATGATTTTTACTATAAAATACATGGATATAATTATATATATAAAAATATATATATATATATATATATAATATAGATAGATAGATAGATAGATAGATAGATAAAGTAGTCGGAGGAGTGGCCGAATGTCGGATCAGCCAGGACAGCGAAAGGTGTATATCTCTTTTCTTAGCGCTAGATCTAGGAGATGGTTTAATTGTTTGGACATCGGAGCACCAACCTACCACCAACTCTTTATCGAACAGATCCCCTCTGTTGACTCGTGCGTGAGATTGTCGAGGGGTGATATCGAATTGGAATCTTGTGCGTTCCTAGACGGCGCTTCTAACCGATTGAGGTGTGGTGTGTTGTGTGTGTGTGTGTGTGTGTGTGTTGTGGTGTGTGTGGTGTGTGCTGTTAGCCGAATGTAAGCTGAACTTTCCCTCGCCTTCAAAGAGTGACAACTCCCGTCTAATCCATCACCCACGCCTTACTTAATCGATTACCATCTTTTTATTCAGCGCTGCATGGGGGGGGTAGTTGTGCGGTGGGGGCGGTTGTGCAGTGAGGGGGGGCGTTGGCGGCGTGGGGGGCGCGATTGTGCTAAGAGAAAGCGAAAAGAATGCGAAATGGGATGACAAGACTGTTCCCATTGCTTCCATCCTATCCCCTCTTCATCACAGCACTTGAGATTTCCTCCATTTCGAATGCACACACGCCCACCCACCCACACCATCATCCGACCATCTCTCTCCTCTCTCTCTTCGTCTTCTCTCTACCACTCTCTTTCTCTCCCCTCTAACTCTCGTCTCTTCTCTCCTTTCCCTCTGTCCCTCTTTCTCTTTCTCTCACCCCCTCTCTTTCTCTTACTTCTCTCTCTCTTTTATCTCTCCCCTCTCTCTCCTCGCTCTCTTTCCCTCTCCTCTATCCCTCTCGTACTCTCCCCATTTCTCTCTCTCTTCTCTCTCACTCTCTCTTCTCTCTCTCACTCTCTCTCTCTCTCTCTAACCCCCTCACTTTCTCTCGTCTATCTCTCTCTCTTTATCTCTATCTCACCGCCTCTCTTTCTATCCCCTATTCTCTCTCTCACTCTCTCTTCTTCTTTCTCTCCCTAACTCTCTTTCTCTCTCTCTCTCTCTCCCCCTCCTTCTCTCTTTCCCCCCCTCCTCGTCTCTGCATCCGTCTTCGTCATCAATGCAGTCCGATTTGATATTGCCGTCTCCTGGGCTCATTCGTCACTTTGCGTCCGCGCGCTACAGCAAAAACGGCTTCGTTTCTGTTTTTGCCGCTGCGAGCGCTATTACAACAGTTGCCACACACACACCACCACACACCACACACCATATAATATATATATATATATAATGATAATATACTATTATATATATATATTAATAATAGAGATGTGTTTTTATCTGGTTGGAAGGAAACTATATTACTACTCAAGTCAAAATTCCCTTATTTATTTACGTCACATTCTCCATGATTTATCTTTATATTAAACGTCAATTTATTTATAAAACTATTTAAATGTTAATTGTGCATATTGAATCAAAAATTCGATTTATCTAATGAATGGAGCAAATACCATTATTATATATATATATATATATATATATTAGAGAGAGAGAGAAGAACAGAGAGAGAGAGAAGCATTACATATTACAGACATATAATATATAAATATAAATCCAAAAAAATCAGGACGCAATCAATCTTCCTAAGAATAGAAAGTTTTTTTAAAAACAGTGTCGCAGATTGCCAGAGCTCAATGTGTGCTCTTATTGCTCAGTAGTCCACAACAGCAAATATCTTATTATAATGGAGCATTTGTGTGTTTTCTGTCTGTACCGAACTATATTACTACACAAGTCACAATTCCCTTCGTTAATGTTACATCACATCTCAATGATTTTTATTATATTATAACCTCAATTATTAATAAAATTGCTTCAACCTTATTATAGTGTTGCCATTCTACATAACAAATAAATGGCAATTGTATTTATATATACAAAAAATAGCGTTTTACAGTGTGAATGGGATAGGCTAATTTGCATATTGATATTAAAAATTGATTTTATTAGAATAGTGCTTAGTATTATGATTTCTAATTGTTTGGTTTTATTTAATGAATATAAGCAAAATCTCTTCAAATGAATCTTAAATGAAATCCATATACAAGAAAAAAATAACTGTCATTTTTATTCTATTAATTTCCTTAAGTTTAACTAAATAGTTAAATAAGTAAAATTCACAATGAAAAGACGGGAGTGCATGGAAGAGTAAGTTTCATTTCATATTCTTTATTATACCCCTCTGTTACCCATATCTTTTTATCCGCCTTCTATTAGACTTTGTCTAATTTAATACGATATTTCTCTATATTAAAATTAAACACTTGCACCCGGAGGGTGCATATATTGCTAGTATAAGTAAAAAAATATAACAGAAGGACATAGATTCTTTGCATAACAGCCTTATTCAGGAAGCTAGACCAATAGTATATAAATATAAACATTATTATCATATTATATATATTATATATATTATATATATAGTATATGTGGTGTGTGTGTAGTGTGTGTGTGTGAGAAAGGGACTTACCGGTGAATTGATCACCAGTGGTAGATTGGTGCAGATTCAGTGAGAATAAATAAGCGATATAACATACACAAAGTGCTCAATCCGTTAGTAGAGCAAATTTATTACAAATAGGTACAAGTGATTAACCTACTTGAGTTCACCATAAGCCATCTTCAGGCTTAAATCCACTGAATTAACCAAGAGCATTGATTATTGCAGATCGACTTACACGTGTGTTGTCCTTCGCGATAAACGTTCGTTATAAACTATAATATATATATATATTTTATATATACTATATATATATTATATATATATTTTATGGGGGGGAATCCAAAAAGCCATGCCATTTTTCTATTCGCAATGCGAATTTTTTAAAACTAAGTGCCTACATTGAGAGCTTAGAGCAAGAAACCGACTTAATAAGACAGGTTGCTACACACACACACACACACAACACATTATATAATATATAATTATATATAATATATATATATATATATAATATTTAATATACCAGAGCTGTTGGTACATCCTCGCGGTGAGAAAAAGAAAAACAGCAAATAGTCTGATTCTGTAAAATATACTACCAAACATCAAACCGGGGAAAAAAAAATTTTTGCTAAAAAAGAAAGACCAAGATAATCGTACCATCAAAAATAATCTATGTGGTACAGTGACTATTTTGGCCAAAAGAAAAAACAATTTATTATATGCATAATAATATATAAATATATATATTATTATATATGATATATATATTCAGTAAAGGACCGCCAGGCAGACTAAAGCTAATAAGCTACAAAAGTGCTCAATACCTAAGTAAGAGCAAATTATTAAAAAAATCTAATGAGTCAGACGAACCTACTAAAAGTTTCGCCTTAATGCTCTTTCAGGGCTAGATTCTGAGATCTTATTTATCTGTTACACACACATATATATAATATAATATATATATATATATATATATATATAGATATACACACACAAAACTTAACTTGTGTCGTGGGGAGCGTTTGTAAATCATGCGTTGCAAACCCTGAATGTCCGACCTTCGCAAACCAAGGAAGCATGTCTTATGAAAAAACATATGAGAACAAAATTCTCCCCCAACCCTGTACAACTCATCTGAAGCCTCCAACCGACTCTGCGTTTTTCTTATCACTGTGCTTTCATAAATCTCTTACAACTGATCGATATGCTAATGCCGTCTCTCTTTCAATCCCATACTATCCCTGATTAATGCCTGTTAAAAAATCTGATGTAATAGTGAATTCAGTGCACCGCCTTTCAATTCTTCACCTCTTCGCTTGCCTTGCCCTCGCCCTGCGAGACGTGTGTAGTTTTTAGTGCGGGAAACCGATCGAACTGCCGGGGCTGAGATACCCGGGGTAGGAAACGGACGTCACTGTCTGTTTTGCCACCTTAAAATAAAACTAAACTTACATCACATATCTTTTTACAGTATCTGTATTTCAGTCTCCACTATATACTATATTATATATATATATATTATATATATATATATATATGCTGCCATAACACCCTCATACATTCAATTCACTCTTCACATGACATACACACATCATTTTATCCAATCATATGCAATCTCGTGCTAGTGATTTTTTCACTTAACTTCATGTGTATGAAATCTTGCTTGCAACCATTAAATCACGTAACTGCACTTATTACAAAGCTTAGCTTAGATGTGGCCACCAAGGCCAGAAGTATGCTGGCTCCCAGTGAGAATCGAACTCACTACAATGGTCTGCAAATCGTGCTTGCTAACCACTAAACACGTAACGTGTCCTTGGTTTGCCTTGAGCTTAGCTTAGATGTGGCACAAGGCAGTAGTATGGGCGCGCCCAGTGAGCAGTCGAACTTCCACTATAATGGTCTGCAAATTAGCTTGCTAACCATTAAACCACATAACGGCCTTTATTTTCTAAGGCTTAGGCTTAGATGTGGGCACAAGCCAGAAGTATGTGGCTCCCAGTGAGTAATTCGTAACCCACTAACATGTCTGCAAATCTAGCTTGCTAACCATTAAACCCACGTAACGTGTCCTTGTTCTTGAGCTTAGCTTAGATGTGGCACAAGGCCAAGTATGGGCGCCAGTAGCAGCTAGAGCTGCAGTAAGATATTGGTCCTGCAAATCATAGTTGCTAACCATGTAAACCAGTAAACGGGCCTTTTTTTCTAAGCTTAGCTTAATGTGCACAAGCGCAGAAGTATGTGTCCCAGTTGAGAATTCGAAACTCACATAACAATGGTCTGCAAATCTAGCTTGGCAAACCATTAAACCACGTAACGTGTCCTTGTTTGCTGAGCTTACTTAGATGTGGCACAAGGGCCCAGTAGTATGGGGCGCCCAGTGAGAGTCGAACCACTAATCAATGTCTGCACCACATCTAGCTTGCAACATTAACACCACCGTAATCGGGCCTTTTATTATTCTAAGCTTAATGCTTAGATGTTGGCACAAGGCCAGAAGTATGTGGCTCCAGTGAAATCGAAACTCACTAACAATGGTCTTCAAATCTAGCTTCGCATAACCATTGTTAGTGAGTTTCGATTCTACTGGAGCCACATACTTCTGCCTTGTGCCACATCTAAGCTAAGCTTAGAAATTAAAGCCCGTTACGTGGTTTAATTGTTAGCAAGCTAGATTTGCAGACCATTATTAGTTAGTTCGACTCTCACTGGCGCCCATACTACTGCCTTGTGCCACATTAAGCTAAGCTCAGCAAACAAGACACGTTACGTGTTAATGGTTAGCAAGCTAGATTGCAACCCATTGTTAGTGAGTTCAATTCTCACTGGAGCCACATACTTCTGGCCTTGTGCCACATCTAAGCTAAGCTTAGAAAAATAAAGGCCGTTATGTGTTTAATGGTTAGCAAGCTAGATTTGCAGACCATTATTAGTGAGTTCGACTCTCACTGGGGCCCCATACTACTGGCCTTGTGCCACATCTAAGCTAAGCTCAGCACAACAAGGACACGTTACGTGGTTTAATGTTAGCAAGCTAGATTTTGCAGACCATTGTTAGTGAGTTCGATTCTCACTAGGGAGCCACATACTTCTGGCCTTGTGCCACACTCTAAGCTAAGCTTAGTAAATAAGTGCACGTTACGTGATTTAATTGGTTAGCAAGCAAGATTTCATACACATGAAGTTAATGAAAAAATTCAATAGACACGGGATGCATATGATTGGATAAGAATGATGTGTGTATGGTATGTGAAGGTGAATTGAATGTATGAGGGTGTTTATGGCAGCTATATATATTGACTATATTATAATATATATATATATATATATGAGATATGAGACTGAACATACAGATACTGTAAAAAAGATTATGTGATGTAATTTAGTATTATTTTAAGGTGCAAAAACAGACAGTGACGGTCCGTTTCTACCCCCGGGTATCAGACCCCTGGCATGTTCGAATCGGTATTTCCCGCACCTAAAACTACACACGTCTCGCAGGGCGAGGCAAAGCAACGAGAGTGAAAAATGAAAGGCCAGGTCCACTTAATTCACTATTAATCGATTTTAACAGGCATTAATCAATAATATGATTAAAGAAACGCATAGCATAATCGATCAGTGAAGATTTATGAAAGCACAGAGATAATGAAAAAACGCAAGAGTCGGTGAGGCTCAAGGATTGAGTGTACAGGGTTGGGGGAGAATATTTGTCTCTCATATTTTTTCATAAGACATGCATTCCTTGGTGTTGCGAAGTCGGAACAATTCAGGGTGCAACAGCATGATTTTACCAAACCGCTCCACCAACGAACACAAGTTAAGTTTTGTGTGTGTATATATATATATATATATATATATATATATATAATATATATTATAATATCATGTGTGTGTAAAATAAATAAGATCTCAGATCTTAGCCCTGAAGAGCATTAAGCGAAACTTTTAGTAGGTTCCGTTCTGACTCATTAGATTTACTTTAATATTTGCTCTACTTAGGTATGAGCACTTTTTACTTATTAGCTTTAGTCTCCTGGCGGTCTTATATAATATAATATATCCTATATATATATAATATATATATATATATATATATATGCATATAAATGTTTTTTCTTTTGGCCAAAATATTTACCAATAGATTATTTTTGGTTGGTACGATTATCTTGGCTTTTCTTTTACAAAATTTTTTTTTTCCCCGGTTGATGTTTGGTAGTATATTTTTACAATCAGACTATTTGCTGTTTTTTTCTTCTCACCGCGAGGATGTACCAACATGCTTGGTATATTTAATAATATATATATATATATATATATAATATATATATATATATATATTATAATGTGTGTGTGTGTGTGTGTGTAGCAA
>CM042170.1:69462028-69464528 GCA_023376005.1 Doryteuthis pealeii | reverse complement strand
GGCGTGGGTGCTGGATTAGACGGGATTGTCACTCTTGAAAGGCGAGGGAAGTTTCAGCTTACATTTCGCTAACAGACCACACACACACACACACACACACACACACACACACACACACACACACACACACACACACCTCAATCGGTTAGAGCGCCCGTCTAGGAACCACAAGATTCCAAGTTCGATACCACCCCTCGCCAACTCAACGCACGAGTCACAGAGGGATCTGTTCGATAAAGAGTTGGTGGTAGGTGTGGTGCTCCATGTCCAAAACAAAACCATCTCCTAGATCTAGCGCTAATGAAAAAGAGATATACACCTTCGCTGTCTGGCTGATACCGACATTCGGCCACTCCTCCGACTACTTTATCTATCTATCTATCTATCTATCTATCTATATATATATATATATATATATATATATATATATATTATATATATATATATATATCCAATGTATTTTATAGTAAAAATCATTTCCAATACATTTTAAAGTAAAAGTAATTTCTTATGGATTTTCATAATAAAAAAAATCATTTTCCATTTAACAGTAAAATTAATTCCAGTGCATTTATAGTAAAAAATACTTTCCAATGCATTTTTATAGTAAAAAATTATTAACGATGTATTTTATAGTAGAAATCATTTTCAATGTATTTTATAGTGCAAATAATTTCCTATGGAATTTTATCGTAAAAATCATTTCCGTATATTTCATATTAAAAATATTTTTCCATGGATTTTAAACTCATTTTCAATGAACTCTTATAGTAAAAATCATGCAATGTATATTTATAGTAAAACTAATTTCCTCTGGATTTTTGTATAAAAATCATTTGCAATATATTTTTATAGGAAAACTAATTTCCTATGCATTTTTGTTGTGAAAATCATTTTCAATTCATTTTCATAATAAAAATCATTTCCAATGCATTTTATAGTAAATATCATTTCAATATATTTTTATAGTAAAAATCATTTCCAATGCATTTTTATAGTAAAAATCATTTCCAATGCATTTTTATTAGTAAATATATTTCCAATGCAATTTTATAGTAAAATCATTTCAATTTATTTTATAGTTAAATATATTTTCTAATGCATTTTTATAGTAAATAACATTTCTAATGCATTTTTTTTATAGTAAATAGCATTTCTAATGCATTTTTATTAGTAAAAAATCATTTCCAATGCATTTTATAGTAAATATCTTTTCCAATGCATTTTTAGAGTAAAATCATTCCAATGCATTTTTATAGTAATATCATTTCTTATGCATTTTTATAGTAAAAATCATTTCCAATGCATTTTTATAGTAAATATCATTTCTTATGCATTTTTTATAGTAAATAGCATTTCTAATGCATTTTTAGAGTAAAAATCATTTCCAATGCATTTTTTATAGTAAATATCTTTTCCAATGCATTTTTAGAAGTAAAAATCATTTCCAATGCATTTTATAGTAAATATCATTTCTTATGCATTTTTTATAGTAAAAATCATTTCCAATGCATTTTTATAGTAAATATCATTTCTTATGCATTTTTTATAGTAAAAATCATTTCCAATGCATTTTTATAGTAAAATCATTTCCAATGCATTTTTATAGTAAATATAATTCCCAATGCATTTTTATAGTAAATAGCATTTCCAATAAATTTTTATAGTGAAGATCATAAAAATTGGCTTCTAAATAAAATTTCTTCCTAACAGTGTAACCTACATGAAATGTTTGAGTAATTCTTCTTCTTCTTCTTCTTTTCTTCTTCTTCTTCTTCTTCTTCTTCTTCTTCTTCTTCTTCTTCTCTCTCTCTCTCTCTCTGTCTTCTCAAATCTCTACGTCTCCAACATATCACTGATGTAAGAGAGAGGTGTTCGAGTCTCTCTCTCTCTGTTGACTTACTCGCCTTACAAAACGATTCTACTTAAATAGGGCGAACAAATACAAGCTTCTCGAATTTCAAACGTTCCTCTGCGTTTGTTGGTTAGTATTTCTCAAATGTGATCCAACTTAATGGATTTAAAGGTAAATACTTTCACTAATGATAACTAGGTTATCGTATCGTCTTATGTAACTCGAGAAACTGAACTTTAATACTAGGCCAATACAAAAAAATCTCTCCAAGAAAATTGGAGAGCAAGGCCGGTAAAATTTCCTTAGATCTTTTGTAAATATTTGATTGATTGATTTTAATGGCATGTCAACCTGTTTAGAAATATTTTATGCCTAGAAGTTAGGGATCATGTTCATAGTAGAGCAATACAAAAATCGGTTTATTTCTATAACTCCAACATAAACAAAGGGGAACCACTCTGATTGACTGATCAATTATTTATTCATTTATTGATCTACTAGGAAAAAAGAAGACGGAATAGGGTTTGGTTAGGTTTAGGGTTAGGGTTAGGGTTAGGTTAGTTTAATGGGAAATAAATAAATAATTTATCAGTCAAGATGGTTCCCCTTGTTTATGTTGGAGTTATAGGAAATAACCCAAAAATC
>CM042170.1:69444528-69454528 GCA_023376005.1 Doryteuthis pealeii | reverse complement strand
AGCAAGGCCGGTAAAATTCCCTTAGATCTTTTGTAAATATTTGATTGATTGATTTTAATGCATGTCAACCCGTTTAGATTATTTCATGCCCAGAAGTTTGGGGAGCGTGTTCATCGTAGGCCAATAGAAAAATCTCTTCAAAGAAAATCGGTGAGCAAGGCCGGTAAAATTCCCTTAGATCTTTTGTAAATATTTGATTGATTGATTTTAATGCATGTCAACCGTTTAGAATTATTTCA
Source organism: Doryteuthis pealeii (assembly GCA_023376005.1). Lineage (NCBI taxonomy): Eukaryota > Metazoa > Mollusca > Cephalopoda > Myopsida > Loliginidae > Doryteuthis > Doryteuthis pealeii. The sequence goes on along the minus strand of CM042170.1, from coordinate 69,454,289 downwards.
TGCCCAGAAGTTTGGGAGCGTGTTCATCGTAGGCCAATAGAAAAATCTCTTCAAGAAAATCGGTGAGCAAGGCCGGTAAAATTCCCTTAGATCTTTTGTAAAATTTGATTGATTGATTTAATGCATGTCAACCCGTTTAGAATATTTCATGCCCAGAAGTTTGGGAGCGTGTTCATCGTAGCGCCAATAGAAAAATCTCTCAAGAAAATCGGAGAGCAAGGCGGTAAAATTTCCTTAGATCTTTTGTAAATATTTGATTGATTGATTTTAATGGCATGTCAACCCGTTTAGAATTATTTCATGCCCAGAAGTTTGGGGAGCGTGTTCATCGTAGGCCAATAGAAAAATCTCTCCAAGAAAATCGAGAGCAAGGCAGGTAAAATTTCCTTAGATCTTTTGTAAATATTTGATTGATGATTTTAATGGCATGTCAACCCGTTTAGAATTATTTCATGCCCAGAAGTTTGGGGAGCGTGTTCATCGTAGGCCATAGAAAAATCCTCCAAGAAAATCGGAGAGCAAGGCAGGTAAAATTTCCTTAGATCTTTTGTAAATATTTGATTGATTGATTTTAATGGCATGTCAACCGTTTAGAATATTTCATGCCCAGAAGTTTTGGGGAGCGTGTTCATCGTAGGCCAATAGAAAAATCTCTTCAAGAAAATCGGTGAGCAAGGCCGGTAAAATTTCCTTAGATCTTTTGTAAATATTTGATTGATTGATTTAATGGCATGTCAACCCGTTTAGAATTATTTCATGCCCAGAAGTTTGGGGAGCGTGTTCATCGTAGGCCAATAGAAAAATCTCTTCAAGAAAATCGCGAGAGCAAGGCCGGTAAAATTTCCTTAGATCTTTTGTAAATATTTGATTGATTGATTTTAATGGCATGTCAACCCGTTTAGAATTATTTCATCCCAGAAGTTTTGGGGAGCGTGTTTCATCGTAGGCCAATAGAAAAATCTCTCCAAGAAAATCGGAGAGCAAGGCAGGTAAAATTTCCTTAGATCTTTTGTAAATATTTGATTGATTGATTTTTAATGGCATGTCAACCGTTTAGAATTATTTCATGCCCAGAAGTTTGGGAGCGTGTTCATCGTAGGCCATAGAAAAATCTCTTCAAGAAAATCGGAGCAAGGCCGGTAAAATTTCCTTAGATCTTTTGTAAATATTTGATTGATTGATTTTAATGGCATTCACCCGTTTAGAATTATTTCATGCCCAGAAGTTTGGGGAGCGTGTTCATCGTAGCAATAGAAAAATCTCTTCAAGAAAATCCGTGAGCAAGGCCGCGTAAAATTCCTTAGATCTTTTGTAAAATATTTGATTGATTGATTTTAATGGCATGTCAACCCGTTTAGAATTATTTCATGCCAGAAGTTTGGGAGCGTGTTCATCGTAGGCCAATAGAAAAATCTCTCCAAGAAAATCGGAGAGCAAGGCAGGTAAAAATTTCCTTAGATCTTTTGTAAATATTTGATTGATTGATTTTAATGGCATGTCAACCCGTTTAGAATTATTTCATGCCAGAAGTTTGGGGAGCGTGTTCATCGTAGGCCAATAGAAAAATCTTTCAAAGAAAATCGGTGAGCAAGGCCGGTAAATTTCCTTAGATCTTTGTAAATATTTGATTGATTGATTTTAATGGCATGTCAACCCGTTTAGAATTATTTCATGCCCAGAAGTTTGGGGAGCGTGTTCATCGTAGGCCAATAGAAAAAATCTCTTCAAGAAAAATCGGTGAGCCAAGGCCGGTAAAAATCCCTTAGATCTTTTGTAAATATTTTGATTGATGATTTTAATGCAGTCAACCCGTTTAGCAATTATTTCATGCCAGAAGTGAGACGTGTTCATCGTAGGCCAATAAAAAATCTGCTCCAAGAAAAATCGGAAGCAGCAAGGCAGGTAAAATTTACCTTAGATCTTTGTAATATTTGATTGATTGATTTTAATGGCATGTCAACCGTTTAGAATATTTCATGCCCAGCAAGTTTGGGGCAGCGTGTTCATCGTAGGCCAATAGAAAAATCTCTTCAAGAAAAATCGGTGAGCAAGGCCGGTAAATCCCTTAGATCTTTTGCTAAATATTGATTGATTGATTTTAAGGGCATGTCAACCCGTTTAGAATTATTCATGCCCAGAAGTTTGGGAGCGTGTTCATCGTAGGCCAATAGAAAAATCTCTCAAGAAAATCGAGAGCAAGCCGGTAAAATTTCCTTAGATCGTTTTGTTAAATATTTGATTGATGATTTTAATGGCATGTCAACCCGTTTAGAATTATTTCATGCCCAGAAGTTTGGGAGCGCTGTTCATCGTAGGCCAATAGAAAAACTCTCCAGAAAATCGGAGAGCAAGGCAGGTAAAATGTCCTAGATCTTTTGTAAATATTGATGATTGAATTTTTAATGCATGTCAACCGTTTAGAAATTATTCATGCCCAGAAGTTGGAGCGTGTTCATCGTAGGCCAATAGAAAAATCTCTTCAAGAAAATCGGTGAGCAAGGCAGTAAAATTTCCTTTAGATCTTTGCTAAATATTTGATTATTGATTTTAATGGCATGTCAACCGTTAGAATTATTCATGCGCCAGAAGTTTGGGAAGCGTGTTCATCGTAGGCCATAGAAAAAATACTCTCCAAGAAAATCGGAGAGCAAGGCAGGTAAAATTTCCTTAGATCTTTTGTAAATATTTGATTGATTGATTTTAATGGCATGTTCAACCCGTTTAGAATTATTTCATGCCCAGAAGTTTGGAAGCGTGTTCATCGTAGGCAATAGAAAAAAATCTCTTCAAGAAAATCGGTGAGCCAAGGCAGGTAAAATTTCCTTAGATCTTTGTAAATATTTGATTGATTGATTTTAATGGCCAGTCAACCCGTTTAGAATTATTCGAGCCCAGAAGTTTGGGGAGCGTTCATCAGTAGGCCAAATAGAAAAATCTCTCCAAGAAAACGGAGAGCAAGGCAGGATAAAAATTTCCTTAGATCTTTTGAAATATTTGATTGATTGATTTTAATGCATGTCAACCGTTTAGAATTATTTTCATGCCCAGAAGTTTGGGAGCGTGTTCATCGTAGCAATAGAAAAATCTCTTCAAAAAATCGGTGAGCAAGGCAGGAAAATTTTCCTTAATCTTTGTAAATATTTGATTGATGATTTAATTGGCATGTCAACCCGTTAGAATATGTTCATGCCCAGAAGTTGGCGAAGCGTGTTCATCGTAGCCAATAGAAAAATCTCTCCAAGAAAACGAGAGCAAGGCAGGTAAAATTTCCTAGATCTTTTTGTAAAATATTGATTGATGTTGATTTTAAGGCATGTCAACGTTTAGAATTATTTCATGCCCAGAAGTTTGGAGCGTGTTCATCGCTAGGCCAATGAAAAATCTCTCCAAGAAAATCGGAGAGCAAGGCAGGTAAAATTTCCTTAGATCTTTTGTAAATATTTGATTGATGCATTTTAATGCATGTCAACCCGTTAGAATTATTTCTGCCCAGAAGTTTGGGAGCGTGCTTCAATCGGAGGCCAATAGAAAATCTCTTCAAGAAAAATCGGTGAGCAAGCCGGTAAAAAATCAATCAATCAAATATTTACAAAGATCTAAGGGAATTTTACCGGCCTTGCTCACCGATTTTCTTGAAGAGATTTTCTATTGGCCTACGATGAACACGCTCCCCAAACTTCTGGGCATGAAATAATTCTAAACGGGTTGACATGCCATTAAAATCAATCAAATCAATATTTACAAAAGATCTAAGGAAATTTACCTGCCTTGCTCTCCGATTTTCTTGGAGAGATTTTTCTATTGGCCTACGATGAACACGCTCCCCAAACTTCTGGGCATGAAATAATTCTAAACGGGTTGACATGCCATTAAAATCAATCAATCAAATATTACAAAAAGATCTAAGGAAATTTTACCTGCCTTGCTCTCCGATTTTCTTGGAGAGATTTTTCTATTGGCCTACGATGAACACGCTCCCCAAACTTCTGGCATGAAATAATTTCTAAACGGTTGACATGCCATTAAAATCAATCAATCAAATATTTACAAAAGATCTAAGGAAATTTTACCTGCCTTGCTCACCGATTTTCTTGAAGAGATTTTTCTATTGGCCTACGATGAACACGCTCCCCAAACTTCTGGGCATGAAATAATTCTAAACGGGTTGACATGCCATTAAAATCAATCAATCAAATATTTACAAAAGATCTAAGGAAATTTTACCTGCCTTGCTCTCCGATTTTCTTGGAGAGATTTTTCTATTGGCCTACGATGAACACGCTCCCCAAACTTCTGGGCATGAAATAATTCTAAACGGGTTGACATGCCATTAAAATCAATCAATCAAATATTTACAAAAGATCTAAGGAAATTTTACCTGCCTTGCTCACCGATTTTCTTGAAGAGATTTTTCTATTGGCCTACGATGAACACGCTCCCCAAACTTCTGGGCATGAAATAATTCTAAACGGGTTGACATGCCATTAAAATCAATCAATCAAATATTTACAAAAGATCTAAAAAAATTTACCTGCCTTGCTCTCCGATTTTCGAGAGATTTTTCTATTGGCCCTACGATGAACACGCTCCCCAAACTTCTGGGCATGAAATAATTCTAAACGGGTTGACATGCCATTAAAATCAATCAATCAAATATTTACAAAAAGATCTAAGGAAATTTTACCTGCCTTGCTCACCGATTTTCTTGAAGAGATTTTTCTATTGGCCTACGATGAACACGCTCCCCAAACTTCTGGGCATGAAATAATTCTAAACGGGTTGACATGCCATTAAAATCAATCAATCAAATATTTACAAAAGATCTAAGGAAATTTTACCTGCCTTGCTCTCCGATTTTCTTGGAGAGATTTTCTATTGGCCTACGATGAACACGCTCCCCAAACTTGGGCATGAAATAATTCTAAACGGGTTGACATGCCATTAAAATCAATCAATCAAATATTTACAAAAGATCTAAGGAAATTTTACCTGCCTTGCTCTCCGATTTTCTTGGAGAGATTTTTCTATTGGCCTACGATGAACACGCTCCCCAAACTTCTGGGCATGAAATAATTCTAAACGGGTTGACATGCCATTAAAATCAATCAATCAAATATTTACAAAAGATCTAAGGGAATTTTACCGGCCTTGCTCACCGATTTTCTTGAGAGATTTTTCTATTGGCCTACGATGAACACGCTCCCCAAACTTCTGGGCATGAAATAATTCTAAACGGGTTGACATGCCATTAAAATCAATCAATCAAATATTTACAAAAGATCTAAGGAAATTTTTACCTGCCTTGCTCTCCGATTTTCTTGAGAGATTTTTCTATTGGCCTACGATGAACACGCTCCCCAAACTTCTGGGCATGAAATAATTCTAAACGGGTTGACATGCCATTAAAATCAATCAATCAAATATTTACAAAAGATCTAAGGGAATTTTACCGGCCTTGCTCACCGATTTTCTTGAAGAGATTTTTTCTATTGGCCTACGATGAACACGCTCCCCAAACTTCTGGGCATGAAATAATTCTAAACGGGTTGACATGCCATTAAAATCAATCAATCAAATATTTACAAAAGATCTAAGGAAATTTTACCGGCCTTGCTCACCGATTTCTTGAAGAGATTTTTCTATTGGCCTACGATGAACACGCTCCCCAAACTTCTGGGCATGAAATAATTCTAAACGGGTTGACATGCCATTAAAATCAATCAATCAAATATTTACAAAAGATCTAAGGAAATTTTACCTGCCTTGCTCTCGATTTTCTTGGAGAGATTTTCTATTGCCTACGATGAACACGCTCCCCAACTTCTGGGCATGAAATAATTCTAAACGGGTTGACATGCCATTAAAATCAATCAATCAAATATTTACAAAAATCTAAGGGAAATTTTACCGGCCTTGCTCACCGATTTTCTTGAAGAGAATTTTTCTATTGGCCTACGATGAACACGCTCCCCAAACTTCTGGGCATGAAATAATTCTAAACGGGTTGACATGCCATTAAAATCAATCAATCAAATATTTACAAAAGATCTAAGGAAATTTTACCGGCCTTGCTCACCGATTTTCTTGAAGAGATTTTTCTATTGGCCTACGATGAACACGCTCCCCAAACTTCTGGCATGAAATAATTCTAAACGGGTTGACATGCCATTAAAATCAATCAATCAAATATTTACAAAAGATCTAAGGAAATTTTACCTGCCTTGCTCTCCGATTTTCTTGGAGAGATTTTTCTATTGGCCTACGATGAACACGCTCCCCAAACTTCTGGCATGAAATAATTCTAACGGGTTGACATGCCATTAAAATCAATCAATCAAATATTTACAAAAGATCTAAGGAAATTTTACCGGCCTTGCTCCCGATTTTCTTGAAGAGATTTTTCTATTGGCCTACGATGAACACGCTCCCCAAACTTCTGGGCATGAAATAATTCTAAACGGTTGACATGCCATTAAAATCAATCAATCAAATATTTACAAAAAGATCTAAGGAAATTTTACCGGCCTTGCTCACCGATTTTCTTGAAGAGATTTTTCTATTGGCCTACGATGAACACGCTCCCAAAACTTCTGGGCATGAAATAATTCTAAACGGGTTGACATGCCATTTAAAATCAATCAATCAAATATTTACAAAAGATCTAAGGAAATTTTACCTGCCTTGCTCTCCGATTTTCTTGGAGAGATTTTTCTATTGGCCTACGATGAACACGCTCCCCAAACTTCTGGGCATGAAATAATTCTAAAACGGGTTGACATGCCATTAAAATCAATCAATCAAATATTTACAAAAGATCTAAGGAAATTTACCTGCCTTGCTCTCCGATTTTCTTGGAGAGATTTTTCTATTGGCCTACGATGAACACGCTCCCCAAACTTCTGGGCATGAAATAAATTCTAAACGGGTTGACATGCCATTAAAATCAATCAATCAAATATTTACAAAAGATCTAAGGAATTTTACCTGCCTTGCTCTCCGATTTTCTTGGAGAGATTTTTCTATTGGCCTACGATGAACACGCTCCCCAAACTTCTGGGCATGAAATAATTTCTAAACGGGTTGACATGCCATTAAAATCAATCAATCAAATATTTACAAAAGATCTAAGGAATTTTACCGGCCTTGCTCACCGATTTTCTTGAAGAGATTTTTCTATTGGCCTACGATGAACACGCTCCCCAAACTTCTGGGCATGAAATAATTCTAAACGGGTTGACATGCCATTAAAATCAATCAATCAAATATTTACAAAAGATCTAAGGGAATTTTACCGGCCTTGCTCACCGATTTTCTTGAAGAGATTTTTCTATTGGCCTACGATGAACACGCTCCCCAAACTTCTGGCATGAAATAATTCTAAACGGGTTGACATGCCATTAAAATCAATCAATCAAATATTTACAAAAGATCTAAGGGAATTTTACCGGCCTGCTCACCGATTTTCTTGAAGAGATTTTTCTATTGGCCTACGATGAACACGCTCCCCAAACTTCTGGGCATGAATAATTCTAAACGGGTTGACATGCCATTAAAATCAATCAATCAAATATTTACAAAAGATCTAAGGAAATTTTACCTGCCTTGCTCTCCGATTTTCTTGGAGAGATTTTTCTATTGGCCTACGATGAACACGCTCCCCAAACTTCTGGGCATGAAATAATTCTAAACGGGTTGACATGCCATTAAAATCAATCAATCAAATATTTACAAAAGATCTAAGGGAATTTTACCGGCCTTGCTCACCGATTTTCTTGAAGAGATTTTTCTATTGGCCTACGATGAACACGCTCCCCAAACTTCTGGGCATGAAATAATTCTAAACGGGTTGACATGCCATTAAAATCAATCAATCAAATATTTACAAAAGATCTAAAGGAAATTTTACCGGCCTTGCTCTCCAATTTTCTTGGAGAGATTTTTTCTATTGGCCTAGTATTAAAGTTCAGTTCTCGAGTTACATAAAGACGATACGATAACCTAGTTATCATTAGTGAAAGTATTTACACTTTAAATCCATTAAGTTGGATCACATTTGAGAATACTAACCAACAAACGCAGAGGAACGTTTGAAATTCGAGAAGCTTGTATTTGTTCGCCTATTTAAGTAGAATCGTTTTGTAAGGCGAGTACGTCAACAGAGAGAGAGAGAGACTCGAACACCTCTCTTCTTACATCTGTGATATGTTGGAGACGTAGAGATTTGAGAAGACAGAGAGAGAGAAAGAGAGAGAGAGAGAGAGAGAGAGAGAGAGAGAGAAGAGAAGAAGAAGAAGAAGAAGAAGAAGAAGAAGAAGAAGAAGAAGAAGAAGAAGAAGAATTACTCAAACATTTCATGTAGGTTAGACTGTTAGGAAGAAGAATTTTATCTAGAAGCCAATTTTTATGATCTTCACTATAAAAATTTATTGGAAATGCTATTTACTATAAAAATGCATTGGGAATTATATTTACTATAAAAATGCATTGGAAATGATTTTTACTATAAAAATGCATTGGAAATGATTTTTACTATAAAAAATGCATAAGAAATGATATTTACTATAAAAATGCATTGGAAATGATTTTTACTCTAAAAATGCATTAGAAATGCTATTTACTATAAAAAATGCATAAGAAATGATATTTACTATAAAAATGCATTGGAAATGATTTTTACTATAAAAATGCATTGGAAAAGATATTTACTATAAAAATGCATTGGAAATGATTTTTACTATAAAAATGCATTGGAAAAGATATTTACTATAAAAATGCATTGGAAATGATTTTTACTATAAAAATGCATTAGAAATGCTATTTACTATAAAAATGCATTAGAAATGTTATTTACTATAAAAAATGCATTAGAAAATATATTTACTATAAAAATAAATTGGAAATGGTTTTTACTATAAAAATACATTAGAAATGATTTTTATTATGAAAATGCATTGGAAATGATTTTTAGTTTAAAAATGCATTGGAAATGATTTTTACTATAAAAATGCATTGGAAATGATTTTTATTACGAAAATGAATTGAAAATGATTTTCACGATAAAAATGCATAGGAAATTAGTTTTCCTATAAAAATACATTGCAAATGATTTTTACTACAAAAATCCAGAGGAAATTAGTTTTACTATATATAAACATTGCATGATTTTTACTATAAGAGTGCATTGAAAATGAGTTTTCCTATTAAAATCCATGGAAAATTATTTTTACTATGAAATATACTGAAAATGATTTTTACGATAAAATTCCATAGGAAATTATTTGCACTATAAAATACATTGAAAATGATTTCTACTATAAAATACATCGTTAATAATTTTTACTATAAAAATGCATTGGAAAGTATTTTTTACTATAAAATGCACTGGAAATTAATTTTACTGTTAAATTGAAAATGATTTTTTTTATTATGAAAATCCATAAGAAATTACTTTTACTTTAAAATGTATTGGAAATGATTTTTACTATAAAATACATTGGATATGATATATATAATATATATATATATATATATATATATATAGAGAGAGAGAGAGAGAGAGAGACAGACAGACAGACAGACAGACAGACAGACAGATAGATAGATAGATAGATAGATAGATAGATAAAGTAGTCGGAGGAGTGGCCTAATGTCGGTATCAGCCAGACAGCGAAGGTGTATATCTCTTTTTCATTAGCGCTAGATCTAGGAGATGGTTTTGTTTTGGACATGGAGCACCACACCTACCACCAACTCTTTATCGA
>CM042170.1:69432028-69437028 GCA_023376005.1 Doryteuthis pealeii | reverse complement strand
CCATATGATAAAAAGGGTTGGGGCTTGCCATAATGGAAGTAGGTTGGGGCAATCATATAGGTGCTAGGGCTGATGGACCATCCGATTGATTGGAGGGGGCCTCTCTGACCACCCGCCTAGCCTAAGTACGGGTCTAAGTGGAGTGTTGCAGGTCATGGACTCCATCCTGGAGCATCACGGGTGACCACCCACGGCCAACAGGTGGCCCCATTTTGGGGAGTTTTACCCCTCTGCAGAGTTGTAGTCGGTGTATTCTAACGCCCCAACAGACAGGCAGCTTTAATGCAAGGTCTATTTTACAGAGGGATTTAAATGGGCATTCCACAAGGATTCAACTCACGATTCAGAAATAATGGATCTGCGGGACTAACTTTTAAAAATCACTCTCTACCAAGGCGACGCTGGGTACCGCTGCTAGTATTATTTTAAAAAAAGGAAACTAATATATTAAACACTAAATGGGTTTATAAGAATAAAGGAGTTTTAGCAGCATATGTTTACCCCGCCTTCGGTAATAATTAATAATTAGCATGAACCCAGGAGGCCACCCCCCTCCCAGCAGTACCTGTCACCTTATCTAAACAGAGGAAAGACTAGGTTTATTGCCCAGTGCCGTAAAAGAGGAATGCCGAGGGCATCAATGCAATTTCTAAACATTAGCCACGAATGAGCTTCGGTTTGTGCGTGTTTGCATTATATGTATTTACCAACCCCCGTTGCCCCATGTGTCTAGTTGGGTCCCGAGTTCAACAAAAATGTTCCAGATTTCAAAGATAAGGTTCCAGATTTCGAGATCGTTCCCGAATTTGATAAGAAACACCTGAAGAAGCCCGGAGGACAGAACGGCCGAAACGTTGTGTATATAAAAATAAAGATGAGCATGATAGACAGAAAAATCGGAATAATAAGAATTTGTTGTTTAATCAATTTCTTGCGCGTATAATAAGTATTTGTACAAAATCTGTTAGCATGAAATCCGTCAGCAAAGACGTTGGATCGTCTGTAGATGTCAGAAAATCACTTACCAATTATTAGTATATATATTTACCAACCCCTCCGCATGAGCAGGATGTGACACAAGGTCAATTTCTTAAGCGAACTTCAACAGGTTTGAATTCAGAGTTTTCCTTCTCCAGAACCGGTTGCCTAACCAAGGTTAAAGAGCCCAGTCTGTCCTACTATTTATCCATAGCTAGAGGGAGAGTAGGATTCATACCTTTCCCAAAGGTATTAGCGTTAAGTGAAATGCAATTACCACATCCAGGATTTAAACTCGGGGCGACGAGTCTATTTCCCATGACTTTAACCATTACACCACATGCATCTCCTAGACTGGTTGCCTATCCAAGGTTAAAGAGCCCAGTCTGTCCTACTATTTTATCCATAGCTAGAGGGAGAGTAGGATTCATACCTTTCCCAAAGGTATTAGCGTTAAGTGAAATGCAATTACCACATCCAGGATTTGAACTCGGGGCAACGAGTCCATTTCCTATGACTTTAAAATTACACCACGCGTTTCCTTCATCATTCCAATTATAATGATCATTGTGTCCGACTGACATGGGAGGATCTCAGTAAATACTTATGAGCAAGATAACCGTTGCATCCAAGAGCCTCCAAAACAGTAATTAATAAAAACAAAGGCCGACTCTAGTTATTGGACATTATATCATTTAATAAAAAATGAAACTTGTATTGATTTTTTTTTGTTGTTGTTGTTGTTGAGAAATGATTTAGTTGGTTATTTTGGTATAAAAATTGTTTTGCCTATTTGCACAAAAACCAAAACACGTATGTTGAGTCATTGTTGTAAAAAAGTAAAGAAAACAAAAAAACAGCTTGCTAGGTAATTTTGGTAAAAAAAAATGAAAAAAATAAAGTTGATGGGTCATTTTGGTAAGAATGTATGATGGGTCGAAAAAATATTTGCTCGTTCGCTTTTGGAAATAAAAAGCAAAAAAAAAAAAAGGAATGTTTCGTTGGTCATTTTGGCGTAAAAAAAGAGATCCATGGTAATTTTGATAGAGTGTGCCTAATGGGACATAGTGGCGAATAAAAATTTGATGGTTTATTTGAGTGGTTAAAAAAAGATTTATCTGTATCAGGTATCTCAGTCAATTCACCCCCCTCTCTCTCTCTCTCTCTCTCTCTCTCTCTCTCTCTCTCTCTCTCTCTCTCAATATATATATATATATATATATTAATATATGTGTGTGTGTGTGTGTGTGTGTGTGTGTGTGCGTGCATGTGTGTGTATAATAGATGATATAAATAATATTATATAGAGACCAAGACGAATATAATATATATATATATATATATATATATATATATATAATCCAAAAGTCCAGAGAAGAAATCTTCCTTACGACACAAGAGTTTTATTTAAAAAACCTGTCGCAGTTTGAGAGCTCAATGTTGCTCTTAATGTTAGAGTCACAGAGCAAATATATAAGTAAAGAAATAACAAAAGACTTAGAGATTTAGCATTATAGACTATATGAAATAGACTATAATGCTGAATCTCTAAGTCTTTTGTTATTTCTTCACTTTTATATATATATATATATATATATATATATATATATATATATATATATATATATATATGGTATCAAAACGACTGGTAGTCAGGGATGATTCTATTTGGGATTTTCAAAATCTTACTGTATAGCCATACTGTATGCTCTTGTAGGTGCAAACATATATTCATACAATGATTTTTTATAAATCCCTAAAGAGAGCTCAATGTATAATAATCAATAAAATCAAAAATTTCTTTTTTTATTCTTAAGAGCCTAATCTCATCAGACGGATTTTACAAAAATAATGGTATTCACAGAAAAAGTTAATATTCTCGTTATGTAACTTCTTTTTTTCTGTGAATCTCATTATTTTTGTAAAATCCGTCTGATGAGATTAGGCTCCTAAGAATGAAAGAAAAACATTTTTTTTTTGAAATCTTTTGAGTTTCTGGTCGAAATAATTGTTACGGAATGAAGATTTGTTAAGTTTTTCCTTCTTTGACCCGTGATGCTTAAAGAAGGAATCTTGGTGACTGAACACTCCATGACATACAACACTTCACTTTGGCCCTTACTCAAGCTAGACGGGCGGTCGGGGAGGCTTTCCTGACATTAATTGGTTGGTCACGCTAACCCCTAGCACCTATATGATTGTCCCAGCCCTAGTGCCCCCATGGCAAGCCCCATCTTTTTTATCATATATGTGCTAATAGGCGATGACTGAGTGTCTTAGTGTCCCGGGTATGACGTTAAAATGAATCTAATGGTGAAGTTCCATTGCAATAATCACTTCAATAATGCTACGTGATTATTTCTAGTTTCACTTTCTAGTTTCACTTTCTAGTTTCACTTTCGCTTTTGTTTCAGCTCGGATATACGATTGTACCAGCTCACATTTTAGGTTGCATAGTACCCCTTCATCATCACTACTCGCAGGACCACCCTGACCTGGAGTGGTAGTACCTATTAATGTCCCATCTATTGGTTAAAAAAGCATAAGATTTAAAAATGTTTTTTTAAAATTGAGTGGTAAAATAAACTGACAACCCATTTAAAATGAACAAAGCAAAATATCTTAGGCATAAAATAACCCAATGGGTTGACATGCCGTAAAACCCAACCAAACAACCAACCCACCAATCAACCAACAAATTATTGCGAGAATCATTTTAGACATTATATCTGTTAAGAAAATTTACGTAACGCCTGACGCTGAAGTGCCAATTATGACTGAGGATGCACGATGTGTAATCAATCTGGGGAGTGTAGAGTACACGTTATTGGGCATTACTCCCAGGTTCACTGTGACCCAGAGTACTAGTCCCTGTTATGGGTTAAATAGGAAAATATTTAAAGAGTTTAAAAGATGTGTTTAAAAAAATTGAGTTTAAAAAAAATTGAATACCCATCAAGAATGAACAAAACAAAACGTCTTCGGCATTAAATAACCCAACGAGTAATTGCATCTCAAATCATCCGGGCATATCACCCACCTCTTCAGTTTTTCTGAAATGTTGTCCAAGTGTGGATTATGTTAAGTTAGACAATCTGCAAATTTCGAGCTTCCAATTCCAAAAATTGGCGGAGTTATGTCGATTTTCATTTGGGGGATGTCGCGAAAAATGGTGACTTTTTGTGATCTATTTTGTCTGTAAGGTAAGTTCTAGAGCTTCCCTACTCCTTAGAATTGATTTATAAAATCATTTTTGCCCAAGTAACCCAAGAATGCTATCAAAAGTCTTAAAGCCAACCAATTTTAAGTTATTGATGATTTCTGATTTTTCATAGCAAGATCAATATCCCGATGTGGCACTGCATCTATGACAAAAACAATTTTCTATTATTATTTCACATATATTGAACATTATTTATACCAAAAAGATAGCTTGATTTTTTTTACATGGAATTACCCCAAGAAGAGTTGAAATGCCATTAACATGCCGAGATGCATTGATATGCCGCTTAAATCAATATATCAATCATGAAGAATGAGGGTTTAAGAATACGTTAAGAATTAATGCAAGTACTCCTAAAAAGAGAGAGAGGCGATGTGTATAATTCTAATGCATTGTCAATGTTTTTAGTATAGAATTGCGATGAAAATAAAGAAGAGAATATTTATCTGCGTTCAGGAATTAATACAAGTTTTACTGACAGAACCGAACGATTATCTGCATATTGAAATAGATATGATAATCAAGAATACCACTAGCAAAATAAAAATAAAACTGTATATCTCCCTCCATCCACAAACGCGCACAGTCCTGACGCGTATATTGTTAGAATGAAATCTGTCAAACCTTTGGCAATTTTATGATATGTGCTACGATACTGAAGCTCATCCGACCTGTCAGCACGCTGAGAATTTATGCGCAAAAACTGTGTAATTCGGATCGCCTCGCGCACTGCATATGTTCAAATCAAATGTAAATTTCTTCCGATGCTACGTGGTTATTTCTACTTTCACTTTCTGCT
>CM042170.1:69394528-69424528 GCA_023376005.1 Doryteuthis pealeii | reverse complement strand
AGTATTCCAGCTGATTTCAACAATGCCGTTGCCTGGAGAGTCTCAATTCTTCCTCTGCTTTCAAGCTCTTCCAGTGCCTTTATCAAACTTTTTGGGACTGTTCCAAGTGCACCAACATCAATTGGTGTCACACTCATCCTCATATTCCACAGATTTTTCAGTTCTCTAGCAAGGTCCAGGTGTTTGTCTATATTTTCGTTTTCTTTAATCTTGATCCTGTAATCTGATAGAAATGCAAAGTCTACCAGTTGATAAGTTTCTTTTGTTAATCAATTCTAGGCCTGTTCTACTGGCTGGGATGAGGCTATCCATCTTTATCTCAAAGTCCCAATAATTTTGTGTTTCATTCTCAAGAACAGATTCTGGTTTATGGCTGCTGAAAAAAACACCAGTTACGATTGAAGTCCGTAGCCGAAGCGGTATAAAAAAAACTAGGGTTATGGTTTAGGGTTAGGGTTTAGGGTTAATTTTGTTTTGTTAATATAAATTCAATTTCTATCTTTAAGTATCATCTGTACCTCAATCCTACACCTTTTCGATCTCAATTAATTCAGATTTGAAATCTCCATAGAGTTTCATTTACTTTTTCTGCCGAGTTTCAGTTTTTTAGTTGTTTTTATTTGATTCATCTAATATTTGTACTTTATCAGCTTTATTGCTCATGTTTTCGTTGACAGTCACTCACTGCTGAATGCCCCTTTTTGGCACTCACGATTCCCTTGACACATTGGTTGACAGGAGGAGTTTTTCACCTTTCAATTCTCTGTCAGTTTCGTGTCAGCTGGGACTCCAATGTCAAAGAAGCCATCACAAGAATTTTGATTTGGCCATTTTTATAATTTTCTTTTACCCTTCAAATTCCTAAATGAATCGAAGAATTATGGTCTCTTTGCTCCTGGTCGTATCGTCGTGTGGCGAATAGGGGAACGGTTCATAGAAGAGATGGAGTACAGTTTGAGTACGATGGGGTTCACAGTGATTCCATTTATTTATTGACTTCAGGTGACAGTAATCAGAAGATTAATGTCACCTCAGTATCACGTCATTTAACCACTCCGTTTTGAAAGTCAATTTGGCACTAACTGCTGCTCATATATATATATATATATTATATATATATATATATATATATAGGTTTTTGGTACAAGAGAATTTGTATAACACTAAAAGTGGAGGAATCATATGTACTCCCTCTATTTATTGGGAGACACTTCCAACCCTGTTTCCACCTAGGGTGCATACATAACCCCTCTTTCCCCTCATTCTTTTTTTGTCCCCTCTGGCTCACCCCCATTCGTTTCTTACAAATTCTTGTACAATCTGACTTTTATTCGTCACCGGTGTATCACTTGAAAAGTACCGGTTGAAAAGGCCTTTGTGTAACCCCCCCCCCGTTTATCTTATATTTTATTCTTTAATAAAATATTCTCCAAATTACATATGATTCCTCCACTTTTAGTGTTTATATATATATATATATATATATATATATATATATATATATATATATATATAAAGAATATTTGAAAAAACAAGTGTTCCGAAAATAGGATGAATTTATTTATCAATGTTTGAACATTTCGGTTTCATTAAACCTTCATCAGGATGTATCTTGGGGTCAAGAAAAAGATGGATGTCATCTATAAAAACATCCATCAATTTCTTCACCCAAGACACATCCTGATGAAGGTTTAAAGAAACCGAAATGTTTAAACATCGATGAATAAATTCATCCCATTTTCAGAACACTTGTTTTTCAAATTTTCTTAATATTGTCGTATTTATTTTCCATATTTACTCCATATTATATATATATATATATATATATATAATATATATATATATTATATATATATAAGAGAAGTAAACAAACAGACGATGTGTTTTGATATGGCTTTTTTAGCCGACAATTTTTGGGAGAATATGTGCTTATTTGAAGTCGTACCTAATTTTTTTGAAAACTAATTAGTTATCGTTAATTATTAATTAATTAATTTTCAAAAGAATTAGGTAAGACTTCAGTTAAGTACATATTCCCCACTCCAAAAAAAAATATATATCGGAGAAACGCGCTAGGATATATATATATATATATATTATATATATGGGTCTTATAATTTGCTTGAAGTATTGTGTATATATCAGTTTAATGGTTAGTTTTGAAGGGTGTCACAATGCAAGCGTTATTAAGTGTTAATAATAATATTCAAAGATGCTGTTCCTATATATATATATATATATTATATAATATATAATATATATATATATATATAAGGGTTTTATAATTTGTTTGAAGTATTGTGTGTATAGTTTTGAAGGTTATCATAATGCAAGCGTTATTAAGTGTTAGTAATATTCAAAGCTGCTGTTCCTATATATATATATATATATATATATATATATATATATATATATTTATATATATGGGGGGGGTTATAATTTGCTTGAAGTATTGTGCATATATCAGTTTACTGGTTAGTTTTGAAGGCTATCATAATGCAAGCGTTATTAAGTGTTAATAATAATATTAAAAGCTGTCGTTCATACACACACACACACATTTTCTCTGAACTTTTGAGATGAGGCTTGATGATTGGTATTATTTGGATTATTCGGACTATTGTCCTCATCTTTATTATTATCGTTTCGGCTGTTGTGCCTTCCAGCCTTCTTCAGGTATTTCATTGGAGGTCACATCGGCTGAAACGTTGTACAAATAACAATAAAGATGAGGACAAAAATCCACCAGTTCTTTCTTTTTTGTTAATCAAAACTAGATCTGGTCTTCTTGCTGGGATAAGGTGATCCGTTTTTATCTCAAAGTCCCAGAGAATTTTTTGCGTTTCGTTCTTAAGAACAGGTTCTGGTTTATGCATATACCATTTTGTTGTATGGTCAAAATTTGATTGTTTGCATAATTCCCAGTGGATCACCTTTCCAACCCAGTCAAGCCTAGATTTTTACTCCCGTTGTGCTAGTTTGCTACATTCGCATAGTACATGGTTTACAGTCTCATCTCTATTACCGCATAATCTACATTTACTATTTTGTTGGGTCTTATCAATTTTTGCTTTGATATAGTTTGTCCTTATGGCATTATTTTGTGCAGCAATTATTAGTGATTCACTTTCTCTTTTGAGGATTCCTTATGAGCTTTCACATCAGCATTAGTTGATGGTCTTTCACTGGAGTCTGAGTGACAGCAAGTCTCCTCAGGTCTCCAGGACTCTTCTGAGTATTCTGGCAGATTGCAGCAGTGCAGTGTTCTGAATTTTTTCAATCCTTCCTCTGATTTCCAAACTTTCCAAACCCTTTTCCAATCCTTTTGGGATCGTTCCAAGTGCACCAACTACAATTGGTATCACTTTGACTTTCATATTCCATAACTTTTTCAGTTCTCTGGCAAGGTCTAGATATTTGTCCATTTTTTCATTTTCCTTTAGCTTCATCCTGTGATCTGCTGGAACTGGAAAATCATCATTATTATTATTTACTACTTTTTAGTTTTCACATCAGTGTTAGCTGATGGTCTTTCACTGGGGTCTGAGTGAGAGTAAGTCTCCTCAGGTCTCCAGGACTCTTCTGAGTATTTTGGCAGATTGCAGCAGTGCAGTATTCTGAATGGTTTCAATCCTTCCTCTGATTTCCAAACTTGCCAAACCCTTTTCCAATCCTTTTGGGACCGTTCCAAGTGCACCAACTACAATTGGTATCACTTTGACTTTCATTATTATTATTATTATTATTATTATTATATATTATTATTATTATTATTATTGAGTTTTCGCATCAGCATTAGCTGATGGTCTTTCACTGGAGTCCCTCAGGTCTCCAGACTCCTCAGGTCTCCAGGACTCTTCTGGGTATTCTGGCAGATTGCAGCAGTACAGTGTTCTGAATGGTATCAATCCTTCCTCTGATTTCCAGTCTTTCCAAACCCTTTCCAATCCTTTTGATTATTATTATTATTATATTATTATTATTATTATTATTATTATTATTAATGATACTATGAGCGGCTCTGTTAATAGTGGTAGCAATAGCGTAAAATGAGTCTAAGTTGGTGAGAACGTGAAACTTAAAAGTGGATTGTAATTGTAATAAGCACTTGTTTGACGGAATAGAAGAATTAACATTGTTGTTTCTACTTTGGCATCTGCGCTTATCTCAGCAGTGGAAAAGAATCCCTTTAAATGCTCCGGGGGGCGGGGGGGATATTATCATCAGTAGTAGGTGATGAAGAAGAAGGGGAGTAGGAGAAGAAAAGGGTAAAGCAGTGGGTGCAGTAGAAAGAGGTGAAAGAGAAGAAGGAAAGAAAAGATGAAATAAAGGCGAATGAGGAAAAAGAAAGAAAGATTGAAAGAAAGAAAGGAAGGAAGGAAGGAAGGAGCATGTCGATATCTTTAAATGCTCGTGGGATGTTATAATCAGTTGTAGGTGCTGAAAGAGAAGAAGAAGAAGAAGAAGAAGAAGAAGAAGAAGAAGAAGAAGAAGAAGAAGAAGAAGAAGAAGGTAAAATACAAAGAGAAAAAAGAAAAGAAGGAATGAAAATAAAGACGAATGATAATATGGAGGAAAAAGAAAGAAAGAAAGAAAAATATGAAAAGGAAGAAGAAAGAGGTGATGGAAGAGTAAAGGGGTAAAGAAAGAAAGAAAGAAAGAAGGAAAGAAAGAAGGAAAGAAAGAAAGAAAGAAAATGTGTACAAAAAGAAAGAGGGACTAAAATATATAAATAAGAATGCAAATATTGAGAGAAAAAAGGAAGAAAGAAAGAAAAAGAATGTGTTGAAAAAATGAGGAAATAAGAAAAAGACGAATAAGAAAATTGTAAGAAAGAAAGAAAGAAAGAGAATTTGAAGAAAAAATGAGGAAGCGGTAAAAGTGAGAAAGAAAGAAAGAAAGAAAGGGCAAGAGAAAAGAAGACGATGAAGAAGAAGGTTAGAAAGAAAGAAAGAAAGAAAGGAAGAAGAAAGAATGAATGTGAAGAAAAGACGAGAAAGAAGAAAGGTGAGAAAGAAAGAAAGAAAGAAAGAAAGAAAGAAAGAATGAATGTGAAGAAAAGACGAGAAAGAAGAAAAGGTGAGAAAGAAAGAAAGAAAGAAAGAAAGAAAGGAAGAAAGAAAGAATGAATGTGAAGAAAAGACGAGAAAGAAGAAAAGGTGAGAAAGAAAGAAAGAGAGAAAGAAAGAAAGAAAGAAAGAAAGAATGAATTTGAAGAAAAGACGAGAAAGAAGAAAAGGTGAGAAAGAAAGAAAAAGAAAGAAAGGAAGAAAGAAAGAAGGAATGTGAAGAAAAGACGAGAAAAAAGGTGAGAAAGAAAAGAAAGAAAAAAAGAAAGAAAGAGAAAGAGAAGAAAATGTGGAAAAGGTAAAAAGTGACAAAGAAAGAAAGAGAAAGAAAGAGAAGGTAAAGAAAAAAGGCGATCTAGAAGAAGAATAAAAAGGTTAGAAAGATGTAAGTAAAAAATACTTACAATAACGAGTAACATAGCCCCCACCCACACACACACACAAAGAAAAAGAAAAGGAAAATGAAAGATTCAAAAAGGGGGACGAAGAAAAAAATAAAACAAGATGAAGAAAGAAGAGAACAGAAAAAGAGTGAATGGTTGTTTTATTTTAAGACATATCAACCTTTTGGGGTTATTTAATGCCTAATCAAATCATTTTGATATTCGGTTTATTTACCATACTGTTGCTTAAATTGTCACCCATCTAATTATTGAACAAGTTCATTACTGCTTAACTTCGAGGATCTAGCGGGAACCGGTGCTTTCAACGTGACTTGACCGTTAGCCCCCGAGTGAGTAAGAGTGAAAAGACATATATATATATATATATATATATATATATATATACATATATATATATATATATATATATATATATATAGAGAGAGAGAGAGAGAGAGAGAGAGAACAATAGAGAGAGAGAGAGAGAGAGAGAACAATACAGAGAGAGGGAGAAGAGACATAAGAGAGAGAAATATAGAGGGAGGGCGGGCATAAGAGAGAGGGGTAAATAAAAAAAGACGAAAGAATAGAAACAGAAAAAGAATCCGAGTAAGTAAGAATGAAAAAGACAGAGAGAGAGAGAGAGAGAGTCAGACAGACAGACAGAGACAGAGACAGAGACAGAGACAGAGAGAGACGGAGATAGGGGTATAAGAGAGAAAGAGAGGAGAGAAAGGAAAGAGAGGGGGAGAGGGGTTGAGAAAACAAGATGATGAAAGAATAGAAACAGAAAAGAGACCGAGTAAGAGTGAAAAGAAAAGAGAGAGAGAGAGAGAGAGAGAGAGAGAGAGAGAGAGAGAGAGAGAGAGACGTAGATAGGGGGTATACGAGAGAGAGCGAAAGAGAGAGAGAGAAAGAAAGAGAAAGAGAGAGGGGGAGATGGGGTTGAGAAAACAAGATGATGAAAGCATGGAAACAGAAAAAGAGTCCGAGTGAGTAAGAGTGAAAAAGACAAAAAGACAAAGAGAGAGAGAGAGAGAGAGAGACGGAGATAGGGGGTATAATAGAGAGAGAGAGAGAGAAAGAGAGAGAGAGAGAAGAGAGAGAGAGGGGGGAGTTCAGAAAACAAGATGATGAAAGAATAGAAACAGAAAAGAGTCCGAGTGTGTAAAAGTTAAAAATACAGACAGAGAGAGAGAGAAAAAATACAGAGAGAGGGAGCAACATAAGAAAGAAAGCGAGAAATAGAGAGAGAGAGGGAAGAGAGAGAGAGAGAGAGAGAGAAAGAGAGAGAAAGAGTGAGAGAAGACAGAGAGAGGGAGGGACATAAGAAAGAAAGCGAGAAATTGAGAGAGAGGTGGGGAGAAGAGAGAGAGAGAAAAAAGACAGAGAGAGGGTGGGACATAAGAAAGAAAGCAAGAAGAGAGGGAGAGAGAGGGAATAGAGAGAGAGAGAGAGAGAGAGAGAGAGAGAGAGAGAGAGAGTGAAAAGCAGAAATCAATAGTCAATAATATGAGCAATAACGATCAGCATATTCTCGTGTCTATTTTTCACTCGGCTGAACGTAACGGCGACAGTTGCATTGTTTATATTTCAACAGACTGCTATCGCTGCTTCTACAATTATTGGCTGCCCTTGCACACTCAGACCAACCAAACGCTTACAAAATTCAAAACAAACAACACAAAACGCAGGCGAAAAATTAACGATCCCCATGTTATACAATATCATTCAATACTTCTGTTACTAAGCGGTGAGAGTAAAAAGAACCAAATCCCCAGAGGCCGGTCGAATAAGATTGAATCCAAAAAGCCTTCTCATAGAATACGGTGAGAGTATCCATTTTTGAGGTGCAAGACCCCCGCTAAAAAAGGGAGGAACCTGGGTATGTTTTTGCCAACACATCTGTACGAGTAGGATACTGTCCTGTCGATGGGGCTGTAGAATATACTCCTAGAATACGTATCCATTGTTGAGGTGAGAGACCCCCACTAAAAAAAGGGAGTAACCTGGATTTGTTTTTATCAACACATCCGTACGAGTAGGATACTGCCCTGTTGATGGGGTTGTAGAATATTCTCTAAGAATACCTATCCATTTTTGAGGTGCAAGACCCCCAATAAAAAAGGGGGTAACCTGAGTATATATTTACCAACACATCCATACGAGCATGATACTGCCCTGTCGGTGGAGCTGTAGAATATTCTACTAGAATACGTATATATTGCTGAGGTGCAAGACACCCACTAAAAAAGGGAGAAACCTAGGTATGTCTTTATAAACACATCTCTACGAGCAGGATCCTGCCCTGTCGGTGGGGCTGTAGAATATTCTTATAGAATACGTATATATTGCTGAGGTGAGAGACTCCCACTATAAAAGGGAATAACCTGGGTATGTTTTTACCAACACATCCATACGAGCATGATACTGCCCTGTTAATCGGGGCTGTAGAATATTCTCCTAGAATACGTATACATTGCTGAGGTGCAAGATCCCCACTAAAAAAGGGAGAAACCTGGATATATCTTTACCAACACATCCGTACGAGCAGGATACTGCCCTGTCGGTGGGGCTGAAGAATATTCTACTAGAATACGTATCCATTGCTGAGGTAAGAGACCCCCACTAAAAAAGGGAGTAACCTGGATATGTCTTTACCAACACATCCGTTCGAGCAGCTTACTACCCTGTCAGTGAGGCTGTAGAATTTTCTCCAAGAATACGTATACATTGTTGAGATGTAAGACACCCCCCCCACTAAAAAAAGGAAGTAACCTAGGTAAGTCTTTACCAACACATCCGTACAAGCAGATACTGCCCTGTCGATGGAGCTGTAGAATATTCTCCTAGAATACGTATCCATTGCTGAGGTGAGAGACCCCCACTAAAAAATGGAGTAAACTGGATATATCTTTACAAACACAACTGTACGAGCAGGATACTGCCCTGTTAATCGGGGCTGTAGAATATTCTCCTAGAATACGTATACATTGCTGAGGTGCAAGAACCCCACTAAAAAAGGGATTAACTTGGATAAAGGGGTTAACTTGGATATGTCTTTACCAACACATCTGTACGAGCAGGATACTGCCCTTTCGATGGGGCTGTAGAATATTCTCCTAGAATACGTATACATTGTTTAGGTGCAAGAACCCCACTAAAAAAAGGGAGTAACCTGGGCATGTCTTTACCAACACATCAGTACGAGTAGGATGCTGTCCTGTCGATGGGGCTGTAGAACATTCTCCTAGAATACGTATCCGTTGCTGAGGTGCAAGACACCCCTCCCCAAAATGGTGTGTCCTGGGTGTATTTCTACCAAAGCACGAGCAGGATGCGACACATGGTCATTTTTAAGCGGAGTTTAGCAGGTTTGAATTCAGAGATTTCCTCACTGTAGGTATGAATTTTGACAATTGACCGCTGTAGAATACGCCGACTGCACAGGGAGTAAGACCACCCTGTCTGCTGGGTCGAATAAGAGGCCGGTCGAATAAGATCTAATCCAGCAATTTAATCCATTTAATTCATTGCTGAGGTGCAAGACCCCCACTAAAAAGGGGGTAAGCTTGGTATGCCTTTACCAACCCCTCTGCACGAGCAGAATTCTGCCCTGTCGGCGGGGCTGTAGAATATTCTCCTAGAATAGGTTGAGAGTATACATTGCTAAGGTGTAAAAAAGAAACCTCCTCCAAAAAGGGGTGTTCTGGGTATATTTTTACCAAACCTTACGCACGAGCAAGATGGGACAAATGGTCAATTTCCTAAGCGGTGTTTAGAAAGTTTGAATGGACACAAAATTTGAGAATTGAGAGCTGTACAATACGCCGACTGCACACCTATGCATCTCTACACTTTGGCTGTTACTTAGTCTAGACCAGGGGTCGGCAACATTGTACTACCTAGAGTCCAGGGGCCATGTCTGTGAGAGAATGGCGGACTAGATCTATCAACATAGACATTGTAGCATACAGCAGTGATTTATCGCGTGGTGTGGGGTCAAGCAGCATGATTGTAACATTGTATAAGTCTTATACACCAGATGTATTTGTGGGCTTATTACCAGATTTTGCTTTACTCATTACCAGATTTTAATAATCAAGATTATATGATCTTGCAATACCTATGAGAGGAATAACAATTCTTACCAGAGAAATGGTATGTGACGTGGTGTTTATGACTTCTCTGTACATTTATAAATAAAATTAAAAAACGAGCATCTAAGCCACTGTTTGTTTCCTTTGCAGATCTGATTAATATAATATTCCTTTTAAGGTCTGTGGGCCAGATGATTATCGATTGCGGACCGAATCTGGCCCGCGGACCGTAGGTTGCTGACCCCTGGTCTAGACAGATAGTCGAAAGAATAATAATTGAGTACTTATCAATAATTAATAAAACAAAATGACTTCGGCGTAAAATAAACAAATAAGGGTCGACATGCCGTAAAATCCAACCAGCCAACAAACTAACCCGGTCTCGCCGAGCTAAAGTAGACGTGAGCTTGTATCGCACCGAGCGCTTACACGTTGTCATTTCCAATCCGTTTTGAGTGACGGTTTAAAATGTGGACTTTTTTTCTCTATTTTTTTCAAGAACCTGCGCACTGAGACATGTCATTAAATATGTAACACTGTTTCGGCATCTTGTTATTTTGAAGAATTTGCGACTGAACCTGGGAATTCGAAAAAACACATGTAAAACCAAAAGTCTTGGAGAATTTCTCAGTTCCAAAGACATTTAGGAAGTTATAATACATATTTAATCTTTAGTACTGAGAATACTCGAATCCGAAAAACAGTCTTTTTTTCTTTATTTAAGAGGCGATCATGATTATTTAAAAAAATATATATTTAAACAGTTTTACCTCAAAATAATTTAATAAGAATATTGACGATAAAACAAAATAAATTTTAAAAATCAGACAGGTGTTAAAAGATTCATTTACACACACACACACACACAAAAACACACACACACATATTATATATATATATATATGTGTGTGTGTTGTGTGTGTGTGTGTGTGTGTGTGTGTGTGTGTGTGTGAAATGAAAATGGAAGTGAATCCGACGGTATGTTGAAAAGAGAAATAAAGGAAAGAAAGTATAGAATGGATAAGATAGGATTATTTTAATCAATTTTACTTACACGTGTTTCGGTCAGGAGTTTATCCATGTCTACATTATTCAAACTATTATTATTTTTATTATTTCAATATTTTATGATTTTTGTTATTATTATTATTATTATTATCATTATTATTATTATTATTATTATTATTATTATTATTATTATTATTATTATTATTATTTTTATATTATATTTATATTATTTTTATTATTTCATTTCATTATTATAATATATTTCATACAATAATACATTGAATAATGTACACATGGATAAACTCCTGACCGAAACATGTGTAATTAAAATTAATTAAAATATGCTATTTTATCCACTCTACTTTATTTCATTTCTTTCTCTTTTCACACACACACACACTATATATATATATATATATATATATATATATATATATATATATATATATATATATATATATATATATATATGGTGATTGCCACTTCTTTACAGAAGAAGGCCTTTTCTACGTAGTTCGGTTGTGAGCACGCAGAAGGCCCATGGGTCCAACTTTGTTTACGCACCCTACCACACATATGAGCCCCTTACCCTGCTTCTTCTCGTATCCGACCGTACGTGACTGAAAAGCCCAGCCCTCGACAATCAGGCCGTGTCACATAAGTCACATATACGGTCAGGCTTAAATGTGGGAAATGAATCCATGACTGTTGTTCTCGTCTTTATTGTTGGGACCATATGCCCTTTAGGCACCCCTTTTGCTTTGCTGATTATAAGTACATTTTTTTCAACATCCGATTGTTTGTTAGGGGTTAGGGTTAGGGGTTAGGGTTAGGGGTTAGGGTCAGGGTTAGGGTTAGGGGTTAGGGTTAAGGCTTAGTTTTATAAAAAAATTTAAATCTAAAAATCGTCTGTTAACAAACAACCGGATTTTGACGGTGAAAATGAAAAACTGTACTTATGAATCAGCAAAGCAAAAGGGGTGCCTAAAGGTTATATGGTCATATTGTTGTATGCACAACGTTTCGGCCGATGTGCCTCCAGCCCCCTTCACGTATTTCTTGTCGATATCGGTAGCCTTCACGTCGTAATCACTAGCTTTCACAAAACTTCGAAGCGAAACTTTTACCAAATTCATTAGAGTAGATTATTTTTAATCCTTTAAAAACAACCAGGTACAAAAGTTAAGCTATGTTCTCTGTTATTTTCAGCTGTAGCCTAGATTGAACCCCCAACCTCCAGATGACTGTCACTTAAAACAGTATTAACTCAAACCTTATATCCATCGTGCTATGTATCCATAAAGGTTCCTGATTTCGACAAGAAAACACATAAAGGGGTCCGTACGGAACATCGACCGAAACATTGTGTATAAAACAATATAAAGATGAGGACAACAGTCCAAATAATAATCTTCATACAATGACTGCTATTTACACAGTAGCATTGCAGCCAACAAAGCCTTCATCAGATGATGACTCTGGGTATAGGCATGGTTTCGGGGCCGAAGCATCATTACCACTAACCCAGAGCGCCCCAGCAGTATCTCACGATACCACCAGACTTTGTCAGTTACAATACAAGACTGCCATGTCCACGCTATTGGTTGATTTAACAGTAACTGCATATATATATATATATATATATATATATATATATATATATATATATATATATATATATATATATATATATATATATATATATATATATATAAAAGTCTTCTGTTATATTTTTACTTATAAATTTGCTCTGTGACTCTAACAATAAGAGCACACATTAATCTCTGCAAATTGCGACACGTTTTTAAAAAAATCCTATGTCGTAAGGAAGATTTTTTTCTCCCAATTTTGGGATTACATATATATATATATATAATATATATATATATATATGTGTGTGTGTGTGTGTGTGTGTGTGTGGTAAAATAAGGAATGAAGGAACAAAACTCAGACAAAAATGTATAGTATATTTCGCTAGGACTTTAAGTTCCGCTTCCTCAAGTCTTTATTGAATGATTAGGATCATACAATAAAGGCTTGGGGAAGCGGAACCCAAAGTTCCAGCGAAATATACTACACATTTTTGTCTGAATTTTGTTCTTTCATTCCTTATTTTACCTCATTCTGTCGGATTCATACCAATCCCATTTTCGTCATATATATATATATATATATATATATATATATATATATATATATATATATATATAAGATGAGCTCAAAAGTACAAATTATACAAATTATCAAGCCTCATCTAAAAAAATTCAGGCATTTATTCATTTATTTTATTGTTTAGTATTCAGAAAGGCTATCTCTACGTCAGTTTCGAAAAATATTGATTCTTTTAAGTGTTATATGTACAAAGTTTCGGCCGATGTACCCTCCGGTCTTCTTCAGGAGTTTTTTTTTTCTAACTTGGGAACCTTCTTTGTCCTAATCAGGAGCTTTCATGGAATAGTATTGTAAATGCTCAATGGAATCTCCACTTCTACTATCGATAAAAATGAGGAGAACAATTTTACTTATTGTTATATACAGAATGTTTCGGTTGGTGTGCCTTCTGGCCTTCTTCATTTGGACACGTGATGAAATGGATATAAGGCTTGAGTTAACACAGTCTTAAGTGACAATCATCTGTAGGTTGCAGGCTCAATCCTGACTCAAGGCGAAAATAACCAGTCTACACCGAGGGATTGAATAAATGGTTCAGTTCAAACTTCTTTGATGGCTCCTGATTATGACATTAAGTCGCCCATAATAGTTGTTACATTTGCACATGTATTTCATACTCTAAATGTACCAACTATTATGGGACAGAAGTTGTAAAACATACAACCTCTGTCCCATAATAGTTGGTACATTTCCATATGAATTTCATACACAAAATGTACCAACCATTATGGGACAGAAGTAGTAAAACATACAACCTCTGTCCCATAATAGTTGTTACATTTGCATATAAATTTCATACACTAAATGTATCAACTATTATGGGACAGAAGTAGTAAAACATACAACCTCTGTCCCATAATAGGCGTTACATTTCCATATAAATTTCATACACAAAATGTACCAACCATTATGGGACAGAAGTAGTAAAAAATACAACCTCTCCCATAATAGTTGTTACATTTGCATATAAATTTTATACACTAAATGTATCAAATATTATGGGACAGAAGTATTAAAACATACAACCCCTGTCCCATAATAGTCGTTACATTTGCACATATATTCCATAGTCTAAATGTACCAACCATTATGGGACAGAAGTTGTAAAACACACAACCCCTGAGCCATAATAGTTGTTACATTTGCATATAAATTTCATACACAAAATGTACCAACTATTATGGGACAGAAGCTGTAAAACATACAACCTCTGTCCCATAATAGGCGTTACATTTGCACATACATTTTCATACACGAAATGTACCAGCCATTATGGGACAGAAGTAGCAAAACATACAATATCTGTCCCATAATAATTGGTACATTTGCATATAAATTTCATACACTAAATGTATCAACTATTATGGGACAGAAGTAGTAAAACATACAACCTCTGTCCCATAATAGTTGTTACATTTAGTGTATGAAATATATGTGCAAATGTACAAATTATTATCGGACAGAGGTTGTATGTTTTTCTACTTCTGTCCCATAATGGTTGGTACATCTAGTGTATGAAATATATGAGCAAATGTAACAACTATTATGGGACAGAGGCTGAAGATTTTACAACTACTGTCCCATAATGGTTGGTACATTTTGTGTATGACATTTATATGCAAATGTACCAATTATTATGGGACATAGATTGTATGTTTTAGAACTTCTGTCCCAAAATGGTTGGTACATTTAGTGTATGAAATTTATATGCAAATGTAACAACTATTATGGGACAGAAGTTGTTTGTTTTACTACCGCTGTTCAAAGTGCTATGAATGCTCCTGTGTTTGACAAGAAAAATCTGAAAAAGGCCGGAGGGTATATACTCTGAAATATTGTGGATATAACAATAAAGATGAGGACAGCAGTCAGAAAAATCTAAATAATACAGATTATCAAGCCTCATCTATATATATGAAAATATGAGAGCAAGTGTCGTAAATATCTAAATAATACTGTTACATAATTCGTGGGTGGCCTACGAATTATGAACTTAGTGTACTAAATTTAATTTTAGAATTTTTCTTGGATATTTTGGTTATTTTAATTTGTCTTGCATTATTAGGACTCTAGAAAAGGATGCAAAAACGTGTAGATTCAATTTTTTTAATTTTATTTTTAAAATGGCATCTTCGAAATAAAAGCCAAACTTTTTTTTTCTTCTCTAGTCATACCGATAAGAAACACTTAACGCTCAAGACGGCCATCTTTTTTTTTCTTTTCTTTTTCCTTTTTTCTTTTTCTTTTTTTTTTTTTTTTTTTTTTCACCTTCATAAAAATATCACTTGAATCCCTTGGTATGCTAACGCCTCGTATTTCGCGCCTGAACATCTCAAACCAAACGCTGAAAACCATTTATCTACTTTTTTTGTTTTTTATTTTATTTTTTAAAACTAAATTCACAAGAGAAAGTCGATTTTATATGTCTTGTCTATACGAACGATACAGTGTATCACAGTTGCATTATTTCACAGATTAAACCGAAATCTTTTAAATAAAATGAATTTCAGACACAAAAGTTTTGTCTACTATTTTCATCATATCAAATATTTTTTTTTTATTATGGTTTCGGCAATATATATATATATATATATATATACATATATATATATATATATATATATATATATATATATATATAATGCTTGCATAATATATATGTAATACTAATAATATGAGAATATATATATATATATATATATTAGTGTTTGTTTACTATTTATGTCCTTTTAAATATTTTTTTATAATACGGACATTAATTTGTATTGATTTTAATACGTGGTTTCGTTTATATGTATATATATATATATAATATATATATATGTGTGTGTGTGTGTGTGTGTGTGTGTGTGTGTGTGTGCGTGTGTTTATACTTTTATATAAATATATTTATATATATAATGCTTATACAATATATAAGTAATGCTAATAATATAAGATATATATATATATATATATATATATATATATATATATATATATATATATATATATATTTATCATGGGAATTCGCATCTGATGATTTGGGATAGTTAGACACACGTGCAACTGGCTGTAATTAATAAATATCTTGATTAATTTAGTGGATTAAACCTGAAGATCCTTATGGTGAAACTAACTCGAGTAGGTTATTAATGTGTACCATTATAATATATATATATATATATATATATATATAATATATATTATTTCATTCCAAATATTATATATATATATATATATATATATATATATATATATATATATGATATTTGGAATGAAATCTGATAGCATAAGAACATAAAGAAAATCGTAATTTACTTTTCAACTTTTCTTTTGATATATATATTTATATATATATATATATATATATATATATAATTATATATGTATATATATATATATGCATATACGTATATACATATATATATATATATATATATATATATATAATATATATATATATATATCAAATCTTTGGAATGAAATATGATGGCATAAGAACGTAAAGAAATCCATCTCGGAAAATCAAACTGGCATTATTCCCGCGGGACGTGATCTTCCGAGTATGTCACCGGATCTTCAGGGGATCCCTTCGCACAGTATGCGTTCTTCTGCCCTCATAGTAGAATTTTAAAGTATGTGTTACAAAAAGAAAAGAAAAGAAAAGAAACAAAAAAAAACCACAAAAATGAAAAGAACTGAAGAGAAAAAGATAAATAAATAGAACAAAATAATTTTTTGAAAATATATCAAATCAAAAATACATGGAGCTAATTTAAGTTCGTTGGTGCTAGTAACTTAACCCCAATAAAAGTAAATATAATTTTTTCTTTGGCTTGAAAAAAAAAAAAGAAAAGACTTACCTCTACGCCTATGACAAAGGAACTTATCAGGGTGATGAAATAAATGAAGAGGTCAACCTCTGAAAAATAATATAAAGTTTGGCTATAAAGATATTTTGGTTACTTCCTATAACTCCAACATAAAAAAGAGGAACCACTCTGAATTAATTTTATCTGTTAATTAATCTCCCCATTATTTTCCCATTAAACTAACCCTAAATCCTAACCTTAAACCTAATCCTGTCTTCTTTTTTCCTAGTAGATCAATAAATAAATAAATAATTTATCAGTCAATCAGAGTGGTTCCCCTTTTTATGTTGGAGTTATAGGAAATAACCGATTTTTTTATTGATAAGAAACAAAATAACTTGAAATAATAAATGAAAATCTATTGTATAAAGTTGCAAAAATAGACTTGTAATGCCGAGATGCATCAAAGGATGACAATTGGTGATGTTACACCAGTATCCTTACAGATTTCGGGTTTCTCAACATTATATCTGTTCCACCGGTAGACCTGTCGTGTTGTTAGGCCACCTCCTTTCCAGATTCACTCTGTGTAATTTTACAAATAGATCATTAATTCTTTAATATTGGCCAAGGGATATGCAACAGCCATGCTGAGACTTGCTCAGTACTATCTTAACCCCAATAAAATCATTGGTGCTATCTTAACCCCAATAAAATCTGGTTCTTTGTTCTTTTGGCTAGTCACCTACAATGATATTTAAGGAACGAAAAGACATGAAAGAGGACCCCTAATGGGGCCACCTGTTAGTCGAGGGTGGCGACCCGTGATGCTTAAGGATACAACCCAGGTGGATGAGCAGTTCATGACTTTGCAATACTCCACTTTGGCCCTATCTTGGGCTAGACGGGCGGTCGGAGAGGCCCCCTCCGGTCAACCAGCTGGTCACGTCAAGCCCTAGCACCTATATGATTTTCCCAATCCTATTTTCCTCATGGCAAGCCCCAACCCCTTATTATCATATATGTGCTAGAAGGCAGTGACTGAGGGTCTACATGTCCTGGGAATTACGTTAAACTCTATCCGATGGTGAGGTTCCCGTTTTGGAGGTTTGGGGAATGTGGAACACCCCTTCATCACCGTTGCTCCCTGTTCCACTCTGACCCGGAGTGGTAGTACCTGTTAGAGTCCCATCTATGGGTTAAATAGAAAAAACATGAGTTAATAAACAAAATTGTATTATCCATTAAGAATTGATTTATTTCAAAACTTTATCGACATTAAATAACCCACTGAGGTTGATATGCCGTAAAACAAAACAAAACCAAACCAAACAAATGAAAGAGGAAAGAGACAACGGCAAGAGGTAGTCTTGCGACTTAGGCTTTATTGAACGGGGCTTAGTCGGCCGTAGGCAAGGGTACATGTCTCTTGGATAGGAAAACGACTGTCCCCTGTTGCGGCCTAGATTCAAATGACCGAGGTATCCTTTTTGGGGTAGGGAGTCAGTCCTTTTTGTCGGACATGCGCAAATGGTATTTTCGATGAAAGGCCCCATGGAAGTTTGTTGTTTTTTATTGTTTTTTATTTTTTATTTTTTATTTTCGTATTTTTTTAATCTCCACAACATTCAAATCCCCACAAATACTATCTATCTGAACCTTTTAGATGAGGCTTAATAATTTTAGATTTTTGGGTCTGTTTTCCTCATCTTTATTTTTACACAACGTTACGGTCGATGTGCGCCTGGTATTCTCATGTGTTTATTGTCGAACTCAGGGACCTATTCGAACTCGAGACCCTTCTCTTCGAACTCGGGAAAGATCATGTCGAACTCTGGAGCATTCATGTCGCAACCGGGAACATTCATAGAACTTCGAACCGAATACATTATTCAGTCCATTGGGGTAGACAATTCTTATTCCGTTAACCATGGCCGAATACAAGGGTTAATTTGGTTAAATCGAACTTAACGGACCTAAATTCCACCATCGTATGTCACCACACCGAAAGAAAAAATACTAAAAAATCAAGAAATTAACCGAATTTAATGAAAAATGTTAGCTCAGTCGTAGAGTGTTCGGCTAGAAACCAAAAGGTTCCTAGTTCGATACCGGCCGTCGCCAACTCAGTGTATGAATAGCACAGGGATCTGTCCGGTAAAGTAAGGAGATGATGGTTGGTGTGGCGCTCCACCTCAGATGCTAAATTAATCTCCTTGGTCTAGCGTTAGTGAAAAAGGGAAATACTCCCTCGCTGCGTGGCTGATAGCGACATTAGGCCGCCCCGACGACTTATATTAATGAATAAAAGATATAATACACCAGTTATTTTATCTAAAATCTTAAAAATTTTTCAGGTCAATTAACGTTGATCCACGTATGTTTGTGAATCTGTGTTACACCTCAAAGATGCGTGTGAGTGTATGCATACCTGTGTTTTTTGTATATATCTATGGTCAGGGAACCTAGATAAAGAGTTGTTTGTTTCAAATTGGGGGTCAGTGAGTTTGTTTATTTCTATAGCTGATGGTGAGTCTCATATATTATTAGCAGAATGGGTAAACAAGTTTTATAATAAGTCCAAATGGATAAAAACTTTTTTTTCCATTTTTTAGTCAATCTGCTTTCCTATTATATATATATATATATATATATATATATATATATATATATAATATATATATATATATATGTATGTGTGTGTGTGTGTGTGTGTGTGTATGTATATATATATATATGTGTATATATATGAAGTGAACAAACAATGTGTTTGAAATGGCGAAGGCCGACAATTCTGGGGAGATTATGTGCGTAATTAAGGTCATACATAATTTGTTAATTAATTAATTATAATTAAATGAATTAGGCGTGCATACCGGTTTAAATGTAAAGCAACAACAAATCGAGAAAAAGTCGATCTCTGTATGTACATTTCAGCCCATTAGGCCTCATCGGCAGAGCTATAAACAGGGCAGTGCTTTGTGCGTGATTCGAACCCTACCTGTCAGGCTGACAGGCGGACACTATATTTGTGAATAAAAGCGGGGAGAAATGTATAAATGTAAACTGAATTTGGCCATTTGCCAGTCTTTGATAATATAAAAACGTGGTCTGACGAAGCTCGGTGAGCCCCAGATACCCACGAGTGGAAATGGTCCATAACCACGATACCCATGGTATTTAAGGCCTTTTTTGTTCACAAATAAATTTGCTCTGTTTATAAAAATTAAACATCGAGCTCTCACACGGAACCGAAACTCTACAACAAACTACTGTTAGTGAATAGGACCAGCTTAGAATCACCCTTGTATCAAGAAACTTAGTACCCCAACAAAGAATATATATATATATATATATATATATATTATATATGTGTGTGTGTGTGTGTGTGTGTACAGACGCAAATGGTAACTATGACAACTCTAAGTGGAATTTTTAAAAATAAATTTTAGATGTTTTTTAGAAAAAAATTTTTTTTATTTTTTAAGAAAAATTTTAATGAAGATTTTTTGAAGATTTTTGTTTAAATTTAAATTAATTTTTTTTTTATATATATTTTTAAATATTCCACATTAACATTTATATTTACGATACAAGAAACATCGTATTTGACATTCAACTTTTCAAAATGAAACAACAACATTCATTAACTGCGAAACTGTTTTCAACGGTTATAATTGCAATATTGACTCCCGCAGACAACTGCAATTAATCAACATCTGCATTAATTCAGTGGAATTAACCCTGAAGATCCTTATGGTGAATCTCGAGTAGGTTATTTCTAGACACACTGTAATACTATATATATATATATATATATATATATTTATATGTACATTCAAATTAGCACACACACACACACACACACACACACACAACACACACATATATATATATATATATATATATATATATATATATATATATATATATATATATATAATTAACATTGAATTTTCGTGATGCTGATACTTTATACCATCACTTCATTATACACTTATTAATCAAGCGTAGTTTAGATGCGGCACATGGCCAAAAATTAGGGAACACCCAGTGAGAATCGAACTCACTAAAAATGGCTGCTAATATAGCTTGCCAACCATTAAACCTCATGAGGTGCCCGGAAAAAAGGTAGCTACCCAACCAGTTCACCACGGTTAGGATGTGACACAAGGTTTCAAGTATGGGGTATCCAGCGAGGATCGAACTCACTTTTCAGTATCAACAGATAAAATCTCCGCAAGTAATTGATCTGCGAAATGCGCTTGATAACCATTACACCGCGAAAGGGTGCATTTTGTTATATTCTAGCATCGGCTACCCGGTGTCGTCTGGGTAGAGGGTGGAATAATAAAAAGTTAGTCTCGCAGATCCATTGATTGTTTTGGTCTTACATAATTGATTTGTTTATGTTTTAATCACAAACGCAACCAATGACTTTCCCTTCTCTTATTATTAAAATCCTAATTTATGAATATATTTCCAGATATAAATAAATTTTTCATTATTTTTGCACGAAAATAAAGCTCTGGTGATATTGAATGTGTATATATGGTTAGCATCCTTCCGTCTACAAGAGACGATGGAGTAGTGTCATGGTTTTTTATTCATTCTTTTTTTTTTTTGTTAACTTTTTTTGTTAACTTTTTTTTGTTAACTTTTTTTTGTTAACTTAGCCTGGGTGGATTAATATGGAGGATGAGCTGTTGCCCATGCAGCAAATCCCCCCTCTCCACACTGCCACTGTGATCCAAATGAAAGGTAAGGGACCAATGCAGTTTGGCTGCGGTAGTGTCGCAGGAGTTGGTGGGTAATACTAGATTTCAGCATCACACCACCTGAGGGACTCCGGCTCCTGAATGTATATATATATTATATATATATATATATATATATATATATATATATTGATATGGCTTTTTTTTAGCCGACAGTTTTTGGAGAATATGTGCTTAATTGAAGTCGTACCTAATTTTGAAAATTAATTAGGTATGCCCGCCTAATTAATTAATTATTAATTAATGAATTCTCAAAATTATGTACAACTTCAACTAACAACAACACACACACACACACACACACACACACATATATATATATATATATATATATATATATATACATTGTCGGTAATTGTTTTATTTTCTTAGTTTCCTCCGGACATACACACCAACATATAGATGCATACACATAACTGCGTTTTATATATGTATAGATAAATAGTTGCAGCTCATTTGTAAAGACATTTTTTAAATTTTGAAGGTTCAGTCTCGATACTTTTTGATCATACCTTATCACTGTGCGCATCTTTTTTTTTTTTTTACTGGTGTTCGTGAATCAGTCGTTGAATAATTAGTTTTATGCGCACCGAGTGTTAAGAAAGGCTGCGATTTTATCCCAGACGGTAGAGTGTCCGTCTAGAAAACACAAGGTCCCTGGATAGATGCCGGCCCTCGCCAACTCTGTGCATGGGATAGCACAGGGATCTCTGTGCGGTAAAGTAAGAAGCTGATGGTAGGTGTGGGGTTCCACGTCAGACGCAAAACACTCCCCTTGGTCTAGCGTTAGTGAAAAGGAGATCGTCTCCCTCGCTGTCTGGCTGATACTGACATTAGGCCACCCCGACGCATCGTGCATTAAGAAATGTTACGGTTTTCGTTTTCGGTATATCGCCCGTCTAGTAACCACAAGGTCCATGGATCGATACTGGTCCTCGCCAACTAAGCGCATGAGTAGCATAGGGATATGTGCGATAAAAGCAGGAGTTGATGTAAGAGTGGCCCTCCATTTCAGGCGCAAAACAATCCCCTTGGTCTACCGCTAGTGAAAAGGGGATAGACTCCCTCGCTAGTGAACAGTAGATATACTAGAATCGACTACCCGTCGTTGCCTGGGTAGGAGGGATAAAAAAAAGTGGACACTACACCATCGTCTCT
This sequence comes from Doryteuthis pealeii, assembly GCA_023376005.1. NCBI lineage: Eukaryota > Metazoa > Mollusca > Cephalopoda > Myopsida > Loliginidae > Doryteuthis > Doryteuthis pealeii. Next base: position 69,402,066 of record CM042170.1, on the reverse strand, counting down.
AGCAGACATAAGGATGCGAACATAAGTGAACAGGAGATAGACTTCCTCACTGTCTGACAGATACCGACATTGATAGCTCAGTCGGTAGAGCGTTCGGCTAGAAACCACAAGGTTCCTAGTTCGATACCGGTCCTCGCCAACTCAGCGCATGAGTAGCACAGGGTAAAGTGAGGAGCTGATAGTAGGTGTGACGTTCCACCTCAGACGCAAAAACAATTTCCTTGGTCTAGCGCTTGTGAAAAGGGGATGGACTCCCTCGCTGATTGGCTGATACCGACTTTAGGTCATCTGTGCGGTAAAGTGAGGAGCTGATAGTAGGTGTGGCGTTCCACCTCAGACGCAAAAACAATTTCCTTGGTCTAGCGCTTGTGAAAAGGGGATAGACTCCCTCGCTGATTGGCTGATACCGACTTTAGACCACCCGACTACTACTTTACTTTACGGTCCGCGAGACAATCTAACATAAGTGCCCATCAAATAAATAAATAAATAAATAAAGAATAAAATAAAATAAAAATACGATTACTACTACTACTACTACTACTGCTATGCTTACAGGGGACAGTGCGATATTTGCTAATACCACTGCTGCTGCTGCTGCTGCTATTGCTCACGCAGCGGCTGCTACTGCTACTTTCCGAATAGCGTTACGACTCGCGCAGCAGCGAATCGTTATTATTTTCAGTTTTTATTCCCAACCGGATTGTATCGTCGTACGCAGACATTCGGAAAAAAAAAAGTTTGGATTTTAAGCCGGGGATATGTTTTTAAAAAAACGACCAAAAAAGGGGGTTTCAACACATTGAAACCGATCTGAGATATCAAGAAAAGGAACCAAAAAGGATCTTAAACCCCCTAATTTTTGAGGAGAAAAAAAAAAAGAAAGAAGCAAACTAAAAGAAAAAAACAAAAAAAAAAAACAAAAAACAAACATAAATCTTTATATTTAAAAAAGAAAAAAAGAAAAGAAATATATATTTTTTAATATGTATTTAATTTGTGCATATTGGTACGATAAACGAAAGGCTGTAAGATATGTGCCCGTATCACTGAGGTAAAGGCAAATATATATAATATATATATATATATATATATATATATATATATATATATATATATATATATATATATATGTATATTTGTGGAGAAAATAAGATCCTAGGTGTGGAATATTACTAAGCATGGATCAGTTTTATTTCGTAATCGTTTGGAATCGAAAGAGCGAGGAATGAATGTCCAAGAATTGAATACTTTTGAAGAAAGGAACCGAAAGAGTGTAAAAGTCTTGAAAAAATGGTAACAACGGAATATAAATCCTGTAAATTGTATAAAAAACAACAAACGAATCATAAAGGGGCTAAAGGAGTTTTAAAGAATCCCTGACACACACACACACTCACACATATATATATATATATATATACCTATCTATCTATCTATGTATATATACATACATTATAGACATCCAATTACAAAAGAAATTAATTTTGTTAAGAATCGAACAAAAAGCTGTTAAGTAATAGGTATTTTTAAATCTAATTTTAATTTTTGATTGTTGAGTTTTTTTGGGTTTTTTAATCACTCAAACAAGTACTTTTTGTTTCAGTTAGAGAGGGAAAAAAGAGTTTTTTTTTAAATACTCCAAACTTAACCAACAAAAAAGAAAGAAAGAATTTAGTTAATATATTCACATAATTATTTTTTTCTCGTTTACTTTTTACATATATATTATTTTTTTGTTTATAAACTTTTATTTTTGTTTGTATATGTTTATTTTCCTTCAAGTTTTTGTATTGTTTCTCGGAAATACAGCCTAAATCGTTGTTTTGTTTTGATATTATTATTATTATTATTATTATTATTATTATTATTATTATTATTATTATCCTTTTATGTTATTCTGCATCAATCTCTTAATCGTACGAAAACAGTTGTTCTTCGAACTTCTGAAGATTTGAACTACGTAAAATTTACAGAAATGACAAGACACAAGAGAAATACTTAAGAACCGTAAAGCCGCCACTATAGGTAGATAAACACACACTCACACATAGACAAACATATATATATATAAATATACATATGTATATATATGAAATTGCTTATTTGACACACACATACGTGTAATACCTTCACGACGGCAGGTGTATAGTATACAATAATTTCAGTTCGTATAATTTTTAATTCTTTATTTCCATTCTTGTTTAATGTGACTCTCAGACCGTTATTCTGCGACCGCTAAATGTACAGTGAAAAATTCGTTTAAACACTAATCCGACTAGTCCAAGAATTATTTCTAATGACAATGCCTAATATGAGGAATTGGTAAACTGTTAGATTGCCTTCTCTTTTAGAACCAAAGAACCGTCTAGTGCCGAGCCAACAAAAGGAAAGGCGGAGCTACTCAAAAAAAAGAAAACGTTCGCAAAGCCGGAGAAAAAGCGCGCTGAAAATAAACGACGAAAGAGAAGAAAGAAAAAAAGTTTATCGAACAAATCCAACAAAGCTGTATTATCGAAAAAAAATAAAATAAGCCATATACAGGGCTTAAGGGGGTGGGTAATCTTTGGTGACTAGAAAGAGAGAGTGAGTGATCGTGCGCGAGAGAGAGAGAACGCTAGAGAGACAGAGAGAGACGTTACTGAAAGAGGTTCTTCTACGGATGAAAACGCATCGCCGCGGACATGTAGAAGCAGAAGCGGGAATTCTGACCGACGGAACGCGGAGCTTTGAGGGTGGCAAGGAACCCCAGTCCGAAGACAGGGGTGGAGGTGGAGGTGGGGGCGGCGGCGGTGGTGGTGGTGTCGGCGGCGGCGGCGGGGGAGGAGGAGGCGGAGGAGAAATATAGGCGAAGAAGGGGGTGGCGGTAACTTGGGGGGCTCCGCGAGAGATACCGGTGGATAGGGGGCCCCAGTTCAGGATTTTGATCACTGATGGTCGGATGTCTAGGATAGCTAGCTAGCTAGATAGATAGATAGATAGATAGAAAGATAGATTGCCAGATACTGATAGATAGATAGATAGAGAAACAGGTGGTTGCTGTGAGTTAACCCGGAAGTGATATCTTTTTTTTTCTTTCTTTTTTAAGTAGAAAAAAGGGGTTTATAGAAAGGTAGAAAGAAGACAACCAAGAAATACGTTTTCCGAGAAGAAGAAGAAGAAGAAGAAGAAGAAGAAGAAGAAGAAGAAGAAGAAGAAGAAGAAGAAGAAGAAGAAGAAGAAGAAGAAGGTGTATTGCGTAACAAGGGGAATAAATATTTAGCTAGAGACTATGGTATAGTTGTGGCGGGTCGAGAATACCAATAGATTCCTAAGAAGCTTAAAAATATACACATTCCTTGTGTTATATTACTTACATGGTCATAGAAAATAGATAGATAGATCGATATACTGATAGATAGGAACTGTATACTCTTTATTTGAAAAAATCTGATTGTAATTATATTAATAAGTAACTTAAACAGAGATTGATTGTTTTGTTTATTTTTTGTTTTGTTTATTTCAAAATATTTCATTTTTTCAGTTAATTTTTTCTTTTTCGTAATTAAAAAAAAAACTATCTGCGATATTTTTGTTGAAAGGGTTAAATAATGAACTAAAATCTTTTAAACAAAACAACTTTTTCTTTTTCAAAATAAAAAAGATTAAAAAAAAAACGAAGAAAAATAATGAAATCGTAGAACATTTCTTTGGGTGAGTTCTTGATTTAAAAGAGTTTACACCAAATTACAAAAAGACTATTCCAAAAAATTTAAGCGTATTTCTCCAAACAGCTACTTATCTAGACTGTTCGTAAGAAGAAAAAAAAAAAGTATTGATAAAAAAAAAAGAAAAGATTATAAAGAAATACGTATATCTTAAGAGAGACAAAAAAACAAAAAAAAAGAAAGAATTTATTAAAGAATTTTAGTTCATTTTTTTTTCCGACAATAACTACTTGTGATTGTTAAAAGAAAGCACAGGAGAAGAAATGTAAACGGTTCTTTCCCAAACTGATTAATCAAACTATAGTTCACAGTAATCCACAAAAACGCCAAATGTTAGGATCTTGGATTAAAACACACACTCACTTGAGCGCATGCGCACGCGCAGTCGTATCATACCCCTAATAACTTTAAACCAAAGCCTTTCACACTAACTCTATAAGGCAATCACACACCTACAGACTTGCAAAAGATAAATACCTCGGTATTTAATTTAAAAAAAAGATATACATATATATATACATATATATGTTCTCTGCAAGCTAAGTCCAAAAAGAATCTCCCTAATTTTTTTCTCCGGCGGCTAAAGAGTCCATACAATATTTTCTAAACGGTCATTAAACTTGACATTAACGAAATCTCTCCCCAACCACCTGGTGTGTGTGTGTGGTATGGATGCGCGAGTGTGTTTGGGCATGAATTAAATTTCTTTGAAAGTGAACAGTATATAACTGATAAATATTTCTTTCTATAAGTGTCAAAAGATTAAGAAAAGGGATTTTCTTACCTTTAATATATATATATATATATATATATATATATATATATATATATATATATATATAAATGCATTCGTATAGGAGGGATAATTTTTAAATTAAAAAAACAAACAATGACAACGGGTTTCAATGTGTGATACAACATCTTGGGCACATACGAGACTCTAGATACATATAAGTAAAAGAAAATCCCATTGACACAACCCTATATATATATATATATATATATATATATATATATATATATATATATATATATATATATATATATATATACTTATTGATGTTAGAATGAAGTACAGTTTATCGTTCTAATGCACATTAAAATCTTTCGAGTGAATCTTACAAAGTCTAAGCTAAAAACGACTTTTTAAACTTGCAGACGTCTCTAATGGCCATATTAAACTACTCCTTAAAAATTAAAGGACAGTTTAACATTTCAAATAAAAATATAAATTAAAAATTAAAAATAAACTGCGTTGTGAACCATTAAAAACTTGGAAGGAAATTAATTCGAGAATTTGAAAGAGGTTTCTCGAAATTGTACAATAAAGTACAAAATAATAAAAAGTACAACATTTTAGAGTAAACCTTGAAAAAAAAGAAAGAAAGAAAGAAAGAAAGAAAGAAAGAAAAAGGTTTGTTTTGAAAACTTTTTGTTTCTTTTAAAAAGAATCGGAAGGATAATAAAAACAAAACGTACTCTTCAGAAAAAAGAGGAGAAAAAAAACTGTTTTTCGAATAGAGCAATGAGAAGAATATTATGAAATGTAGTTTTCCCAATTATAAACAAAAGATAATGAAATAAAACCTACGATCAAGATTATATGGAATCTGAAGCAATAAATTAAAAATCAGAAAGAATTATAAAAAGAAGATAAAAAAATATATGTATATCTCATCAAAACGAAGGATTTTTTTTTCTAAATAATTATCGGTGTCTAAAAAATATTTATTAATTTTGTGCGAATTTTATTGTTATATATTTATTATATAACTAACCACTGTCTTCTGTGATTATAAAATATCTATTTACAAAATAAGATAATAAATCGAGCAGTGGGTTTAACGACCACAAAATTGATATAATCTTTTTTAATATTGTTTGATTGTTATTAAATTAAACATTAAAATTTTAAAAAAGATTTTTTTTTACGAAAAATGAGATTGCTATATTTATGATGAAATATAGACAGAGGCAACAGAGGGCAAAGGGAATTTTGTAAAAATAAACTTAAAAATTTCAAATATATCTGGAAGTATATTAGGATGCGGACATCTTTTATTATCGAAATATCTTCATGAACACGTGTGTACAAAACCGACCGTACACGTACTTAATATACATCCATTTATCGGATCTATTTGCTTATTTCAATAGATGTGTATACAAAAAGTGTCTGTTTCTGAGACGGAAGATTAAATGACACTGTATTACATAGAGAAGAAGGAACGTGTGAAAGAATACATTGATAAATAAATAATAAAAAAAGTCGGTGGCAAGAGGAATTTATCAACATTTTATTTATTTGCTTTCGCCTGGATTATATTTGTTTTTTTAACTTGTCTTGTGTTTTTTGCGACTGTTTTTTGTGCCGCATTCCGTATTAAAAAAAAATATTAAAAGAGAAAAAGAGAAAAAGTAAGTAAGAAAGAAAGAGAGGACGAAAGAAAGAAAGAAAGTGGATAACAGATATTCTTATTTCCAACATTGTATAAATCTGTTCTCAAAAGTTTATTAAAAAAAAACAACAAAAAAAAAACTTGAAATTGTTAGAAACAAAAGAAAATAAAGAAGAAAGAAAAAAATAAGAAACGAAATTCATTTTAAAAAAATCAGAAAAATCAAAGAAAAAAACTTGGTTATTCAATCTCGGTCTTGAATAAATATATTTGAGGAGAATACAAACAAAGCAAAGCATAGCAAAGTAAACCAAAGCCGATATTTTCTGCCATATATATATATTTATATATACATGCTGAATAAGATCTTGCTTTAACAGAGTGTAACAGAGAAATCGCAAGAGAAGAAAAGTGGTCAACTCAATTTTGTAAACAAGAACATTATTACAAAACATCTTCATTTATAAATCATTTTAACCAAAAACATATCTGTGTTCAATTCGTGGTTAAGTCGCTAATTTATCGAACAATTCAATTATCATAATCGTCACTTTAATCAGCATCAACATCACGAGCAGAGTGTCGCAATTTATACAAAAACAAAGAAGAAAGAAAGAAACAAAGAAGAAAAGAGACAAAAGTTTCTATTCATCAACTTTTAAAATTGTAACATCACCAAACAGTTGCATTTGTTTAACACCAAAAAAACAAAAAGGAAGCATTTTTACATCTGTTTTTCCACTCGTTTGTTTTTGTTTTACATCTGGTGTAAAATCTGTTTTATCTTTCAAAAGAAAGAAAAAAAGACAACAGATGTGAACATTTTTATGCTTTGCAACCGTTGTTCATATTATTATTAAAAACAAAGAAAAGAAAGAAAAAACAAGCAAATAAACAAACAAAAACCACCAAAGAAGAGACAACAAACTCTCAACAGCTGATCGTCGACCAAACAGCTGTCAGATCTGGAGGTTCGTTTTCCGCCATGTTATTTTCAATAAACAACAGGCAAGCTACAATAACTTACGTAAAATTAATCACAAATTCCGCTTGCTGAGAACGACAGTACTACCGTACTTGCTCTACAAGCATCTATTGTTTTATTAATAAATGACAGATTTTTGTTGCTTTTCTTTTCATTATAAAAAACACCAACAAACAAACTAACAATCTTTATTTGAACAACGGTGTCATTCTGTATCAAAAAGTGACGTTTCAACCAACATAATCATTTCATCTTCATCGAGAAAAAAACAATAAATTCTAGGGGACATATCTCCAGATCGGCGTATTTCAAACTCGGAACAGATGCACCCCTAAACTTTTTTTTATTTATCTTATTGATAAAATAAAAAAATATAGAAATTCAAAACTTAGGAACTAAAAGAGAAAAACACAAGATTGTCATATTAAGTTACGCCAATAAAAAAGG
>CM042170.1:69379528-69389528 GCA_023376005.1 Doryteuthis pealeii | reverse complement strand
TATATTTTACATATATTCTTTGTATCCCTATAGTCAAAATTGCTATATATATATATATATATATATATAATATATTATATATATATTAAACAGAGGGATAACAGATTTATGTCCGTTATATTTTTCTGGCTACATTCTAAAGGTAGAAAAAGATTGTATTGCGCCAGAGTAAATGTTTTATTTATCCATGGAAGGATTTTGAAATCTTGATGTTTGCCTGTGTTCAAAATCATTGACAGGTGGAACACAGACACACATAAAATATTGTTTGATTTAATGGCATATTAACTCATTATGGGTTATGTACTTCCGTGATTAGCTTCATTTTTATTATATGTTTTCTAACTTTCTATTATCGTTTCAAATTCATGTTATTTGTTTGTATGTATAGATTAAAAGAATTAAGTATTCTTATCCAATACAAATAAATTGGGTTGGTTGTGTAGTGTTGCGTCTATATTCCTAAACTCGATAAAAGTGGTATATATATATATATATATATATATATATATATTTGTACTATGATAATATTTTATATAGTAATAATTTATTATAGTTTTGTAATTTGACTAGTATAATGAATATTGACTATAAAGAGGCCTTAACGCATTGTGTGAGTGATTGATGGACCCCCATTCTCCACGCGCGGGTGGGTATCTGGAGGCCCCACACGAGTTTCGAGTCTACTAAGACTACAGTTTTTATTGATTTACTATAGACTTGGGCAATAAGCAATTTCAGTTTTACTATTTATACTATAAATAAATAAAACTAACAAAATCGTGGTCTGAAGTTCTACGGGCAGATCCGATCTGAGGTGGCAAAGGTACCGACTAGAGTGAAGTCATATCATCGATACCCATAGTGTAATTTAATGACCTTCTTTTTACTCAATAGATTTGCTCTGAATTATATAAAATAATAAAATTGAGCTCTCATACGAACCTGGACTCTAGAACAACACTACTCTGAGAAAGTAGGACTCAGGAGCAGAATCACCCTACGGTCCAACATACACACAACCAAATTGCAATTTATCAAGAATACCTCATAATTATATAATTAATCAAATCGTGAGTGTGTAGATGTATGTGATTATTTGTTTTGTGTTAAGCATGTGGATGAATGCAGTAGTGATGTGTGTGTGAAAGTGTAATACACTCTGTTTGGGATCACTATATCTCTGTATATCCACACAAAATCATAGTTTCACTAGTCATGATGTACAACCTATAGTTGTCTACTATAACTAAGATTATTCAAATCCCTAGAGAGCCTGCGAATGTAAAGATAATTAAGAAACTATAATTATATATACCACCAGTAGAATATCATTATTTACCATCTCATGCCATATTACACTTATTAATTACATATCATATATCATATATATATTATTGTTATAGTAGTTGTGCTAGTGTGCCTGTGTGGTGTGTGTGTGTGTGTGTGGTATTAATTTCTTCACTCTGTGGGGCTATGATCTGTGTGTAAATAGGCATATCGTTTGTGTTTAGTGAGTAACTTATCGCATTAAATTTTTCTTTTCTGAACCGTGTGCGCCTCCGGTAAATTTTTCAATTAACCGTAGAGTGAAATGTCATACGGATGATATATTTCGCCTTTGAGGTTCGTTGTGGTTAAGTCCTCCATTTAAACATAGTATTCATTAACATGTTCGTATTTTAAAACGCGTTCATCACCATGCCATCATCACAGTGAACCTCCTCACCAACATCTGTATATGTTCACAACGGTTTTAGTAAATTCTATAACCAACCAATATTTGATATACAAACATCTGTTTCAAGTAATTATACAAACTCAACCATTTGAGAATAATGTTAAAATAAATATTTTCGAGAGTAAAATACATTTTTATTTATTCTTTATAATAACATTGTGGGGAGCTCATTTAAACATTTTTTCAAAAATTAATTCCCTATATATAGTATAATATATATATTATATATTTATATATATCATAATATATATATAATATATATATGTGTTTTCTCATGTGTACTCATTTATTCCAGTATCTTTACTTCTCATATTAGAGGTATATATATATTATAATTTATATTATATATTAATATATATATATATGCATATACATATTTTGCTAAATGATTTTATACATGTATTGAATTGTATATTGTATATTTACATATATACATGTATATTATATTATAGTATATTATATAAATACATACATAATATGTATGCTTATGCATACATATGAAATGATTTTATGTATCTAATTATCTGTATATAGGGCAATATATTTATATCTATATGCCTTAATATATATACATGTATACATGTATATTTTACTCTCTCATTATTATATTATATTATGAATATTAATGATTATGTATATAATATTTAATATATATATATTTATTATATATTATATAATATATATATATATCAAGTGCGTGTGGTGTGTTCGTGTGTAATTTGTGTATGTGTGTGTGGGTTGTGTGTCCAGTTTCGAAATGTAAACATTCTAAAATAAATGAATTGAAGGTGATTTTTTTTATTTACCAGCATATATTATATAGTTATATTATAGTGTTATGTGAGATGTAGATGGTTTTTGATGTGTTAGTTAAATATATAGTATCTATTACAATACCATATAGTAAATAGTGATAAACAATAGTATGCAATATATATCTTTATTTACACTATCACTTGCGCATCGCACTGATCACCCCCATCCACTCCTCTCTCTTTACTTTCCTATACCCATCATCCTCTCCTCTTCAACCCACACCACGACACCACACACATACCACGCATCACTCTACACTACTTAGTTTACTTAAAATACATTACATTTCATCTGATCCTACTACACACACACACACACACACATCAGACAGTATGACACATACAGACTACCACACACATATATATCATTTAATGTATAGTTGCGGATGGAATGATTCTTTATATTTTATTATATTTTTAATATATAATCTATATTTACACCAGCAGAGGTCTTGATATAATTTATTCATATTTGAGACAGATTTGTATCTCATGTAATCAGTGATCATGATATTATTTTTTCTGCATTTTTCTGTCCTGTAATTCAGTCTCGATATCGTATCTAATTCCTGTTATTTATCATTATATATGTCCTCATCATTCATCATAGTGCCTTCAGGCAATACAAAGACATACACACATATATATTTCATATACATATATATCCGTTCTTTATCTTTGTTATATGAAACATTATCATATCTTATCTCCCACATACAAACATCATGTATATTATACTTATCATATATCTAGTCATCGATCTCTCCTTCATCTCTCTCGTCTGTCTATCTTCTCTCTTCTCTCTCTCTCTTTCTATAGTGTGAGTTATAGTATAATTATTATAATATATATTATATATTGTGGTATATTATAGTTTAATGATTTATGGTTGTATATTTTTACATATATCATTACATAGTCATATATTAATCTTTCTTGTACTATATATGTGGGTCTGTTGTATACTAATAGTTAGTAATGAGCGTGAGATTCTACATATTTTATGTTATGAAGTGTAGGTGTTTATATCGTTAATCTCTTTTACTCCTTACTGTGCTCTCTTTCTTGTTTTCGGGTGCTCTGTGTAGTGCCTCTTCTCTATCTCTGTATAATATTAATATATAATTATAATTATTTATATTATATTATATTTTTATATTATGATGTTAGTGATGTGGTGTGTGTGTTGTGTGTATGATGATTGAGTATTGAGTGAATAGTAGTGCAGTCGTCTTTGTGACTATCTTGTTGCATTTGTCTTTCGGGTACTCCCGTACTCTCTATTTTACACATTCTCCTTTAATACTACACACCTCTAAATTACTAATCTCATCCATCATCACTCTATACATTAATACACTAACACCTATATGCCCATTGGTACTAATCACTGATACAGTGCTTTATGATTATAACATCTGACATAACACACACACAAACACATTTTTTTTATGTTATTGCATAGTATATATTATATTATTATCAATATAATATATTATTATATACACACACATGAGGCGTTGGGTAATGTTTTTGTATATGTGTATTATGTATGTAAGAGTGTGTGTGGTTCCAGTTATTCTGAATGTTAACATTCAAATAAATGATTGAATGGAGCTGATATTTTTTATATTATTTTTATTTACAAGCTGAGGCATAAGTTAATGTTCGTCTGCTCCTGTACCTATCATACGATTCACTTATAAATCCATATACTACCCTACTACCTTATATATATATATGTGTGTGTGTGTGTGGTGTGTGTGTCTGTGTGTGTGTGTCTGTCGTGAGTGTGTGTGTGTGTGTGGTGTGTGTGTGTGTGTGTGCATAGAGATAATGGGGGAAGAAAGAAAAGAGAGTTTATTTTAATATATATATATAAACCATACACACAACTCCACGCAATAACACTCAACACCACGCCACAGACAATCACAATATCACCTCATAACACACATCACATTCATCACACATATAATATATATCTGTGATTTTTAGATATTGTGTTTAACGTATCTATATTTGTGACTGTGATGATAGTCTTTTAGATCGGATTTACGAATCATTATTAGTTATCTGATGTGTATTTTACAATTAGTCTTCTTATCCACCAGATCTAACTGATGATACATTGAGCTAATACAACCAATATTATAAGTAGAACAACCACTGACAACAGACTTTCAGGTCTATTTACAATACAAAGCTAACCGCACGAACGCAATATATCACTATGTTTAGTGTGTGGCTTCATTATTACTTGTGATATATGATATTTTTTTGTGTTTTTGCTTAGTGTATTCAGTTAGAGACTGCACAGATCAGTACAATGCATAGTATAGCTTAGTTTATCGTGTGGTTTGTTGAGAGAGAGCGAGTAGAGGTAGAAAGACAGAAAGAGGGAGAGGGTTAAATGACCAAATAAAGAGAGATAGAGAGGGATAGTGAGAAGGAGGAGAGCGAGGCACCACGAAAACAACTCAAACAAGCGACCTGATCTGGACTTTTCAATTTTATATGCGCCCCCTACCATCTTAACTGTAGCACTTTTTAATGGTATATTACTTCTTTTTACGGTAAATATGTATATGTCAGGAGTGTGTGATCAATTGCTTGTTTACAGCAGTCACTATGTTCTTGCTTGCTTCCTATGCCTCAGGCTGCGACTGTTTTACGTTTAATGGCAGCATTCGTATATTATAAATATTATTTGGGTTTTTTTTGATTTTTGGTACTTGTTTTTTTTTAGTTGTTCTGTTTTTTTTTTTTTTTTTTTACTACGTAGCAACTCAGAGTTGTTATATTTGGTTAGTAGAGTATTTAGTATTGAGATGAGTGAGAGTATGATTGTTTGGAGTAGGATGATGATGAGTTTGGAGATTGTGAGAGAGTTTATTGTAGTTATATATGTAGTAGAAGAGTAGAAAGAGAGAAGAGATGAAAGAATGGAAAGATATATATATATATACATCATAGAAGGGAGATTGGATAGATAGAGAAATATATATTATCGATAGATTGATTATTATATTATATATTTATATTATATATTATTTATGATAGAGAGAGAGAGGGGGGAGAGAGAAAGTTATAGATAGGTTTGTATTAGATATTGATTCTATTATTGATATATTGGTAGATAGTATAGAGAGATTTTATGAGAGATAGTATAGTATTTAGGTAGATGATTGGGTTAGATAGATATGAGTTGTTAGTATATATGGTAGTGTAGAAGATATTAGGTACATTATATGTTATAGTTAGATAATAGTAAGATAGATAGATAGATATAATATGAGAGGCTAGAGTGTTAGGGTTCATGCTTTTCCTGAAGGTGAACAAATTAACAGAGAGAGCCTCAGTTCAGTGTCAGACATAATATTTGGATTAATGTATTTCCCAATCGTTTTTATGCGAAATAACACAATATCTCTCACATGTATAGCAATTTATAAATGTGCAGGAGTCTGTCTTCTATCTATCTATCTATCTATCTATCTTTTTAGTTTCTCCTTATCTATATATCTATTTATATTTATGTCTATTATTCTATCTGCCTTCTTTCTTTTTGTTGTCTATTTCTATTTCGGTTTGTTCATATCTATCTATCTGATATTATATATATTATATATATATATATATATATATATATATATATATATATATATATATAGTGTTAGGGTTGACATGGTTTCAATCAAATTGAAATGATTTCTTCAGGGCCCTACTCTTTATTTTTCCTCTAATAATAATAGTAGTAGTAGTATTACTGCTCTGTATTTTTAATATTTGACACTTTTGTTATATTACTGATGCAACTGCGACGGAAAAGTTAAAGCGGCAAATGGATATCTATATATATATATATATATATATATATATATATATATATATATATATATATATATATATGAAAAATAGATGGAAATTATCCGACAGTATGAAATTTAACATTTTGAAAAAACATATGATGTTTGTTATGTAATTGTCGAAACAGATCTGTCAGCAATTGATAACAAACATCATATGTTTTTTTCAAAATGTTAATTTCATATATATATATATATATATATATATATGTTGTGTGTGTGTGTGTGTGTGTGTGTGTGTGTGTGTGTTTGTGTGTGTTGAATAATCCTATATATTCTCAACTCATTCTTAAAGATGAGATTTTCTTGAATTGAGCCAAAGAATTAATTCAATTCCGGTTCATGCCTTATCCGATGTATAACTAAATGAACACTCCAGTGAATCGCCTGGTTTCATGCCTTCATGTCCATTCGTGAAGTGAACACGTGCATCTTAGAAATAGGTGAGACTGTTGATATATCTTTCATGCGTTTCCTGGGGTGTTTATGTAAATCGAGCAGGTGTGTGGAGTGCTGAGTAATACGGTCAGGCCTCAACCTAGATTCGAACTTGATATGCAAGTTCTAATCTGGATGTAATGTCACGTGACGGTGGTGCCAAATACAGCTTATATCCTTTAGAATCTACGTTTTTGTGGTTGCCTCAAGTATCAGGGATTATACTATGTTAAAAACTGATGACAACACAAACACACACACACACACACCACACACTACAACATATATATTATCATTATTTATATATTATATATATATATTAGATTAATTTAGTATATTTTGTTGCGAGGCGCGTGGAAAATGGTTAGAGTCGTGGAAGTGGACTGGTCGACCCGAGTTCAATCCGAGGCAGTCTGTTTGCATTTCACATAGTCTAATACCTCTTGGGAATGTATGAATCCATAATTCTCCTTCAGCTATGGTAAATAGTAGGGCAGATGGGCTCTGTCCTTGGGTAGGTACATTCTAGGAGAGGGAAAACTCTGAATTCAAAATTCCTGAGTTCAGTTCGTTGTTTGGTGTTGTGTGCATTCTTTGACATCAATTCTTTCCTAGGACTGTGCAAAAAAGTGCGAATGTCAAACAAGTTCACCACTATAACAAATCATGTGGTTGCAACGATGAACACTCATCGTCGAAAATTGACGAGAGGTCCATATTATAATTTATTATTGGGATGATATGATGGAGGATGAGGGATGATTGAGAGAGAGAAGTGAGAGGACAGAGAGCGAGAGAGGGAGAAGAGAGAGAGAGAGTGAGATGGATTCAAGGGTTTCTTAAGGACATGAGTATAAAGCGAATTCCAAATGCCTAGTCTGGAATGTGAAGCGCCTCTTAAGGAAATGAGGAAACCCGAAAACAAAACGTGTTATTCGGAGAACCTGTTGCACGTTGGTCAACTGCTCAACCGAAAAATTAGTTTGTCTACACAAGCGCGTAACAACTGTATAAGAATCTTCTTATCACATATCAGGGGTGCTGTGCTACTACCGTATATATATATATATATATATATATATATTATATATATATCTAAGCCTGTTGGTAAATCCTCGCGGTGAGAAAAAAAACAGCAAATAGTTTGATTGTAAAAAATATACTACCAAACATCACCCGGGTAGAAAACAATTTTTGAAAAAAAGAAAAGACCAAGATAGTCGTACCAACAAAAATAATCTATTGGTACAATATTTTGGCCAAAAGAAAAACAATTTATATGTATATATATATGTATATAAGATATTATATATATTCATACAACTGTTGAGAAAAGCTAATAAGTAAAAAGTGCTCAATACCTAAGTAGAGCAAATAATAAAGATAAACTAATGAGTCAGAGAACCTACTGTTAGTTTCGCTTAATGCTCTTCAGGCTAAGATCTACTCTTAGCCCTGAAGAGCATTAAGCGAAACTAATAGTAGGTTCGTCTGCTCATTAGATTTATCTTTATATATATATATATATATATATATATATACCAACCCATACGCACGAGGTTTTTATTCACAGTTTTCTTCTAGACTGAGTGCCTAACCAAGGTTAAAGTCGCTCCATTATTTACCATAGCTGGAGGGAGAATAGTTAGATTCATCATACCTTTTTGATGGATAGAGAGCTATGTGAAATGCTAACAGCCTCGTTCAAGATTTGAACCCGTCTCGTCGTTCAATTTCTAATGACGGTACCATTACACCTCGTGCCTTCCCAATTTTATGTTATAGTTGATAATCCAAGGGACCTCCGCCCTGTCGGCTGGGGTTAGAATGCACGCAACTGCACCCCTACAGAGGGGTAAGACTTCCCCCCATGGGGGGGGCTATCTGTTGGCCGGGGTGTCAACCCGTGATACTTAAGGATAGAACCCGCGGTGGTTAGCAGTTCATGAATTGCAATACTCCACTTTGGCCCTTTTTAGGCTAACGGGTGGCGAAGAGGCCCCCTCAATCGGTGGTCACATCAAGCCCTAGCACCCATTTGATTTCCAACCCTATTGCCTTATGGCAACCCCAACTCCTTTTTATCATATGGGTGCTAGACGGGTGGCTGAGGTCTACATGTCTTGGGAATACGTTAAATCTATCTGATGGTGAGGTTCCAGTTTTGTAGGTTGGGAAATGTGGACACCCCTTCATCACCATTGCTCCCTGGTCCACTCTGACCCGGAGTGGTATTACCTGTTAGGGTCCCATCTATGGGTTAAATAGAAAAACATGAGTTATAAACAAAACTGTAATAACCCAATGCTATAAACCCCAAAACACCAAACAACGAGTCCTCAGAAATTATGGGTCCGCAATCAACGTCCAATTGGTACACCTATTGGTGGAGGTTACCCACTGCCGAGGTGCAGTCGGTTTATTTCTATAGTCTAACCCCACCGACAAGGTGTTATTTGTTTGACTGGAACTCTACCTAACACCCGAGGAAATGATATTCTTATATTTACGGGTTGTTCAGATAAATTTGCATGTTTGTGTTGACGAAAACTTTTGATAACAATGTAAGGTTGAAAATAATGATATATCTCAGCTGACAGTCGAACAAATAAACAACGTAATGATTGTATTTACGATCAAATTTCTCTGGGAAAAAGATGTCTACTCAGCTTTGTCTCGCATCATTGTAGTCTTGGTTTGATTTCTTTCTCTCTCTCTCTGTTGTCTTTCTCCTCTTGATTTTTACTGTTTCTTCTTACACTCTCTTCATTTTAAACGATGTTCACTCTCTCTCTCTCTCTCTCTCTCTCTCTCTCTCTCTCTCTCCTCTCTCTTTCTCTCCTGTCTCTCTGTGTCTCTTGTTGTCTGTGTGTGTGTGTGGGTATATTCCTCTTTACGGTAAATATGTATATGTCAAGGTTGACAATGATCGTTACAGCAGTTCACTCTTTCCCATGTCCAAGTGTGAGGTAGTTATGGCACATTCGTATAACCAATTGTTTGATAATTTACTTACGTAGCAAATCAGAGTGAGAGAGAGAGAGAGAGAGAGAAGAGAGAAGAGAGCAGAGAGAGAGAGAGAGAGAAAGAAAGAAAATATATATATATATATATATATATATACATCGATAGATTGG
>CM042170.1:69362028-69374528 GCA_023376005.1 Doryteuthis pealeii | reverse complement strand
AGAATAAATACACTCAAAATTTGAACATGCAACATTAGACAGTCCTCATTGTTTTTTAAAACAAGTTTTAATAAATACATGACTGGTATTATATATTTATATATAGTTTGTTTTATTTTAATACATATTTAAAGTTTGCATTTCAAATTGTTTTATGTTTTAATCCTTTAATGAATTTGATGATTTTACTTACTTAGGGTACAAACTCGCTGACATTGAATTTTTTACTCCCACCCCTCAAGCAATATGTTTCAAAAATCTATTTTTACATCACCCGGAGGGTGTTTTTTGTTTTGTACTAAGGATGACGGTTGAGATGGGGATTAGTCTGTCCTACTACTTACCCATAGCTGGCGGGAGAATAATTGGATGAATACCTTTCCCGAGGGTATTAGCGATATGTGAAATGCAGCCAGCGTTGACCAAGATTTGAACTCGTATTGACGTGTCCATGTTGCTCACGGTAAAGCAGATTATTACCGTTATTGTCTCTCCATTTTGGAATCCTCAACGGGGAACAAAGATGGCTGGGATGGGGGTGAGGCTGTCCCATGACGTGCCCATACCTTGAATGCTCACGGTGAAGCAGAGAATCATCGTCATCATATTTCAACTTGGTAGTCTTCTGCGGGGAAGGAGGACGGCTGAGATGGGGTTCAGTCTGTCATACTACTTACCCATAGCTGGAGGGAGAATAGTTCAATACATACCTTTCCCGAGGGTATTAGCGCTATGCAAAACGCAACCAGTGTCGTCCAGGATTTGAACTCGTGTCACTGTGTCCATATCCTATGACAATAACCGTTACATTATGAGTGCCCACGGTAAAGCATTATCTCTCATTTTGAGAGTCCTCGATAAGAAAAGAAGGTGGCGGTGAACGGGATGAGGGGATCAAGAAACAGGTGCTCTTCTCCAGGCCGTTCGGTTGGCAGCTGTCGAGAGGGGATTGGGGAAGGTCGACCCCGTCCGGTTCTTGCTGTTGTCAAACCAGATCTTTTCGCTGTCGGTTACGTTTCCGTACACCCCACTCAATGCAGGATGGTTTTTGGGCGACGTGCCCGAACAAAAAAAATTGATGATGGGGTTTTCTTTTTGGTTTGTTGTTGTTGTTGTTGTTGTTGTTCATTGCATTAGTCACCTTCAAACTTGCCATGTCGACGAGGCTTAGAATATGCTGCATGTATCCCCGACAGAGGCTAAAACCCTACCCACCCCAAAAAAGTTAACCTGTTTATTTACCTCGTATCCCACTTGTACGGGTCAGGCACAAGGCCCTATTAATGTGGGACCACCCACAAGCCGAAGCTCATGGGTGGTAAGCACAAAAAATGTGTCGATCCCGTCGGCATTACCCCTCAAGGGAGCGCCTCACGCGCTGGGCAATAGACCCAGCCCTGCCCCTTTAAATCAAGGGGGCAGGTATTGCCTCGGGGGATGGCCCCCTGGGATCGACGCTATTAATTGCTTTACTGGTCTAGTGGCCGAAGCGCACTGGACCCCCGACCCGAAGGACGGATTGGTAATTTCAAAACAAGTTAACCTGGTAGGACATTAAACTGCAGCTGGTGGTGAGGTTCCAATTCTGGCATTCTGAGGAAGAGTGCTCATGGTGTAATGGCTAACGTGATGGGCTAATACATCGTAGTTAGCATGCTAAAACTCCAGCCACGCTATTACGTTCACGGGTTAATAGTTCAGTCTAGCTCTGTCGGTAAAGCATCTGATTAGGAATCACAAGGTTCCAGTTTCGATGCCGGCCCTCGCCAACTCAGCGTATGAGTAGCACAATCCCCTTGTGAAATGCCTAAACCCCTATCAACTGGGTTAATAGTGCCGTTTAGCTCTGTCTGTAGAGCGTCTGACTTTCTGAAAATTGGTTGAAAAGTTTAGGTCACGTGTAAGACGTAAAACGGGAAAATGAACAAGATTTAAACGTGCACGTTGGTTGATATTTGCAGAGTGTTAAGGGTCTTCGTTCTATACGAAGGATTATAGATCTACATATCCCCTATAGCCGATATGGAGCACTCTCTATCTATAATAAAAATGACAATATCATTCATATATTATATTATATATATATATATATATATATATAATAAATTAAAATAAAGAAATGAATCCGACCGTATGAGTATAGATAAAAGGATATGAAAACACCACCAAATGCTGTTAAAATGTGAACATTTCATAACATAGCTGATATTGAACAATAATTCGATTGTATGAAAATCATCTTCAGAGCTTGTTTATACTCCGTGTTGTTAAGAGCGGAGACAAAAGTCATATGAGTTCAAAACATTCGAAACTATTGTATAACCTTTTTTTCTTTTTTTCTGCAACATCAAGGTTTTTGTTTGAACTCATATGAATTTTTTCTCGCTCTTAACAACACGGAGTATGAACAAGCTCTGGAGATGATTTTCATAAAAAAAATATTCTTCAATATCAGCTATGTGTTATAAAATGTTTTCACTTTAACAGCATTTTGGTGTTTTTTTCATATCCTTTTATCTATATATATATATATATATATATATATATATAGCCAATATTTCTTTAATTCATTTGGATCCATATACACATTCGACACAGGCATGCATACAAACGGGCGTGCACTCATTTGTTGAAACATATATGTGAGTGCGCGAGGTCAAATGGTTAGAGTCATAGGAAATGACTCGTCGACCCGAGTTCAATTCCTCGTTGAAGCTGTTTGCATTTCACATGGCGCTAATACCCCTGAGAAAGGTATAAACCCATTCATATATATATATATATATATATATATATATATATATATATATATATACTAACCGCTCCGCACGAGCAAGATGTAACACAAGGTCAATTTCTCAAGCAGAGTTCAACAGGTTTGAATTCAGAATTTTCCTTCTCCTAGACCGGTTGCCTAACCAAGATTAAAGAGCCCAGTCTGCCCTACTATTTATCCATAGTTGGAATGAGAGTAGTATTCATAATTTTCCCAAGGGTATTAGCGCTAAGTGAAATGCAATTAACTCGTCCAGGATTTGAACTCGGGGCGACGAGTCCATTTCCCATGACTTTAACCATTACACCACGCGCTTCCTTTGTAATATATATAATGTGTGTGCGCATGCGTATGTGTGAGCTTCTGTTTTGTTTGTGTCTCCTTCCTCTCTTTCTATTCTTTACGATTTTTCCATGAGATTTTCGCTTTAGTTTTTCTTTTAAACCTTCCTTGGATCATTTATCTTTCACAGTGACATAAAGGGGACGCCATGATCTCCTGGGACTGTCCGTAAAGTAACGGTGCTTCTCAAAGGAAGACCTTAAGATGACAGATAGCCTCTTTTTGATGAAAAGCGCGGGAAAACAACCTACATAGAACAATTACACCAGATCCTCTTTAATTTCTGACTCTTACACTGTATATCTCACTATATATATATATATATATATATATATATATATATATATATGAGAAGTAAACAAACAATGTGTTTTGATATGCCTTTTTTAGCCGACAATTTTTTGGAGAATATGTCCTTAATTGAAGTCGTACCTAATTTTGAAAATCCCTGCCTAATTCATTAATTATTAATTAATTAATTTTCAAAATTAGTTACGACTTCAATTAAGCAGATATTCTTCCAAATATATATATATATATATATATATATATATATATATATATTTATATAAGGCTAAACATAATGAGTCAGATATACCTACTAAAAGTTTCGCTTAATGCTCTTCAGGGAAAATATCTGACTCTTATTTGCTCTACTTAGGTATTGAGTACTCTTTACTTTTTAGCTTTAGAATATCCTGGCGGTTTTTATATACACATATATTTTTCATATTATATAATATATATATATATATATATATATATATTTATTTTTTTTTTTTTTTTTCTAAAAATTAGTATTATAGTATCAACCGATTATTTTCGGTCGGTACGACTATCTTGGTCTTTTCTATTTTTCAAAACATTTTACAATCAAACTATTTGGCGGTCTTTTTCTTAACGCAAAGGTTTAGCAACCAGTTTGTATTAAATTTTATATATAAGGTAAGGTAAAGTCGTAGGGGTGGCCTAATGTCGGTATCAGCCAATCAGCGGGGGAGTCTATCCACTTTTCACTAACACTAGACCAAGGAGATTATCTTAGCGTTTGAGGTGGGGCGCCACACCTACCATCAGCTCCTTACTTTCCGGCCCTCGCTAACTCAGCGTATGAGTAGCACAAGGATCTGTGCGGTAAAGTAAGAAGCTGATGGTATGTGTGACTCTCCACCTCAGACGCAAAAACAATCACCTTGGTCTAGCGCTATTGAAAAGGAGATAGATTCCTCATATATATATTAACCAACTCCTCCGCACGAACAGGATACGACACAAGGTCAATTTCTTAAGCGGAGATCAACAGGTTTAAATTCAGAGTTTTCCTTCTCCTAGACTGGTTACCTAGCCATGGTTAAAGAACCCAGTCTGCCCTGCTATTTACCCATAGCTGGAGGGAGAGTAGGATTCATACATTTCCCAAAGGTATTAGCGCTAAGTGAAATGCAATTACCACGTCCAGGATTTGAACTCGGGGCGACGAGTCCATTTCCCATGACTTTAACCATTACACCACGCGCTTCCATTATTGTATATATGGACCAGCGAAATCTAAAATGTACACTATAGATAATTCCGAGGTTTTCTTTCAAATCCAGTTAAAATTTAGAAGGGAAAGTGAATGGCCTATTATTTTGCCCTGGGTATTCGATGGTATTTGAAACCTGCATTAGTTTTTTGTAGTTCCTTTCCAAATGCCGAGAGCAATAAGTAGAAATATTAATTCTATGCCTTTTACCATTGGAAGAAATAAGAAGAAAGATCCATCTTGAATTCACTGAAGAATGCCCGGCGGGGGTAGAATGTCTGAAAAGCAGGGAGAAACACTAAAGAGATGAAGATACAACAGGCAAGATGCGAGATGGAGTAATAACAATCTGTCTATAAAATTATGAAATATACGACACCATGTCCATATCCCAGGAGGGTTATTTACTATTTTTTAGACTGATTCAGTATGGATCTATCTATGACTATATATTATATATATTATATATATATAGATATAGATAGATAGATAGATAGATAGATATAAGTAAAGTTATATATTATAACTTATTATATATATATTATATATATATATATTATATATTATATATATATATATACAGACAGACACAAAGTGAGGGAATGTGTGTGGCGATTTTCAAAACTTATTTATATTATATATATATAATATATATATATATATATATATATACGTATAATACAATCGCTAGATGGAGTTACCATTGCTACTTGCCCCACATAGGGTAACGTCTAACATATGGAAGGTATTTCTTATCCTCTCTCTCTCTCTCTCTCTCTATATATATATATATATATATATATATATATATAATATATATATATATGAGGAAAAATGAGTAAAGAAAAGAAATGTAGATGGATAAAATGAATTTAATCGATATCACATTAATCGATATCACTTACACATGTGTTTCGGTCAGTTTATGTGTGTGTAAATATTTCGCACACATAGAAGAATCGACCTTCATCAGAGTGGACATTTATTTTGAATGAAAAAATCCGTTGGGAAAATATATATATATATATATATATATATATATATATATACTTTTTTAAAAAGGAATGGCTTAGAATATTCCGACTGCAGTTTCACGGAATAGCGAATCTTCATGGAATTGCTTTGTCTAACCATCGGACTGTATTTATAACTGGGTTGTACCCATTCTCAAGCAAGTGGGTGTGCCACATTCTCTCCTTTACCCCCTATGTTTGTCTTTGTGCCTACATCTGTTGGTTAACTGATCGCGAGTTCAATATCATCTCTGGGTAACTGCATTCAGTTAGTTTTAGTTTTTCTTGTAGCCGCAGTATGCAACGGTTATCATTTCCTTTATGTAATGGTGCTTTCTTAATAATTCTCCACTCCACCTCTGGATCCCTCCAATGCGTTTCTTTTAAAGCCAACACATGTTTTGCGAGGGGTGTTGTTTCACTATATTTTTTTAATCCCTAAATGCTAACCTGTGCTGAGCTATCCGGTTTTATATATATATATGTATATATATATATATATTAATATATTAATGATTTGAAGGCAATTACAATGCATATGAAAAATAAAGACAAAAAGATGTTATTTTTGTCTTATCGATTTCAAAGTAGAAACCATATCTTCAGATTATATGGAGATATGGTTTCTACTTTGAAATCGATAAGACAAAAATAACATCTTTTTGTTTTTATTTTTTATACGCATTGTAATTGCCTTCAAATCATTAATATATTATATTATAATATATATATATATACTTGAATTTGAACTCTTGATAAACAGAAGGTCGAGCCTATTGTTTCACGTTTCTAGACTGTACCACGTGAAAGCCATTAGTTCGTTCAGGTAGGACGATTCGATAATGGGTTTCTTTTAGGGGCAGGGGTGAGGTCTGCAGACGAGAAAGGGGTTTCAGGATCCGGCCAGACCCCGGCTTGTCCAAAGTCTGGCGCTAAGTGCAACTTTTGAACTTATCGCGCATGCGCGTCTTTAATAGTTTTTTTTTATTTGTTTTCGTTGAAGTTATCCGCGATCTGTGAATAGTTTTGTGTAAAAATATAAGTAATTGAAACATAGATGAGCTATATTCGGTCATCAAAGCGTAGATTATGCCGGGCGGAAATGAACAAAACACGTACCAAGTAAATAATGGATCAACCCACACCGATTTCGGTCTATTTTCGTCTTTCTTTGTCTCTCTAGCTCTCTCTCTCTCTCTTTTCTCTCTCTCTCTCTCTATCTTATCTCTCTCCTTTCACTTCCTCTCTCTATTCGGCCCTCTCTCTCTATCCCCTCCTCTCTTATCGCCCTCTCCTACCTCTCTCTCTCTCACCCTCTCTTCTATCGCCCTCTCTCTACCTCTCTCTCTGTCTACTCTCTCTCTATTCTTTCTCTCTCTCTACCTTTCTCTCTCTGTCTTTCTCTCTGTCTTCCTCTCCTATATATATAGTATATATATATATATATTATATATATCCACACTCTTTCTCTCCCTTCACTCTCTCTCTCTCTATTTCTGTCTTTCCCTCTCTCTCTCTCCACTCTCTCTCTATCTCTCTCCTCTCTCTTCTCTCTCTCTATTTCTCTCTCTCATATTATATATATATATATATATATCACACCCTTCTCTCTCCCCCTCTCTCTCTCTCTCTATTCCCTCTCCCCCCCTCTCTCTCCCTTTCTTCTCTCTCTCTCTCTCTCCTCTCTTCTCTCTCTCTCTCTCTCTTCTTCTTCGCGCCTATATAAAGAACTCAACATATGCACTCACACAAACAGTAACATAAATATATATTATCCTATTTCTCTCTCACCCTTTCTCCTCTCTCTCTCTCTCTCTCTCTCTCTCTCTATTTCTCTCTCTCTGATTTCTCTATCTCTCTATTTCTTCTCTTCTCGCCTCCTCTCTCCCTCTCCCTCTCTCTCTCCCCTCTCTCCCCTCTTCTCCTCCTCTCGCTATTAAAAACAAAATATAAACACACAACATATGCACACACAAAACATACACATATATATGTACATATACACACACGGAACTCACACAGACATACATTAATGCATATATATACACACACACATATACACACACATATACACACGCACAAACATATGCAAATGTATACATACATACATACACAAACATATACACACATACATATACATATGTATGTGTGTGTGTGTCTGTGTGTTTACATCATTTTTCTAAATTAAAAAAGAAAGAATTCGGTTCTGATATGTAACCTACGACTACTTTTCATTTAGGATTGGAATATTTGTGCACATGTCATATATATATAATATAATAAATATATATATATATATATATATTTATAAATATATGTATGTATATGTATAATAATATATAAATATATAAAAAATTTAAAAACGAAGTGTTTCAAAATAAGATATATTATATAATATATATATATATAATATAATATATACACATTAGAGGAACAGAGACAGAGACAGAGACAGACAGACAGACAAGATTATATATATATATATATATATAACGATATATATTTATATACGTATATATATAGAGAGAGGGAGAGACAGACAGACAGACATACATACATCAACACGTTTATACATACCAACTGTATATATATATATGTGTGTGTCTCTCTGTTGCTACATTTTTAGGGTAGCCTAACATATTTTATATATAACACTCATTGTGAAATAACATAGTCTCACTAAACACACACACACGTACGCATTATATATATATATTATATATATATATATATATATATATATATATATAAGTATATATATTAATATATATATATTATATATATATACTATATATACAACACACACACCCCATATATATATATATTATATACATATATTATATATATATATAATATATATATATATATATATATATATATATACATTACACAGCTCCTTTTATATCAGGAAATCATATTCCTCCTTACATTTCAGAAAACATGTTTATTTACTTACTGAACATAAGTTATTACTTTACCGTAACATTTTTTCATGATATATATATAATATATATATATATATATATATATATATATTAATGAACGCACACACCACACACACATATTATATTAAATATTATATATGTGGTGTTGTGCGTCTGAGTGTGTGTGTGTGTGTGTGTGTGTGTGTGTGTGTGTGTGTGTGTGTGTGTGTGTGTGTGTAATACTTCCATTAAAAAGTTCAACCCCATTCAAACAAGATATTTTTTGCTTTCAAAATCTATAATAACTCCCTTACTGGGGAAATTTGGATTCTATCTATTTCCATTCTTTTAACCTTTCTGGTATTCTTATACCAGACAATGCGCATTTCCTCATCACTTTTCATCATCAACATCATCAACATCATCATCATCATCATCCTCATCATCATCATTTTTTTCCGTACCACGAAACCCAGTGTTAATGCAGACGTTGCTATATTTGGAAAATAAGAGATGCACTTCTCCTAGTCTAACGAGGTCTGTCTTTTATGTTATTTTGTAACGTTTTTTTCTCGCCTATGCGATCTTCGGACCAAGATCACATGAGCGAGAAATCGTCAGTAAATCTGGTGCCGTTGATTTTCCTCCCCGAAATATTAAGAAAAATAATCAACGTGAATAAACAAATTCACAGTTACCTCATTTTTTCTTTACACTTGCATTGTGTGAATACCTTCAAAACCAAACACCAAAACCAATATACATATAATACTTCAAGCAAATTATAAAACTCTCTCCTCTCTCCTCTCTCTCTTCCTCTCTCTCTCTCTCTCTCTCGCTTCAGCACACACACACACACACACACACACACACACACAACACACACACACATACACATATATTATATATATATATAATTCTAAAAGTCGGACTCAAAAACAGACCCATCGAAATCCGTCTTTTGTACATTATAAATTACGACGACTTTTGTAAATATTTTCAATCATCATAGAAAAATTTACAACAACCCTTCATATTCACCTCTTAAAATTAATCCCAAACATCCCTTAAAAAAATTCTCCTCTGCTGCACAACTGAGGTACCCATTTTATAGACCATCTAGGTCATTATCTATATAACAAGACTGGAATATCTTCAGATGGGTTCTGTTTTGAGGTCAGACGTTTAAGTAATTTCTATATGCCCACCTTGAAAATAAAAAACTTAATATATAATAATTATTATATATAAAATATATATATATATAATATATATATATATATATATATATATAGATTGATCGATTTTCGGATGAGTTACGTCACACAATTTCCAAAGAAAATAACGGCTTAAACAACGCTAATTCCTTTCACTTCATTTCCATTTTTTTCTCTCATATAATAGTATTTCATTTTCTCCATATAGTCTCTATTCCCCAATACCTGAAAACGGGTGAAGTTCACCCGAATATCGGAATTTGATCGGACTAGGGACAAACAACAGTTGAATATTAAAATTCTTTTTTTGTTCTATCTTTTTTTCTTTTTTTTTTTCCAAGCTTCAAATAGAAAAAAAACAACATTCACACGAACAAATTATATTATATATATATAATATATATATATATATATTTCCAAGGCATTTCCAATGTATTTGACTCTATACACAGATGAAAAGAAAACCAATACTACTAGCATACGTTCTCCCCAAAGGAACAGTTACCGCCATAATGATGCTCTATCAAAACACTAAAACAATTGTACGCCCGCTTGTTGGCGTCGTGGACTCCTCCGACATTGTTGCTGGAGTCCTACAAGGAGATACGCTGGCGCCATATCTATTATATTATGCGTAGATATCGTCTCCGAACATCATTAGATTCCAAAAAGGCTTCACACTAAAAAAAAAAGTCAAGAAGCAGGCGTTACTCTACACAGACTATTATAGATGCGGACTACGCAGATAATCTAGCACTTCTCGCACACACACATGCACAAGTGTGAATCCTTGTTACACAGCCAAGACAAGGCAGCGCGGAATATCGGCCTATACGTGAACACCGAACCGCGTAGTCTAATGGTTAGAGTCATAGGAAATGTACTCGTCAACGCGAGTTCAATTCCTGGACGAGGCTGTTTGCATTCCACATAGCACTAATACCCTTGGGAAAGCTATGAATCCAATTCTCCCTCCAGCTATGTGTAAATAGCAGGACAAACTAGGCTCTTTAACCATGGCTAGGTAATTAGTCTAGGAGAAGAAAACTCTGAATTCAAAACTGTTAAACTTCGCTTAAGAAATTGACCTTATGCCGCATCCTACTTGTGCAGAGAGGTTGGTAAAATATAATATATATATATATATATATATATATATATTATATACGTGAACACCAATAAAACTGAGTTCATGTGTGGCTAGATTAGATTAAGCATTTGACGAATGAAAGTA
This sequence comes from Doryteuthis pealeii, assembly GCA_023376005.1. Lineage (NCBI taxonomy): Eukaryota > Metazoa > Mollusca > Cephalopoda > Myopsida > Loliginidae > Doryteuthis > Doryteuthis pealeii. The sequence continues at coordinate 69,363,497 of CM042170.1, read as the reverse complement.
GGTTGGTTCTGCCTCGACCGTTTTTCCTTTCGTGCATAACAGGGTATCTGACCTTGAGGTGTCCGTGTCAATTTAAAACCAAATGCACGATCAACAGTATATGAAAATGGCCCCTGTGTTTCGTTGTTACCGTTTGTCGTGAGTCAAAACACTAGAGATTTTCCCGCCAAAACGTGCAAAAAGGCGGGAATCCAAAACATCACAGTCTATGAAGCCCTTTTAACGACAGTATCAGTATGAGAATGAATTTAATCAGTATACCTCGCAAGCTTTAATTTGTAGCAACATTAACAGTTTTAGTATAATCTGCGTTATTCGGACTATCTTCATTGTTATCTGTACAACCTTTCGGCCGATGTGCCCTCCGGCCTTCTTCAGGTATTTCTTGTCGGACTCGGGAACCTTCTTTTCGGACTCTGGATCCTTCTTTTCGAACTCAGGAACCTTCTTGTCATAATCGGGAACCTTCTTGTCGTAATCGGGAGCCATCACGGAACTTTGAACCCAACCCTTTATTCAGTCCACGGGGGTATCCTGTTCTCATTCCGCTAACCATAGTCGGGGTACGGGTGTTAAGCTGTGTTAATTATTATTCTATGTTACCGCTACCCTTGACCAGGATTGAACTTGCAGTCTAGAGATAACCGCCACTTAGAACTGTCTTTACCTAACTCCTTTATCCACTAGGCCATGGCTTTCGAGTACGACAAGAAGTTGAATGCAGAGTTCCCTTTATTGGCATTACTCTGACCCGGAGTGGTATTATCTGTCATATCTAAAGTGTAAATAGATTTTTTTTAAATGAGTTTTAAAAATGAATAAAACAATAATATAAGAGTATAAAAATATCATCATCATCAAGTCGCGCTGTTGGCACGGATATCCATGACAATCTCTCTCCATCCGTCTCTATCGCTCATCATCCTCGGGGAGTCCTCTATGCAGCATCCTGTATCCACACAGAGCTGATCAATGTACATCTTTGCTGGTCTGCCCATACTGGTGTGCCCATGTGCTGGCTTCCACAGGAGGATGTCGCTTATGATTCCGTCCTTACTTCTCCAGCAGTGTCCCGCGTGTCTTGTCCGTCTTACTCGGATGGTTTGGGTGATATGTGGCAGGTGGTCGTACAGCTGTTTTCTCGTGGGTGTTATTTCCTCGTCTTGTTCAGGATCACCCGCAGCATTCTTGTGCAGCTCCCATCTAGTTTATTCTCTAGTCGCTTCGTTAGGGTCCAGATGGTGCAGCCGTGCAGTAGTACTGACACGACAACAGCCTGGAAGAACTGTCTCTTTAACTTGTCTGTGAGATTGGATTTCCATATCACCGATAATTTATTTATCGCGGCCCATGCCTTTCCTATACGTACATTAAAAGATAAAAATATATAAGATATATAAACTCTATTCTCTGCCGTAAAATCCGTATTTACCGTAAAATCCACAACCAACCAACATTTTGATATTTTG
>CM042170.1:69322028-69354528 GCA_023376005.1 Doryteuthis pealeii | reverse complement strand
CTGTAAACCAGGTTGAGATGTCTCATTAATAATTAAAAAGAACGTACCTGATCGTTCATTATTCTACTAGTTAATGAGACATGAACTAACATATTCTCTATTTCGTGTACACACTTGCCTTAAAAAGAGACACATGATTTTGTCACGCATAGATTCACTACTTGTCTAACCGGTTGGTTGATTGCCAAACACTTGTTAGATTATTTAAGGGCGGTATCAGACCTTTTTTTTTGTAAGCAATTATATGGTTTCGAATAAATATTTCAATCATAATAACCTTTATATATGGTAATTTTTACCGAATTCTGTGATATGAAAAAAAATATCAATCTCTAAGAAGGTAAAGAAACTTTAGTAAAAGCAAAAGGGAAATGAGGAGGAAAGGGAAGAAGTAGTATATTAGAAAATAAAACCAAAATGCTCAAATTGAATCATCAAATAACAAAAAGAACAATAATAACAGAAAGAATTTTCACACAACCACAATCATTTTGTTTCCTTTTCACTAAGAATTGTTCGGTAAAATTGTTGGGGTTAAAATAGAATTTAAAAAATAACCATCTGCCAGGAGCCCTCAGACAGGAAACACCCTCTGGGCATGTGCAGAAAAAGCCCCCTTCCTACCACCAAAAAAATCCCTGGTTTACAAAAAAATATTTTTTGTCTGAGGCAATATTGAAAATTCTGGGGTATGGGGGTTATCGTCCTTTGACTGCGAGCCTCTGTTTCAAACCAACCAATCACCAGCATACTTTGGCGGCAAAGCCGAATAAGCAAACTCATGTCTCTTCTGATCCAGCTAACACCGGGGACAGACCTAAAACAGGGTCGCTCCTTTTCCTCAACAACCAGAATCAGACATCAAACAGAACGTCTAACATATCCGAACTATCAGAAGGCCGTAGCAAGGGCTCCGATGATACCCTATCTCAGGACTCAGATAAGTTTATTACAAATTACCTACATTTGTACAGACGCACTAAAAGTTTGCAACCTTATTGTTATTCTGTAATACACGTCTTTTATTCATATTTCTAGTTGTTTGGTTATTTCTTTAACTCTCAACCTGTCTGCCGCATTCGTGGTTAACTCCATACTTCAAACCTTGAAGTACTGTCGTTTATGTCTAATTTCCTTATAGCAAGAATGTGAATAGGTGTTTTTTTTACTAATTTGAGTGTGCTGAATTCAAATTTATAAACAGTTTTGCTCTATCACCTCTAGTTTTCTGTCTTTTAAATAGTCTCATTTTAGTATATACAGAGTATATACGTGCTTATTTCAACAGTTGCAGCAGCTTATTACAGATAAAACTGGATAGATAAAGAACATTGACGGAATAAATATACTTGGATGACACAATGTACACAATTCATAGTACCGCAGACAGTTAGAAGTAAAAAAGAATACATAAGTCACACGATATTAGAAATTAACCCTGAATGCATACACGCCTTTATGTACAGTATGTGTACAAAATGTACAGTATGCATATCTAAAAAAAACTAGAGGTTATGAGTGAAAACAGATTTCAAATCTGAATTCAGCACCCCCAAAACGATGTTTCAACTGCAAATTCACGGTGTGCACCGTTCCCAATCGTGACCATAACTGATCGTATCTAAAAAGAAATGGTAATATATCAGCTAGATAAAGCTATCATTTCCACTTGCCTAAGTTCATTTGTACCACATAGTTGACAATTAAAAAAAAAAGCCATAGTTTCCATATGATATGTCTTATTTTCTCTCTTCATTTTAATGTATGGAAGTCACTTATTAAATGAGAACCTTTCACAAATTGAGTTGACTTCGAGTTAGAAAAGCGATAGTTTCTATATGATATATCTTATTTTTCTCTCTTTATTTGAATGTATGAAAGTCACTCATTAAATGAGAACCTTTATGCGTTTTTTTATCCCATAACTTTCGTTTTGTTCTTGCCATTGTACCATTTAGTTCTCTTCAGATAAGAAAAGTTCTTTAGATAAGATCTTAATATTCTCGTCCGCCAAGTCGCACCTGATGAATTGAGTTAAATTATTTATTCAATGTTTTATACGGAAAGCAATTCTGGTAAGCCGTAATTGTAAATTTCTTTTTCATTACAATTGAATTTGCTACCGGTTTTCATTAACTTTCTAGGCTCATTAGTTTACTTATATAATATTCAATACACCTTTAACTCCCCTAATCCAGTTAATTCAGACTAGATTATATACAGGGTATGGAATAAATACGTCCTACATTTTGAAGTGTCACCTATGTGGTACAAATGAACTTCGGCAAGTGGAAATGACAGCGTTATCTAGCTGATATATTACCATTTTTTTTTTAAATACGATCAGTTATGGTTACGGTTGGGACCGGTGCACATCGTGAATTTGCTGTTGAAACATCGTTTTTAAGACTGTTGAATCTGAATTCCATGTTAATTCTGAATTATGCCTATTAAATGCTGTATTCGCCTAATAAAAAAAATTATTAGAAACTTTTGAATCAGGTTAATAAAATGTTTTACTCACCTTATAAAAAAAACTACCAGAAACTTATGCATCAGCCCAATTTAAATATGGTACTCACCTAATAAAAATATTGTACTGACCTAATAAAGATGCTACCAGAAACATTTTATCCGCCTAATACAAATCTTGTACTGGCCTAATAAAAAATCTACCGGAAACTTTTTAATCAGACTAATAAAGATATTGTATTGACCTAATAAAAAATACAAGAAACTGTTTTATTAGCCTAATAACAGTCTTGCACTGACCTAATAAAAAATACTACCATAAACTTTTCATCAGCTTAATAAAAACCGTATACTGACTTAATAAATAAAACTACCTAAAACTTTTTTTATCAGCCAAGTAAAAATCGTCTACTGACCTAATAAAAAAATGCCAGAAACATTTTTATCAGCCTAATAAAAATCTTGTATCGACTTAATAAATAAAACTATTTCAAACATTTTTATCAGCCAAATAAAAATCTTGTACTGACCTAAACTTATATACAGTCACTGAACCCGACAAAGAACACGGAACACTTGTATAAAAATATAAAATTATTCCTCGATTGTGTGTAGACTTAGAATCGTCAGCAGAGGTTGCACATTCATCCGAGTCTTCGGGAATTCTGACTGCAAGCGATCTCGATCCTGATCTCGGTCTGCCCAACCCAGATTTCTAAGGGCTTTTTTTTATCATTGTTCAACTCACAGGGTCACGCCTCTTTGATCGTGACACCTACGCAGTTTTTCTGTAGATACACTTCCTCGTACAGGCAGTCTGTTTTCATTGCTTATGGGCTACACCTACACATTTTCTTTGCCTACGCAGTCAAATTTACACCTGCATTTTCCAGGTGCCAAAGGTCAGATCAAAGCCATATTCTGTTTTTGTTTTAGGCACCTGTTTGACCTCCACACATTTCCTGCGTGCAGCCCTGGTTCCATGTGCGAACTCATTGACCTGGCAATATATTACATTAATAAAAAAAAAACTACCAGAAACGTTTGCATCAGCCAAATAAAAATTCATACCTAGTGTCAGGCCCCGACACTAAGTTTTTTCATGACCGTCCCGAACAAAAATTATCAACTGTCCTGAATGGGGTTTGGACCGTCCCGAAATCAAAATATTTTTGTTTAATTCATTAGCATCATCTATACTTGTCAGTCATCAGTAGCATAATAACATGTAATAAAACATTAAGAAAAGCTGAAGCAGTTGACAGAAACATTTATTTATAATCAAGAATAATAAAATAAAAATGTTATAAACTAAAATTTATTCTATTTCCATCTCTATGCGGACATTTTCCAATCATAAAAATATATACTGTGTGACTGTGTCTATTTCTTCAGTGTTGTTGCCATTAGTAATTTTAAGTCTAGAACTAGACTGTTTTTTGAGGTCAGCATTCGGGCAATCACTGGACGGCCAATATTGGAATGTAGTAATAACTTTTGGGAAAATTTTTTACCATCCATGACAAACTGTCCCGGATGACGTACTGATCGTCCCGGATGTAATTTTTATCGCCCCCGGGACGACGGGACGACAGGACTGCATTAGTGTCGAGCCCTGTCCAGTGTCTATATCGCTTAACAGAATTTCAATGCGTCTTGGGTTATTTTATGCTGAGAGGTAGTCGCGTTAATTTTTCATTCATATTTACATTTTTTTGTGTATTTTCTAAAGAGGTAGTTTTGCATATGGTAATATCGAATACGAATGCGAACAATTGGTTGAACCTTAGACGGGACCGTAAGGAAGTAAAGTTGTCGTGGTGGCCAGACAGCAAGGGAGTCTAATTCCTTTTAACTAACGCTAGACCAAGGAGATTATTTTAGCGTCTGAGGTGGGGGACCACACCTACCATCAGTTCCTCACTTTACCGCACAGATACATGTGCTACTCATACGCTAAGTTGGCGAGGGCCGGCATCGAACTATGAACCTAATGTATATATATTACAACAGTATATGGTTATAACTATCTTACTTGGTGAGTTAGTGGTGGGCCAATGTTTGCAATATTATTATTAGAGTGCTCCATATGTGATAGAGCTATTATCTATCAACATTAATGGAGAATGAATGAGGAAGCTAGTCGCTTCGAGGAAGTGAAAACATATCCAAGAATAACGCAAAGACAAATTTAAGCAATACACTCCCGTTTACAAAAAGGAAAATGACATTAATTTGATTTTGTTTGCACGCATGCGCACAACTCATTAAACAACATATTGGCGGCATTCTTAAAAGTGTCAACATATCACGTGTTATTTGGAGGCCTGTTCGCTTCTAGATTATGTCGATTGTAGTGATTGTTATATCCCATACCCAGCTACATATATAGCTTTCTCTATGGCTGTTGTTTAATAAATTACTCAGACTACTAGCAGGACCTGTGGATATACCATCATCGGCATTGAAGTCCCGGAAGATTTTGTAGTTACAACACCTCCTGTGACTGTAATGTCCAATATTCTAAAAACAGCCTCAACCCCCAGATGTAGCATGTGAAGGCTGTCCCTGTCAGTGTCAGTGGCTAACCATCACCATATATTATGTAAACATTTATTTCTTAGAGATATATAAGATACATTTATGAGTATAAATCATTGCTATTAGATCGGAATATTTGTTATCATATAGAGTTGCTGAGCTGAACAAGTGAATATTACTTACTTGTCTATTGGCAAGACAACTGTGTTTTGGGAGGTATGTATGCATCGTAAATCTTAGTAACCTTCTGTATTGTTAACATTAGATAGGAATACTTAAGCCCATATTGATATGTATGAGGTATTACTATTAGATAGGAATAATTGTTATCATACAGATGTGTATAAATCATTGGTATTAGATTAAAATATTATTATCTTAGAGGTTTTCCGATCTGAAAATGTAAATACCATTAGTACTGATTGTACTAGAGATTGAATTTTTCTTGATTTGTTTAGCCTTACATTTGAACAGGTATGCCCGTCTAATTCATTAATTATCAATTATTAGATCTCCATTATTATTAACATTAGATAGGAATACTTAAGACCATATTGATATTTATTAAATATTAGTATTAGATAAGAATAATTGTTATCATACATATATGTATGGAGAGACAACAGTGTTTTGGCAGGTATGTATGTATCGTAAGTCTTAATAAGCTTCTTTATTATCAACATTAGATAGGAATACTTAAGACCATATTGATATTTATGAAGTATAAGTATTAGATAGGAATACTTGTTATCATATAAATACGTATAAATTATTGGTATTAAATTGAAGTGTTTGATATCATAGAGGTTTTCTGATCTGTAAATGTAAATATCATTACTACTGGAGCGACAACAGTGTTTTGGCAGGTATGTATGTATCGTAAGTCTTAGTAAGCTTCTTTATTATCAACATTAGATAGGAATACTTAAGACCATATTGATATTTATGAAGTATAAGTATTAGATAGGAATACTTGTTATCATATAAATACGTATAAATTATTGGTATTAAATTGAAGTATTTGATATCATAGAGGTTTTCTGATCTGAAAATGTAAATATCATTACTACTGGAGCGACAACAGTGTTTTGGCAGGTATGTATGTATCGTAAGTCTTAGTAAGCTTCTTTATTATCAACATTAGATAGGAATACTTAAGACCATATTGATATTTATGAAGTATAAGTATTAGATAGGAATACTTGTTATCATATAAATACGTATAAATTATTGGTATTAAATTGAAGTATTTGATATCATAGAGGTTTTCTGATCTGAAAATGTAAATATCATTACTACTGGAGCGACAACAGTGTTTTGGCAGGTATGTATGTATCGTAAGTCTTAGTAAGCTTCTTTATTATCAACATTAGATAGGAATACTTAAGACCATATTGATATTTATGAAGTATAAGTATTAGATAGGAATACTTGTTATCATATAAATACGTATAAATTATTGGTATTAAATTGAAGTATTTGATATCATAGAGGTTTTCTGATCTGAAAATGTAAATATCATTACTACTGGAGCGACAACAGTGTTTTGGCAGGTATGTATGTATCGTAAGTCTTAGTAAGCTTCTTTATTATCAACATTAGATAGGAATACTTAAGACCATATTGATATTTATGAAGTATAAGTATTAGATAGGAATACTTGTTATCATATAAATGCGTATAAATCATTGGTATTAGATTAAAATATTTATTATCTTAGAGGTTTTCCGATCTGTAAATGTAAATATCATTACTACTGGAGCGACAACAGTGTTTTGGCAGGTATGTATGTATCGTAAGTCTTAATAAGCTTCTTTATTATCAACATTAGATAGGAATACTTAAGACCATATTGATATTTATGAAGTATAAGTATTAGATAGGAATACTTGTTATCATATAAATGCGTATAAATCATTGGTATAAATCATTGAACAGGTATGCCCGACTAATTCATTAATTATCAATTATTAGATCTCCATTATTATTAACATTAGATAGGAATACTTAAGACCATATTGATATTTATTAAATATTAGTATTAGATAAGAATAATTGTTATCATACATATATGTATGGAGAGACAACAGTGTTTTGGCAGGTATGTATGTATCGTAAGTCTTAATAAGCTTCTTTATTATTAACATTAGATAGGAATACTTAAGACCATATTGATATTTATGAAGTATAAGTATTAGATAGGAATACTTGTTATCATATAAATGCGTATAAATCATTGGTATTAGATTAAAATATTTATTATCTTAGAGGTTTTCCGATCTGTAAATGTAAATATCATTACTACTGGAGCGACAACAGTGTTTTGGCAGGTATGTATGTATCGTAAGTGTTAGCAAGCTTCTTTATTTTTTCTTTATCAACAGCAGACCGCTTCGTGTATTGGAAAGCGCTAAGTTGCGATGCTCTTATTTGGGTTCTTTATTGGCTTCTCTAGCTGCAAACTTCCTTGGCTGCCTTTGTGGAATCTTGGGTTTGAGGAATGAAAGCCGCTGTTGTACTTACTGCACAAGAAATTTCTTCCTTTTCTTTGTGAGGGGTAGCCTTTGAGGTGTTGGTCATGTGACGTTTATTTTCTGTTCCTTTTTTTCATCTTCTTCTTCTTCTTCTTCCAATTTTTTTACCATTTTATCATACTGGTTTATCTCCCTTTCAATAAGTCTGTTCGAGAAGGAATATCATATTAGAGGGGATAGAATGAAAGGCAGAATACACGTGACGACAGATCAATTTATTTGCAGAGTATACGAACGTTAGTAGTGGATTTGCTTCAGAAATATGGGGTACCCATTGAGACTCGAATTCACTAGTAATGATCTGATAGTCTAGCTTGTTAACCGTTACACCGCACAATGTTTCGGCCGATCTGCCAACCGTCCTTCTTCGGGTGTTTTTTGTCGAACACGTGAACCTTCTTGAACTCGGGAATTTTCTCTTCGAATTCGGGAGCGTTTATGTCGTAATCGGGAGCCTCCACGGAACTTCGAACCGAGCCCTCTATTCAATCCACCGAGTTAGACTGTTTTCATTCAGTTAACCATGTTCGGGTAATAGTGATAAGCTATGTTAAGTATTCAATTTTATCATCGCCGTTGGCCAGGATTGAACCTGCAACCTACAGATGAGTGACATTTAGAACTGTATAAACTAGACCCTTATATCCGTTGCCCCATGTGTCCAGTTAGGTCCCGAGTTCAATAAAAATGTTCCAGCTTTCAAAGATAAGGTTCCAGATTTCGAGATCGTTACCGAATTTGATAAGAAACACCTGAAGAAGCCCGGAGGACAGAACGGCCGAAACGTTGTGTATATAAAAATAAAGATGAGCATGATAGACAGAAAAATCGGAATAATAAGAATTTGTGGTTTAATCAATTTCTTGCGCGTATAATAAGTATTTGTACAAAATCTGTTAGCATGAAATCCGTCAGCAAAAACGTTGGATCTTCTGTAGATGTCAGAAAATTACTTCCCATTTATCAATATATATATTTACCAACCCCTCCGCACGAGCAGAATGTGACACAACGTAAATTTCTTAAACGGTGTTCAACAGGTTTGAATTCAGAGTTTTTCTTTTCCTGGACCGGTTGCCTAACCAAGGTTAAAGAGCCCAGTCTGCCCTACTATGTATACATAGCTGGAAGGAGAGTATGATTCATACCTTTCCCTAAGGGTATTAGCGCAAAGAGAAATGCAATTACTACATCCAGGATTTGAACTCGGGGCAACGAGTCCATTTCCCATGACTTTAACCATTATATCACGCGTTTCCTAACAATTATTAATATAGATTGTAACTTCATTGCTTTCCAGTCTATTGGAAAGACAGTTGTTTTTTGGGAGGTATGTGTGTATCGTAATTCTTAGCAACCTTCTTTATTATTAACACTAGTACAAAATAAAAAACGCCCCCGGGCGATGTAAAAATAGATTTTATAAACATATTGCCTGAGGGGCGGGAGTAAAAATTCAATGTCAATGAGTTTGTACCCTAAGTAAGTAAAATCATCAAATTCATTAAAGGATTAAAAAATAAAACAATTTGAAATGTAAACTTTAAATATGTATTAAAATAAAACAAACTATATATAGATATATAATACCAGTCATGTATTTATTAAAACTTGTTTTAAAAAACAATGAGGACTGTCTAATGTTGCATGTTCAAATTTTGAGTGTATTTATTCAATGTTATGACGATTTTGGGTAATGTGACGTAAACAGTGACGTAATTTTTGTTACAGACAAAAACCGGAAGCGAATCTCCTATATTAATAGAGATTTATGTTTGTTACTATACTGTCGTGTAGCAAGTCACCAAAAGTGGAATATAACTGAGTTCAAAACAAACGAAAAATCTGGGAAAAACCAGCTAGTGTAATGGTTAGAATTCCCGCCTGTCAGCTTGACAGTCAGGTTTCGAATCACGTACAGAACAGTCTTCCTGTCTATAACTCTGCTGATGAGGCATAATAGGCCGAAATGTACATACAGAGATTGACTTTTTCTTGATTTGTTTAACCTTACATTTGAACAGGTATGCCCGACTAATTCATTAATTATCAATCATTAGATCTCCATTATTATTAACATTAGATAGGAATACTTAAGACCAAATTGACATTTATTAAATATTAGTATTAGATAAGAATAATTGTTATCATACAGATATGTATGGAGAGACACCAGTGTTTTGGCAGGTATGTATGTATCGTAAGTTTTAGTAAGCTTCTTTATTATTAACATTAGATAGGAATACTTAAGACCATATTGATATTTATGAAGTATAAGTATTAGATAGGAATACTTATTATCATATAAATACGTATAAATTATTGGTATTAGATTGAAGTGTTTGATATCATAGAGGTTTTCTGATCTGTAAATGTAAATATAATTACTACTGAAGAGACAACAGTGTTTTGGCAGGTATGCATGTATCGTAAGTCTTAGCAAGCTTCTTTATTTTTTTCTTTATCAACAACAGACCGCTTCATGTATTGGAAAGCGCTAAGTTGCGATTCACCTCCAATAATTATTAATGTATATTGTAACTTCATTGACGAAGACAGTAAAGCTGGATAAACTTTAAGAAGAAACCTGTACCTATAACGACGAAAGATGCCGGTGATAAAGCCGCCGGCGTTTTTGTCCCTAATTATTAAAAGCTTCCATTATCTGCTGGCTCTACCGCCAGTGGCTTAATCAGCTGACGGCGATTTGCTCGTAATACAAACTTCAAAGCTATCAACGAACGCTCCATAATTCACGCTTGATTTGCCGATATCACAATACTGTTTAATACACTCTCTTAATCAGTGCAAAGAGCGCTTCCTGACATGTCCCCCCGCCAGGAGGGTCATCAAACGTCCGAGCGGAAAGAAGGACAGAGGTGGGGGGGAGCACCAAAACCAAACTGAGGACTATGGACATAATAGGTCAATTGCATGTTGCTGGTCAAGCAAGCGGAAGTTTAGGACTAAAGTGAACAGGTTCGGTCAGCCTAGTGCGCAGCTTGCTGCGCAGAGCCGGATGTGGTATTTCATAGACGGTTAACTAGTGGAAAATTGGAACTTGTTGTCACATTTTCTTTAAACACACACACACACACACACACACACACAACACACACATATATATATTATATATTATATATATATGGGAGAAATGTGACGAGGTTAATCCGACAGTATGTGGAGACAAGTAAACAAACACGGGATGTTATGGAAACTGGATGTTTATTGTCGACGATGCAACGTTTCGGTCATTTAGACCATCATCAGGACCAAAAACCCAGTTATAGCTTGAATGATGGACATTTTCAGAATGGTGAAAAACAGTAGGTTGTCAGTAGGGACAGGGGTAGCTGGGGGGATGGGTAGTGGATATTCTTCCCTCTAAATGGGGAGTGTTTATGTGGAGATGCAGGTGTTTGGTCAGAATGTTGGATGATAAGGGATGGGTCAAAAAATGAATGAGTGTATGTGTGTGTGTTTGGGAATTGGATTTGTCATTCGTTGTACTAGCAAATATATGCACCCTCCAGGTGCAACTATTTAAGTTTTAATATAATAAAATATCATATTAAATTAGAAAGGCTAATGAAACTGAATAAGTATGCAGATAAAAAGATTTGGAACAGAAGGGGTATGATTGAAAAATAGAACAACTTCGAAATTAACTCTTCCATCATTTACCATTACTCCCGTCTTTCATTGGTAAATTTTCCTAATTTAACTCTTTAGTTAAAATAGGAAGTAAGGAATAAATTTACAGTTATTTCTTCTTGTTAATGAATTTCTTTTAAGATTTATATCCGACATTTTTGCTCATATTATTCAATTAGATAAAACCAAACAATTAGAAATCAATAATACTAAGCACATATTTATTAAAATCAAATTTTTAAGATCAATATGCAAATTAGCCTTCCCGTTCTCACTGTAAACTGCTATTTTGTTGTATATATAAATACAATTGCATGTTAATAGTTTGTTGATATGGTCAACAGTCTTAATGATGTAAAATGATTTTATCAATAATTGAAGTTATTAAAAATAAAATCATGGAGAATGTGATGTAAATAACAAAAGGAATTGTGACTTGTATGGTAATATAGTTTCGGTTACAGACAGACAAACCCACAATCTCCATTATAATAAGATATGTGTGAGTTTATTTTAAAAGCTTACTGTCTGACACAAAAAATACATAAAATTACAGAGAGAGAGGAGGGAGATAGATAGATAGATAGATTGATAGATAGATCTGAACACACAGATTGCAATGAGAAAATTGAAGTTTTATTTACTTTATTGCATATTTTCTCATCTTACCTTATTTTCATTGGAAATGTCGATTGAATCCTTTTTTTTTTTTGGTTTTGTTTTGTTTTTTTCGGAATGTTGTTCTGATCTTTATTGTTAAATACACAACGCTGTTCTTCCGGTATTCCTTGTCAAACTCGCAAACCTTCTATTTGAACCCGGGAACCTTCTTGCCGTAATCAGGAGCCTTCATCTCATAATCGTGAGCATTCAAGGAACTTCGAACCGGGCCCTTTATTCAATCCACGGGGTAGACTGTTCTTATTCAGTTAACCATGACCGGGTAAATTTTTAAGCTATGTTAAGTATTTTATGTTATTATAACCCTTGACCAGGTTTGAACCTGCAATCTTCAGATGATTGTCACTTAGAACTATATTAATTCAACTCTTATATACTCTGCGCCATGTCTCCAACAATTTGTTTTTTAAAATCTCAAACAAATGTTTCTATTATATAGATAGCACCCAAACATGTAGCACTAATACAGCAAATTTTTTTAAAAAGCTTACTGTCTGACACAAAAAATACATAAAATTACAGAGAGAGAGGGGGGAGATAGATAGATAGATAGATAGATTGATAGATAGATCTGAACACACAGATTGCAATGAGAAAATTGAAGTTTTATTTACTTTATAGCATTTTTTCTCATCTTACCTTCTTTTCATCGGAAATGTCGATTGAATCCTTTTGGCAAGAAGCTATTAAGTCGTTGGAGACAACGGAAAACGTCGTTTGACATGGCACACCTAAATCGGCAGTCGAGCCGCATCTGGCCCGGCTGTGGTTGGCTCACATCATGATAAGACAGTCGATGTAGGAATAGGAAAAATGAAAGGAGCCTTTGACCCGGGGATTAAACAGACTTTTCCTTGTTCATCGCTGACTGGCGGGAAAGCCGATTACGAAGATCCTGTTGTCAACAAGAACAAAAGAATATTTAATCCAACATTCTCTTCCTTAAACATGGATTTCACCAATGGATTAAAAGAAACAGTTTCAACGTAAAACTTTCGATAACAGACTGATCGGATCTATAAATCTATGTCTGTATATATATATATATATATATATATATATATATATATATATATATATATATATATATATATATGTGTGTGTGTGTGTGTGTGTGTGTGTGTGTGTGTGTGAATATTCTATTTATGTGTATGTATATATGTGACATATATATAAGGGATCTATTTTCATGTGCCTATATTATATATATATGTGTGTCATATATATATATATATATATATATATGTGTGTGTGTGTGTGTGTGTGTGTGTGTGTGTGTGTCTGTGTGTTGAAAGATAAATGAATATATATATAAAATATATATAAATATATATATATAATATGATATATATATGCATATATATACATATATGTATATAACACAAATATATATATATATATATATGTGTGTGTGTGTGTGTGTGTATGTGTGTGTGTGTGTGTTATGTCTATATTATATATTTACTAGTACGAAATAAAAAAACACCCTCCGGGCGATGTAAAAATAGATTTTTGAAACATATTGCCTGAGGGGTGGGAGTTAAAAATTCAATGTCAGCGAGTTTGTACCCTAAGTAAGTAAAATCATCAAATTCATTAAAGGATTAAAAAATAAAACAATTTGAAATGTAAACTTTAAATATGTATTAAAATAAAACAAACTATATATAGATATATAATACCAGTCATGTATTTATTAAAACTTGTTTTAAAAAACAATGAGGACTGTTTAATGTTGCATGTTCAAATATTGAGTGTATTTATGTTATGATGATTTTGGGTAATGTGACGTAAGCAGTGACGTAATTTTTGTAACAGACAAAAACCGGAAGCGAATCTCCATTATTAATAGATATTTGTGTTTATATATATATATATATATATATATATATGTGTGTGTGTGTGTGTGTGTGTGTGTGTGGAAAAATATATAATATATATATATATATATAATATATATAATATATATATATATATATATATATATATATAAATATAAATATATATATATATATATATATATATATATATATATATATATATATATATATCCGTGTGTGTATGTGTGTGAAAATATTTGTTGGGTTGTTCAGAAGGTGCTTCCCTTTTATCAAAATCATGCTTCTAAATAACATTCATTAACTAATTTTTTTAACCCTATCTATCTATCTATCTATCTATCTCTCTATCTCTCTCTCTCTCTCTCTATATATATATATATATATATATATATATATATATATATATACTTATTTATTTATCTTTTCAACATATATATATATATATGTATATATATTCATATATATATATATAACACAACATATATATTTACATGCACGTTGGTTGTGCGGAGAACCCGGTGAGTAGGAGTTCTGACTGACGAAAAATCGGTCGAGCTTCGATCCTGGTTTAAAGCAGCATGCAAAATCTAGATTGTATGTGCCTTGTCCTTTATGAAAGTCCTGCGGCGTTTGTACAGCAATATTTTTATTGATTTCAATTAGTGAATTCCAACCAATAAATAATTCATTTCATTCTTATGAATGGCAAAATTATCCTACGCACTTAATTCATAAACGCTGATTCTGGAAGGTTGTAGGGGAAGGATAATTAGGGACAATTAAATTTCGGTAATTAGACATGATTAAAAATAATTTTCAATCGATCAAAACATTTCTAATCGCCAAATACAAAACAGATTTTTCTCTATTAGTTCATTATTATTGACTCAAATAAACTATTACGGAAGCAGTCTACACAAATGATCTAATGCTTCTCGCAAATTGATTTGCTCCCAGTTGAATCTCTGCTTTATAGCCTTCAAAGTGAACTTTGATATAACGGAGTTTGTATGTTTAAATAAAAGATGGACCCATCTCTACATTGAATGGCAAGCTTTTGAAATTAGCGGACAAGGCCACATACTGAGGTAGCAGTATCTCATCTACATAAAGCGATGTTAATATACGTATAGAAAACATAGTTTTAGTTCATTATTATTGACTCTTGTTAGGAAAAAAAACAAAAACGGACGATAACCTACAGACACAATAATGACAGCAGACTACGTAGATAATCTAGCGCTTCTCGCAAATACATGAGCCCAAGCAAATCTTTGCTGCATATCATAGAGTGAACTCAAATAACACAGAGTTAGTGTATTTTAAACATTAAATGATACGTCTCCGAAATTAATAGACCTGTTCACTTCCTCAAATTAAAAAAAGCCCTAATGAAGATCTATTGAAACAGATCGAAGCACTGCAGCGTCGGCGAAATAAACATCACTCGTTTGATGAAATTGTGTTTCATTATATTACATACGATATATAGCATCTACAGAAAGTGATGTCCATATACCATACATATGGTATAGAGAAGGTATCGATCATGGAAATCGGATTTCCCTCTAATAAATAAAAATAAAACGGGAATTATATCAAGCCGCACCCCTATCAGTATTACTCTCAGGCCACACCACTTAAAGTTTAACGAAACGCTACTAAACGAACACATCCATCACGTATAGGAGAAGGATTTTAGAATTTCTAATTTCTTGTATCATATATGTATATATATATATATATATATATATATATATATATATATGAAGGCAATTTACAATGCAATGTAATAGGTGTTAAATGATGTTTATTTACCTAAATATTTTCGAGAAAATTTCTCATCATCAGAGTACCTGTGTTTTTTTAAGTACCCATCCTACGGCGCCGGCGTAATCGTTTGTTGTTATTAAGTTGGAGGAACGCCAGATATTTGAAATGTTCGGGATTTTCCGTGATGTCATGTCGGTCCGTTGTATAAAAAAATATATATATATATATATATATATATATATATATATATATATATATATATTCTTTCGTCTTTTTAAATCAACGTAAGTGTTGAAAAATATTCATGAATTTCTGATTAAAATGTATTTATTTAAAAAAAGATTATGCTATTGAATTTTAATTTGATTACGTGTACCAACCATTTATTTATTTAATTTATTGTGAGTTCAACATCTCCATAAACTTCTGATTAAAATCATTTGTTTACAAACATTTGGAAGCAGAAGTTACCGGTGATGAGTTAAAATATGAACCTTTCATTAAGTTGATGATTTGGGGTGCTTATTGGTTACTTGTTCCGAAACCTTTTTAATCAGAAAAGAAGAAAGGGAAAATGTATTTATTAAATTCTTACAAATGGCTGGGGCTGTTAATTAACATCAATTCGTACCTTCAGATTAAGACTGACTATAAAACAAATTAGCCTGGTTATGTGACATGTGTGGCCGTATATATAAGTGGGCTATGATACAACCACCTAAGGTTTAAGTGAAGCTGGGAGTAATGTCAATGAACGGGTGCTTCCACTGGACTTGTTAAACACTTAGAATGCCCTGCTCGACTAACTCGCTAAGCATCACATACAGACAACGTTTCGTTTGAAACCCTTTTAATCAGAAAAGAAAGAAAAAAAACTATTTCTTGAATTCTTTCAGCTGGCTGGTGCGGTTAAGCAACAACAATGTATGCCTTTTGCTAATGACATCAATCACAACAATATGAAACGTGGAACAAAGCGAAATAGAAAAAAAATAAAGAGGATGTAAAAAAAACAAAAAACAAAAAAAAAACAAAAGCCTCAACACAGTCCGGTATACGTTACAACTCTTTTTTCTTTCTTTTCTTTTTGTTATCATCGATTAATAGCTCAGATATCAAATCAAATTGACGTTTATTGGGGAAATAGATTCTATCTGACAACTTGTCGGACAAAATAATTTAGTATCGAATGCTGTTATGAACAGATCAATTTTGAGAAGCGATCGTTGCAGATTCTAACGTTTCTCTTCGCCGCGATGTGAACATTTTTTGTTTTATTAGCGTTTGCATTCACCGTGCCAAAAGTTACGTAAAGTTGAGAACATACGAGACGTGTTGAGAAAGGAATCGACACTGAAGCTGTATTTACCAAGACGGAGTTGAATAACGATTAAAAGTTAATTTTTGTTAAGATACAGGCTGTGTTAAAAAAAAAAGGATTGAGACTGAAGTTGTATATACCAAGAAAGAGAGAGACAATGAATGAAAGGTTACTTTTCTTTGAAATGTGAGGTGTGTTAAAAAAGTGTCGAGACTGAAGCTATATTTACCAAGACATAGATGAATAATGAATGAAACGTTGATTTTCTTTTAAAAAAAGTTTGTTGAATGAGAAACTAGCGTTTTTTTAAACGGATTGACCGACAAAGCAAAAGACTCTCACAGTATTCTTATTCTCTGTGATAAATTTATTTTTTTCCTCAAATTAACAATGTTATGTTTTTAAGGGCCATAATAGGCCAGTTGATTCTAGGTAGAGAGTCCTCCGATTTGGTTCCTTTAGGTAATCCTCTCAGGTAGAGAATCCTAGGTTCCTTCGTCGATGCCTGCTAGTAAACTGAGAAAGAATCAGCGCTTAAGTAATATATCAGCCACGCAGTATGGCCAGCGATTGGCTAAGGAACAGACCACATGATCTCGCCTAGTCTATAAGTATAGGCAGGGAACTGGCACACACCTTATATACCTAAAAATTCCAACAAACAAAAGCCTGATGAATATCTATTGAAACAGAGCGAAACACTGCAGCGTTGGCGAAATAAACATCACTCGTTTGATGAACTTGTGTTTTTTCAAGTTTTCCTTATATTACATACTGTCGGATTCACTTCCACTCTCTCTCTCTCTCTCTCTCTCTCTTCTCTCTCTCTCTCTCTCTACACACACACACACACACACACACACACATATATATATATATATATATATATATATGAGAGTAAACAAACAGTCTGTTTGAGATGGCGATATTGGAGAATATGTGCTTAATTGAAGTCATACCTAATTTGAAAATTAATTAGTTGATAATTAATGAATTAGGCGAATATATCTGTTCAAATGTAAGGCGTAAACAAATCGAGAAAAGTCGATCTCTGTATGTACATTTCGGCATATTATTCGGCACACAAAGCCGTTCTTGTCTATAACTTGCATAATATGTCGAAATGTACATACAGAGATTGACTTTTTCTCGATTTGTTTACGCCTTACATTTGAACAGATATATTCGCCTAATTCATTAATTATCAATTAATTAATTTTCAAATTAGGCATGACTTCAATTAAGCACATATTCTCCAAATATATATATATATATATATATATATATATATATATATATGTTGTGTGTGTGTGTGTGTGTGTGTATGAAGTAGTCAAACAATGTGTTTGAAATGGCAAAGGCCGACAATTTGTGAGAGATTATGTGCTTAATTAAAGTCATACCTAATTTTGTTAATTAAATAATTATAACTAAATGAATTAGGCGTGCATATCGGTTTAAATGTAAAGCGTAAACAAATCGAGAAAAATTCATCTCTGTATGTACATTTCAGCCCATTAGGCTCATCAGCAGAGCTATAGACAGGGTAGTGCTTTGTGCGTGATTCGAACCCTACCTGTCAGGCTGACAGGCGGACAACGCTGATCATTCAATAAGTACGCTGAAATTTGCTTTGGAGTTTGCAGTTAGAAGAACTGTTTACAGTCGCGCCCTTTTTAAAGAAATCAACATGTTTCAGAAGACCTCTTTAATGTTCGCTGAACCCTACACTTTTTTCTTTACCGGGTAGTCAGTATGGTTCCATTCAATCGACTGTCTTTTTGACTCTGGATCGTAGAGGCAAACGCGGAGTGTCACATTTCACCGTTCAGATCAGATTACCCAACCTCATGCGCTGAGTTGTCGGGGATCAGTATCGAACCCAGAACCTCCCAATTTCTAAGTGGTTGCTCTACCTACTACGCTATACCAGCTATATAAATATTTAACCTAATTTTTGACGTGTAAATTCGAGATAGTGTTTAAATGTAAATTGCTTTTTCGCTGAGTTTTATCTTTCAATTTAATTGACTATAAGTGTTAGATGATATATCCGCCTACACACTGAACAAGTCTAGAAATATAACCCGTTACAGTTAATCGCACATGGCGTGCTGCTAACAAGCTCATCTGATACCTCATATATATATATATATATATATATATATATATATATATAAGGGAAAATGAGTAAAGAAAAGAAATGTAGATGGATAAAAAATGAATTTAATCGATATCACTTTAATCGATATCACTTACACATGTGTTTCGGTCAGTTTATCAAAATGTATATGGATTTACGCTATTATTATTATTAAATAAGTAATCCGTATACATTTTGATAAACTGACCGAAACACATGTGCAAGTGATATCGATTAAAGTGATATCGATTAAATTCGTTTTTTATCCATCTACATTTCTTTTCTTTACTCATTTTTCCTCATATTGTCGGATTCAATTCCTATTTCATATATATATATATATATATATATATATGTGTGTGTGTGTGTGAAAGTGATAACCTACTCGAGATTCATCATAAGGATCTTCAGGGTTAAATCACTTGATCAATGAAGATATTGATTAATTTCAGTCGATTACAGGTGTGTGTCTTTCGCGATAAACGGTTCGTTATGAGATAACCGTTTATCGAGAAAGACATACACGCGAAATCGACTGCAATTAATCAATATCTTGATTAATTCAGTGGATTTAACCCTGAAGATCCTTTATGGTGAAACTTGAGTAGGTTATCACTTATACCTATATTGTAATAAATTTGCTCTTCTAACGTATTGAGCACTTTTTATTTGTTATATCGCTGTCTTACCTTTCTGAATTTTGCATCAATTAACCATTGTGACCATATTCATCGGTAAGTCACCTTTTCCATTATATATATATATATATATATATATATATAATATATATAGTTAAAAGAAAGGAATGAATCCGACAATATGAGTAAGAAAAGGTGGAATGAAAACATGATTATATTATAAATTGTTTTCTTCTTTAACAGCATTGTGTGATGTTTTCATTCCACCTTTTCTTACTCATATATATATATATATATATATATATATATATATGGTTTTGTTGGTTGGTTTTGAAGGCTGTCACAATGCGAGTATAAAGAAAAAAGAAGGTAACTATATTTCTCAATATTTCGGGATGAAAATTCCCATCCTCAGAAGAATACTGGAACTGAAGTTGTCTTAGCGGCTGCTAAATTCGTTCTGCCTTGGGTCTTCCAAATTCTGTGTGTGTATGTGTATGGTTGGGTGCTTGCTTATGTGTGTGTTTGTGTGTGTAAGTGTGTGTGTGTGCGTGCTTGTGTGTGTAAATGTAACAAAAAGTGATAAGACAAACAGGAATATTTCTAATATGTTATTTATTCTCAACTAGTTTCGACCTTAGGTCATCGTCAGGAGAAGATTTCTTGTTTGAAGAAATTGTTTTTAAAGAGGTCTTTTGAAAGGGGACATTATAAAAGAATGATAGAAATTGAAATATTTTTTGAGGGTTTGACATGCTATTAAAATCCAGGTAGAGGAGTGTATTAGAAGTAGCAAGTCCATTTGTTCCGTGAAAAACCTCTTTGAGGTGGGTTATTTTTTAATGTTCTTATATATGTTCGAGAGGGTTCTTGGGAGTTGTATATATGACCATATATGTATACATATAAATGTATGTGTATGCATACATATATTTGTGTGAGTGTGAGTGTGTGTGTATCTCGGTACTGTGTGCATGACTTCTAGATTTTTAAATGGTCAAGAGTGGTTTGTTTGATTTTGGGCGGTCGGTGTTTATTTATTTAGGTGTTATTGGCCCCCACATTTTTGTTACACATACACATATATATATATATATATATATATATATATATATATATATATATGTAATGAATCCGACAATATATAGAAATTGGAAAAACAAAGTGTTGCAAAAAATTAATTTATTAGAAAGTTAATGCTGACGCTAACGTTTTGGTTTGTGTAAAGCTTTCTTCATGACAATATATTTTTGCTTTTCTTTTTGGTATATTGACCTGAAGAAGGTGTTACACAAACGTTTCAGCGTCGACATAAACATCATAATAATTCATCTTTTTGGGAACAGTTTATTTTTCATATATATATATATATATATATATATATATATATAATATATATATAAATGATAATAACGACTGATGAAGCCAAGCTCAATGCACGGCGAAATATCTCTCCTACATATACGTGTCTGAGTTTTGTTCCTTTGTCCATATTTCTCCCTCTAATCTTTACTACATTCTGTCGGATTTAATCCTATCTCCCTATCTTCCTATATATATATATATAGAGAGAGAGAGAGAGAGAGAGAGAGAGAGAAGAGAGAGAAAGAGAAGACAGAGAGAGAGAGCGAGAGAGAGATTGTTTAAGCAGGTTTTGTTTAAAAAGAACGTGGAATTTTCTTCGTTATAATTTTCAAATGTAGACGTTAAAGTCTTCTTGTTGTTTTCACAAATTTCGCAAGTATGTGTTATTTTTGCTGGGTTAGGGTAACAATAAAACACTGACCACCCTGTTGGTAGGGCTTGGAATACGCTTGCTGTATCCCCTGTGCGTGTGTGTGTGTGTGTCACTCTATCTGTCTGTCTGTCTGTCTGTGTCTGTATGTTAAGAAATACACCCAAAAGGTGCACCTGACAACATCGTCAGTGATGTTATCAGTAAGGACCATAAGGTACTTCGGGTCTTGCAACATCATTCACCTTTACCTAGATAATACAGCTGGTTTTGACCAAGCACAGGCCTCCACGCCAGAATATCGAAATATTCATCAAATACATTTTTTTTTAAATCAATTCCGACTTCCGTCTCGATACTTTTTGATCCTAGCCTGCATATGAAAAACATGTCTATCGATTTCCCCATATTGTAACGATACACAGCGATTGACTATCTACGCCGACAACAGAGAATGATTTTCTCATAATAGCGAGGCCATTCTCTTCTTCTGCTTCTAATCTTACGGCACTGTAATATAATGATTGTACAATTAAAGTCTTCTCGTTTATCAGATAAGCTGAACGTTGTCTGTTTTTCTAGCGCGGCAACCCTGGCCGACCGGGCGACTATTACATATAATTAACGGGCGATTGCCTCGTTACTCGCGAGGTGGGAGCGGGGTGTAGAATGTAACGCATCGGAGAGAGTCGATACTTGAATGTTTGTGTAGAATTATAGATAGTGGCTAGAAATGAAACAATAGATAGATAGATAGATAGATAGATAGATAAAAATGTTTGATATGGGTAGATGAGAACTGTTTGAGATTAATTGGTAGATTTATATGAACTGATATATATATATAACAAAGATAATCTAATGAGTCAGACGAACCTACTATTAGTTTCGCATAAAGCTCTTCAGGGCTAAAATCTGACTCTTGTTATTTGGCTCTACTTAGGTATCGAGCACTTTTTACATATTGGCTTTCTCCTAGCGGTTATATGAATATATATATATATCTTATATACATATATATATACATATAAATTGTTTTTTCTTTTGGCCAAATACTGTACCAATAGATTATTTTTTGTTGGTACAAAATATCTTGGTCCTTTCTTTTTTTTCAAACATTTTTTTCTTCCTGGTTGATGTTTGGTAGTATATTTTTACAATCAAACTTTCTGCTGGGTTTTTTCTCTCCGCAAGGATCTACCAACACGCTTGGTATATTATATATATATATATATATATATATATATATATATATATATATATATATTCGATATTTGATAGGTTGTGTGTGTTTCTGCAACTTTTCTATTATAGCAGAAAAGTTGCAGAAACACACACAACCTATCAAATATCGGACATATTCTGCCAAAATAATAACTCAATGCCTGAAGAAGACAACAGATCAGAAACACGTGTCGCATATGTAAGATAAAAAGAATTTTAAAATTTTTCTGAGAACATTATACCTTTTGCAGACCTTCTTTTTTACAAAATATCAATTTTTCTCCCGTTGGAACCAGAACAACATATATATATATATATATATATATATATATATATATATATGACGATTGTTGACGCATGAAACCAAAATGGTCGTGAATGTTTGTCACCAAATAAATAGATATGTAAAACCTTTATATATTATATTATATTATATTATATTATATATATATATATATATATGTGTGTGTGTGTGTGTGTGTGTGTGTATGATTTTATATATGAAAATGGTGACTTACCGGTGAAATTGGCCTCAATGGTTAGTTGATACAAGTTTCACAATGATAAGACAGCGATATAACAAATAAAAAGTGCTCCATATGTAAGTAGAGCGAATTTGTTATTATAATGGTATACGAAGGAATAACCTACTCGAGTTTCACCCTAAGGATCTTCAGTGTTAAATCCACTGAATTAATCAAGATATTGATTAATGACAGCGATTGTACGCGTGTATTTTTTGTATTTTTTTAAATAAATACGTGCATAAAATCGACTGCAATAATATAAACATAAGTTTTCAAAAGGAGCGATTGCCGGGTTTATTGGCCGGAGCCTGAGGCACATCTGAACGGGAATGTAAGTATCATTGGCTGGTGCCTTGTTATATACCTTTTATACGACATCGAGTATAATAGAGACAGACAGACAGACAGACAGACAGATAGATTAGATGATAAATGATTGATGATAGATGTTAAGAGATAATGGTTCTTATATTTTTACATTCTGTTGTTGACTCGCTGCTTACTGCTTCTCTTAGTTCTAACTCGTCGGACATTTTCTCTGGGTTTCTTGTTAAGGGTTGGTTTTCTTTGTAGATTTCTTCGGGTTGTCATTTCTTGCTTTTAAAATTCAATTAACAAACAAGTCTTGGTTGTTTTCTTGGTAAAGTTTTATTTCCAGAACCCAGCCTATGATTCTGCCGCGGGGGAGATGCAAACTCAGAGCGATGACAATAGCGTCCCTGCTCCCTGGATTCTCTGCTGCATCTGACTAACTAAACAAAAACTTATTCACACGCCTGTACCGGAAGTTGGGATCATCATCATGCCAATAATAATCCCAACGGGTATGGAAAATTCCCCACCTCCGATTTTAAATCAAACTTTATATAAATATACTAACTGCAAGAACTTTAATAATTTATAAGCTGCTCACAAATTATGTAAGAGACTGAGACGCCTCTGAACTGGAATGCTGATGGCAATACAAGTTTTATTTTTGAGTTTCGGTTCGTGCGTAGCTCCCCTTGGTAAAACTACATCCTCTCATTTCTCTGAATGTTTGAGATTAGGCTTGATGATTAGTATTATCTGCGTTGTTCGGACTATTATCCACTAGGCCATGTGTCCAATTGGACACATGGCCTAGTGGATAAGGTAGTTAGGTTAAGACAGTTCTAAGTGACAGTTAACTCTGGATCCCGAGTTCAATCCTGAGTAGAGGTAGTTAGAAAAATAATTAACACAATTATCCCTGCTATGGTTAGCGGAATGAGAACAGGATACCCCGTGGACAAAATAAAGGGCTAGGTTCAAAGTTCCGTGATGGCTCCTGATTACGACAAGAAAGTTCCCGAGTTCGAAAAGAAGGTTCCCGAGTCCGAGAAGGTTCCCGAGTCCGACAAGAAATACCTGAAGAAGGCCGGAGGGCATATCGGACTATTGACCTCATCTTCATTGTTATCTGTACAACGTTTCGGCCGATATGCCCTCCAGCCTTCTTCAGGTATTTCTTGTCGGACTCGGGAACTTTCTTTTCGATTACAAGAAGGTTCCCGAGTCCGAATAGAAGGTTCCCGAGTCCGAAAAGAAGGTTCCCGAGTCCGACAAAAAATACCTGAAGAAGGCCGGAGAGGAGCATATCGACCGAAACGTTGTACAAACTACAAGTTATCCCCTTCAAAGTAATCCCTCTGGAATCTAATGAACTGTCCCATCCTTCTTTGACCATCACATCGAAGAATACGATCATTCTGGAACTTTTTCGACATCCTTCGTATTCGTCAGTTAGTCACGATACATATTTCTATTTCGAAATCCATTTATTTGCCTTGATACATTGAAAAAGAAAATTTTTGAATTATTAGATAAAAATCGACATAAAGAGAAAAATTGTTATTTGTCGAAAGATCACAAATTGTTATTGATTAACAATCATATTTTATTGGCATGATTGAAGCGACCAGACACAAGAAGCCGTGGATCAATGAAACAAACGAAAAAAATGAAAAATCCACTCCATATTCCACAACCGTTTCCCACTGCGCATTTTACAAATACCCTTACGACCACAATGACTACGACGATAAATCCGACATCTTTGAATCTTAAAACTTTTACATTGGGGAGTCCACGTGGCCATTATATATATATATATATATATATATATATATATATATATATATATATATATATATATATAAAAAAGAAGGTCCACAAACTGTATTATGTTCTCAGAAATACATTTTTTTGTTCTTTTTATCTTACATATGAGACACGTGTTTCTTATCTTTTGTCTTTTTTAGGCATTGAATTATTATTTTGGCAGAATATGTCCGATATTTGATAGATTGTGTGTGTTTCTGCAACTTTTTCATTATAATAGAAAAGTTGCAGAAACACACACAACCTATCAAATATCGGACATATTCTGCCAAAATAATAACTCAATGCCCGAAGAAGACAACAGATCAGAAACACGTGTCGCATATGTAAGATAAAAAGAATAAACATTTTTTTTCTGAGAACATAATACATTTTGCGGACCTTCTTTTTTATAAAAATATTAAATTTTCTCCCGTTGGAACCAGAACAACATTATATATATATATATATATATATATATATATATATATATATATATATATAACTGAAGTAGTAGATTCAAATTTACTTTTTTTTAAAAAGTAAATAGATAAATAAAATAATAAATGAAATAAAATGATAGATTTGAATGGTGTCCTGTCTGTTTTTTGGGGTTTTTTTTTTTCTCTTCTCTCTCTCTCTCTCTCTCTCTCTCTCTCTCTCTCTCTCTAATGTTCTTTGATTACCGAAGATGGTATTAATACGGTGAAATAAATTATTGTAATGCGTTTAAAGTTTTTCTTCATTACTAAATTCTTACTCTGTCCTGTTACTCAGTAAGGCACATTGAGCTCTCCTTATGGTTACCTGCATCAGCTTGGTTAAACCACACATTAACTACGGAAAAAACTATATATATATATATATATATATTATATATATATATATATATATGCATCCTTCGTCTACTAAAGACGACGGCGTAGTGTCCATTTTTTAATCTGCAACTGCGTGAGTGGCTGAACAGACCAATTTTTGAATGACAGTCTCTGGAGCAGTGACTGCAAACAAATAGTGATGCTTGCAGGAGTTGCTGTTGTCTCTCCTTCCTTTTGGCTCTCTTTTCTGTCGTGGCCTCTTTCCTCTCTTTTTCACTCCATTTCTTTCCTTGTCTGACGAGAGGGTAACGCAGGTCGCACGGTCTTCTGCACAAGCCTCCCGTGTGTTGGTGTTAATGTGTCCTGTCTTCATGTCCCTCTTGCAGACATCTTTAAAGCACAGTTGCTGTTGTCTCTCCTTCTTTCTAGCTCTCTTTTCTGCGGCGGCTTCTTTCCTCTTTTTTCACTCCTTTTCGTTCTTGTCTGACTAAGAGTCGTCAGGTCGTTCGGTCTTCTGCACAAGCCTCCCATGTGTTGGTGTTATGTGGCATGTCTTCATGTTTCTCTTACAGACATCTTTAAAGCGCAGGCGTGGTCTCCCTACTGGTTGGGTGCCCTCCACTAATTCGCCATACAGTAGGTCTTTGGGGATGTGACCTTTGTCCATCCTCATGACGTGGCCAAGTAAACGTAGGCATCTCTCGCAGATGAAGGAGGGCATGCTGTTCATGTGTGCCCGTTCCAGCATTTCTGTGTCTGGCACTTTGTCATGCCAACGTATGCATAGGATGCGACGTAGGCATCTGAGGTGGACATTTTCCCGTTTCCTCTCGTGGCATGAGTACGTGATCCGGGCTTCGCTAATCTACGACGTATCAAAATACTAAAATTAGAAATATTCCTGTAGCTATAATATTTTATGGTTACCAAGTATTTTACATACATATAGATTTTTTAAATCTCGAAACTGTATACCATATTTTCAATAATACATTATTATTACTAGCAAATATATGCACCCTCCGGGTGCAAGTATTTAAGTTTTAATGTAATAAAATATTGTATTAAATTAGAAAGGCTAATAAAACTAAATAAGAATACAGATAAAAAGATTTGAAACAGAGGGAGTATAATAAAAGATTTGAAACAGAGGGAGTATAATAAAAAATGGAACAACTGAAACTTACTCTTCCATCACTCTCGTCTTTCATTGTTATTTTTTCTAATTTAAGTATTTAGTTAAAAGAGGAAGTAAAGAATAAAATGACAGTTATTTTTTCTTGTTAATGGATTTCATTTAAGATTCATTGAAGAGATTTTTGCTTATATTCATTAAAATAAAACCAAACAGTTAGAAATCAATAATACTAAGCACATATTTATTAAATTCGATTTTTTAATATTAATATGCAAATTAACCTTCCCATTCACACTGTTAACCGCTACTTTGTTGTATATATAAATATAATTGCATGTTGTCAGTATGTAAACATAGTTAACAGTATTAATAATGTAAGACAATTTTATTAATAATTGAGGTTTAGATAAAAATAAAATCATGGAGAATGTGATGTCAATAACTAAGAGAATTGTGACTTGAGTAGGAATATAGTTTCGGTTACAGACAGAAAAACACACAATCTCCATTATAATAAGATTATTATTATTAGCAGCAGCAGTAGTATTAGTAGTAGTAGTAGAGGTAATTTTTTTTCTTTTTACGTTCTGATACTTCAAAACTTTCAGCAAAGTCTGATTACTTTGGGTCTTTTTAGTGTGGTTCTTTTCTCCTCCATAGTTCTATCATATATATATATATATATATATATATATATATATATGATAATGTACTTGATTTTATATTTTTACATATATATATAATATTATATATATATATATATATATATATATATATATATACATTTGTGTGTGTGAGAGAGATTTTATTTTTATCTTTATAAAAAAATCTATTCTAATTAAATATTTATGGGCACATAGCAATTGTAGATAATCTATTTGTCTGCCGGTCAAGCTGTCAATAATCAGCGCTAAAAAGACATAAGAAGAGGAAGAAAAAATAAATTCAATAGCAGGAAGGGCTGCATAAAAACACCCATAATGCCAGTAGCATTAATAATAATAATAATAATAATAATAATAATAATAATAATACTGGGACTTTGAGGTACATACGGATCACCTAATCCCGGCTAGGAGACCAGACCTAGTTTTGATTGACAAGAAGAGGAAGACTTGTCATCTCGTGGATTTTGCCGTCCCGGCCGATCACAGAGTGAAAATGAAAGAGAGCAAAAAGATCGACAAATACTTGGACCTTGCCAGAGAACTGAGAAAACCGTGGAACATGAGAGTGAAGGTCAAACTAATTGTAATTGGAACCCTTAGAACAATCCACAGGGGTTTGGAAAAGAGTCTGGATGAATTGGAAATCAGAGGAAGGATCGAGACTACAGCATTATTGAGATCGGCTAGAATACTCAAAAGAGTCCTTGAGACCTGGGGAGTTAAACCTAATGAGTCAGATATACCTACTAACAGTTACGCTTAGTGCTCTTCAGATATTTGCCATGAAGAGAACTAAGCGAAACTTTAAGTAGGTATATCTGACTCATTAGGCTTAACTTTATTATTTGCTCTACTTAGGTATTGAGCACTCTTTACTTTTTAGCTTTAGAATATCCTGGCATTATATATATATATATATATATATATTGGCTATATATATATATATATATATATATATATATATATATATATATATATATTGGCTAAGTATTATAATATCAACCGATTATTTTTGCTTGGTACGAATATTTTATTTTTTCTTTTATTCAATTTTTTCTCAGGTGATGTTTGGTAGTATATTTTTACAATCAAGCTATTTGCCGCAAGGGTTTACTAACAGGTTTGGTAAAAAAAACAACCGAGTTTTCTGATATATTTTCATAATATATTATGATAACTACATTATTATAATATAGCACATTAATGCTTCACACTAATGCCCAAACCGGATTTGTGTACTTCCAAAAAACGGATATCTCAAGTATATATATATATATATATATATATAATATAATATACCAAGCGTGTTGGTAGATCCTTGCGGAGAGAAAAAACCCGGCAGAGAGTTTGATTGTAAAAATATACTACCAAACAAACCAGGAAGAAAAAAATTTTGAAAAAAGAAAAGACCAAGATATTCGTACCAACAAAAAATAATCTATTGGTACAATATTTGGCCAAAGAAAAACAATTTATATGTATATATATGTATATAAGATATATATATATTCATATAACCGCTAGGAGAAGCTAATTTGTAAAAAGTGCTCGATACCTAAGTAGAGCCAAGTATGATTCTAAATAATATATAAAAAAAAATAAATAAATAAATAAATATATAGAAAATCAGTTAATATATAAATTATATTTTTTAATTAAACAATAAACTAATGCGTTCTGTGTTTTATTGGTCAGTATGATTTGATAATTTAAATGATTTATGTGTTAGTAGTATTTATTGGTCTTGCTCCTTTTCTTCTTCAGTCAGATTTTAGCCCTGAAGAGCTTTATGCGAAACTAATAGTAGGTTCGTCTGACTCAGTAGATATCCTTATTTATATATATATATATATATATATATATATATATATATATATATTTACGGTCTCCACAAAACACACAAACCAGGGTTTCCCTTCCCGATACACACCTGCACACTTATACGCCCCCCCACATATATATATATATGTATATATATATGTATATATATATATATATATATATATGTATATATATGTATAAATATATATATGTATAAATATATATATATATATATATATATATATATATATATATATATATATATGTGTGTGTGTTTCCTCTTCTTGATTTAGCGGCCTCGTGAATGCATAATATTGACATTTTTAAGGCGTCCCCCTACTTTTGATAAATCCTATCATTCCATTTAGACCCTCTTAACTTGAGAGGCTAATGGAAGTGGCATGACCTTAATGTGTGGAGAGGTCAACAAAACCGGCCAATGTATGACCGGAACCTGATCTTACATATCAGAAATTTTGGCGTTGACATACACATTATGTCTATATCTGCCATAACACTCTTAGACACACACACACACACACACACACACACACACACACACACACACACAAATATATATATATCTTATTATAATAGAGATTGTGTGTTTTTCTGTCTGTAACCGAAACTATATTACTTCTCAACTCACAACCCCCTTTGTTATTTACGCCACATTGTCCATGATTGTTATTTTTATTTAAACCTCAATTATTAATAAAATTATTTTACATTATTAATACTTTTGACTTTATCTACATTCTAATAACATGCAATTGTATTTATATATGCAACAAAATAGCGGGTCACAGTGTGAACGGGAAAGCTAATTTGCATATTGATATTAAAAGTATTGGTATTATTGATTTCTAATTGTTTGATTTTTTCTTAATGAATATGAGCAAAAATCACGGGGATAAATCTTAAAAGAAATCCATTAATATAAAGAAATAACAGTAATTTTATTCTTTACTTCATAATTTAACTAAATAGTTAAATTAGGAAAATTCAGCAATAAAACGAGGGAGTGATGGAAAATGATGGAAGACTTAGTTTCAAAGTTGTTCTATTCTTCGATTATACCCCCTCTGTTTCAAATCATTTTATTTGGATTTTATTTAGTTGCAAAAGTATTTCAAATTTAACATATTTAATTACATTAAAATTCAAATACTTGCACCCGGAGGGTGCATATATTTGCTAGTATATATAAAGTAATATGCAGACGCGCAGCTAGACTTATTTTTCAGCAGCTACCTCTGGTCGGGATCGAGACCCGAACGAACTTTCGCTCGTCAAGTCTCTTACCGATGGGTCCACAAGCAGCTGCCTAGAATAGAAGGCAGAATAATCGCTATATTTCCTAAACCGGAGATAAACTCACCAGAGGTCTCTAACTTGTAAACAAGTGAGACTACCATTTCGCCGAAGCGGTGAATTTTCGCAATTAGTCCCTTCTAGACAGAGTGCTCAACCTGAAAATTGGGAAGCGTATATAAAGTAATCTGCAGGTGTTTGCTTATTTATGTCTATGCATCCGTTTGTGGGAGGTATGTATGAAGCACTAAAGTAAGAAATATCCGAAAATGTAATAAATAAACCAATCTATACTCCAAAACAACCGAGTTTCTGATATTTATTATTTTAATGCTTCATACTAATGCCCAAACCTGATATATATACCTCCCACAAACGGATATATATACCTAAATAACCACAAATATATATACCTACTAGAAGCATACGGAGACCCTTAGACAACATCATATATATATATATATATATATATATATATATATATATATATGTTTGTGTATGAGTATGAGTGTTATTGTAGATATAGACATGATATATAGGCCAACACCGAAAGTGCATAATCTATCCCTCTATTTATCTATCTATCTGTATATATAGTATCCAAAATTTACTGTTAAACCCTTGCGGTAAGAAGGAAAAACGGCAAATAGTTTGGTAGTAAAAAAATACTACCAAACTTCACCTGGGGAAAAAAAATTAAAAAAAGAAAAGACCAAGAGGGTCGTACCAACGGAAAATAATCGATTAATATTATAACCCTTGGCCAAAAGAAACAAAGTATATATATATATATATATATATATATATATATATATATATATATATAAATCGCTAGGATTATCTAAAGCTAAAATGTCCAAAGTGCTCAATACCTAAGTAGAGCAAATAATAAAGGGAAACCTAATGAGTCAGATATAC
Source organism: Doryteuthis pealeii (assembly GCA_023376005.1). Taxonomy (NCBI): domain Eukaryota; kingdom Metazoa; phylum Mollusca; class Cephalopoda; order Myopsida; family Loliginidae; genus Doryteuthis; species Doryteuthis pealeii. The sequence goes on along the minus strand of CM042170.1, from coordinate 69,322,646 downwards.
CTACTAATAGTTTCGCTTAATAGATCATCAGGGCAAGAATCAGATTCTATATATGATCCTATATATAATTTTATATTAAACAGTTAACATAACATTAAAATAAGTGTAATACTTTTATATTCATTCTTATTTAGTTTCATTAATCTTTCTAATTTAATATAATATTTTATTACATAAAAATATTTTCGTTCTGTATGTGCATACTTTTGCTAGTTTATCTATATTTATACATATATAAAAGGCAGTTTTGTGTATATGTATGTCTGGAGGAAACTTCGAAAAATAAAACAATTAACGACAAAGTAAATATATATACACATTAAATATCACCAGGGCTTGGTTTTCTATATCTATCTATACATATATAAAGGGCAGTTGTGTTTGTATGTATGTCCGGAGGAAAATTCTACAATAAAACAATTAACGACAAAGTAATATATATACACATTAAATATCACCAGGGCTTGGTTTTCTATCCATATATAAAGGGCAGTAGTGTGTATATGTATGTCCGGAGGAAACTTCTACAATAAAACAATTAACGACAATGTAAATATATATACACATTAAATATCACCGGGGCTTGGTGCTTGTGCAAAGATAATGAAGTTTTGATTC
>CM042170.1:69309528-69317028 GCA_023376005.1 Doryteuthis pealeii | reverse complement strand
CATACTGCGGTATATTCGCAGGTCATATTAGTAAAAATAGTTTGTGATGTAATAAATATGTAAATACCTAGGTTCCCCCTCACTATAAATTGATTGGACAGTGTCCTCTATAAATATTCGACACTGTGGTGGTACAAGCGCCCTGGACAGTTTGTGTTTAATTAATAGCGTCTATCCAAGGCGCCCCCTCGCGGAACAATGCCAACGAGATCGACGCAATTTTTCTACCTACCACCAATTAGTCTCGGCTTGTGGGTGGTGCCCACATAAAACGGCCTTGTGCCATATCGTGTGAAAGTGGGACACATGTGAATACCCCTGAGCCTACTAGTCCAGTGTGTTTCGGCCACTGGACCGGATGAGTTGGTTGATAGCGTCGATCCCAGGGGGGTCATCCCACCAGGCAATACCTGCCCACTCGATTTAAAAGGGACAGGGCTGGGTTTATTTCCCAGCGCCTGAGACCCCCCTTGAGGCGGAATGCCGACGGGATCGACGCAATTTTTTTACCTACCACCCATGAGTCTCGGCTTGTGAGTGAGCCCACGTAAAAAGGCCTTGTGCCGTATCGTGTACAAGTGAGGTACATATAAATATCCATAAGCCTACTAGCCTAAGCCTACTAGCCTACTAGCTAGACTACCACCACGACTGCTCGTTAGAGGTACTGCTACTCGACGCACCAGCTACTACTGCGATAATATACCTTACTACCAACATCATAATATAACCCGGATATATCAGTTTGTTAACTTTATAAAACCTATGATGGACTCTCCCGTCGATTTCGACGTATGAGTTTTCATACAATGAACATCCACACAGTGATTTGTTTATAGTGGTGAAGGCTTGTGTTGGACCATCCACACTTTTTGGTACAGTCGATAGGAAAGAATTGGTGCATCAACGACCAACAATCAACGACTGACCTCAGGAATTTTGAATTCAGAGTTATCCCTCTCCTAGACTGGTTACCTACCCAAGGCTGAAGGGCCCAGTCTGCCCTACTATTTAACCCATAGCTGGAGGGGGAATATATGGATTCATACCTTTCCCAAGGGTATTAGCGCTATGTGAAATGCCAACAGCTTCGTCTGGGAATTGAACTCGAAACGACGAGTCCATTTTCCACGACTCTAACCACTAGCCCACGCGCCTCTATTATAAAACCTAATGATTTAAATAGTACCCCTACTCCACCATTACTCTACCACTACTGTTCTATAAAATCGTGGTACCTTTTCTACCCAAGAAAATTAACTTCTTATTTTTTTTAATTCTTAAGGGTGTACTTTATGGGTACTATTATATGGCCGCCCTGTCGGTGGGGCGTTAGAATGCACCGACTGCACCTCTGCAGAGGGTAAGACTCCCACAATGGAGCCACCTGTTGGCCGTGGGTAGCGACTCGTGATGCTTAAGGATAGACCAAGTGGTTGAGCAGTTCATGACATGCAATACTCCACTTTGGCCCTATCTTGGGCTAGACGTGCGGTCGGAGAGGCCCCCTCCGATCAATCGGCTGGTCACATCAAGCCCTAGCACCTATATGATTTTCCCAACCCTATTGCCCTTATGGCAACCCCCAACCTCTTTTTATTATATGGGTGCTAGAAGGCGGTGGCTGCGGGTCTACATGTCCTGGGTATGACGTTAAACTCTATCTGATGGTGAGGTTCCAGTTTTGGAGGTTTGGGGAATGTGGAGCATCCCTTCATCACCATTGCTCCCTGGTCCATTCTGACCCGGAGTGGTAGTACCTGTTAGGGTCCCATCTATGGGCTAAATAGAAAAATGTATTTATAAAAAAATTGTATTATCCATTAAGAATTGATTTATTTCAAAACTTTATTGGCATTAAATGACCCACTGAGGTTGATATTCCGTGAAACAAAACAAAACAAACAAAACAAAACAAAAAACAAAACAAACTATTATATGGAAAAATCATTCATATATACTAGCAAATATATGCACCCTCCGGGTGCAAGTATTTAAGTTTAAATGTAATAAAATATTAAATTAAATCAGAAAGGCTAATGAAACTAATTAAGAATTCAAATAAAAAGATTTGAAACAGGGGGGGGGGGTATAATCGGAAAATAGAACAACTGAAACTTACTCTTTCATCACTTCCGTTTTTCAATGCTAAATTTTCCTAATTTAACTATTTAGTTAAAATCGGAAGTAAAGAATAAAATTACAGTTATTTCTTCTTGTTAATGAATTTCTTTTAGGATTTATTGAAGAGATTTTTACTCATATTCATTAAGATAAAACCAAACAATTAGAAATCAATAATACCAAGCACATTTTTATTAAAATCAGTTTTTTTTAATATCAATATGCAAATTAGCTTTACGTTTACACTGAAAACTGGTATTTTGTTGTATATATAAATACAATTGCATGTTATTAGTATTTAGGTAAGGCCAACAGTATTAATAATGTTAAACAGTTTTATTATTAATTGCAGTTTAAATAGAAATAGAATCATGGAGAATGTGATGTCAATAACTAAGGGAATTGTGACTTGAGTACTAATATAGTTTCGGTTACAGACAGAAAAACACACAATCTCCATTATAATAAGATATATGCATTCAGAGAATGTACGGAATATTGGAAGACTACCCGTGCCTACGATAGAACGATAAAGCTTAAGAAATACGAAATGGTATGAATTCATAAAATCGGTAGTTCGATATTATCTAAGTATTTTATCGGTTTTTATGTAACGTGGATAGCGTCCACTTGAAGGTTTCAATGAACAGCTGCGACTGTCACATTACAAGGACTTCTACAAAAGAAAGGATTCGAATCAGTCAAATTTGTTTCCATATATGACGGTACCTGAATACACACAGGGCTTGATAAAAGGACACAACTCGAGGCATAATACATATATATATATATATATATATATATATATATATATATATATATATATATACTAGCAAATATATGCACCCTCCGGGTGCAAGTATTTAAGTTTTCATGTAATAAAATATTGTATTAAATTAGAAAGACTAATGAAACTAAATAAGAATGCGGATAAAATGATTTGAAACAGAGGGGAGTATAATCGAAAAATAGAACAACTGAAACTTACTCTTCCATCACTCTCGTCTTTCATTGTTATTTTTTCTAATTTAAGTATTTAGTTAAAAGAGGAAGTAAAGAATAAAATGACACTTATTTTTTCTTGTTAATGAATATATATATATATATATATATATATATATATATATATATATATATATAAAGAGAAGAGAGAGAGAGGAGGGGGAAGGAGAAAGAGAAAGAGGTATCTGTTCTAAGGTATATTTTATATATGAAAAGTGACATGACCATTCTATGTGATATGTCCATATATGATGGAACCTGAATACACATAGGGCTTTATGTGTTTCTTTCTTTCTTTCTTTCTTTCTTTCTTTCCCTACTTCTTTCTTTTTTCCTTTCTTTTTTTCATTCATTCTTTCTTTATTTATTTATTTCCTTCTTTCTTTCCCTACTTCTTTCTTTGTTTCTTTGTTTATTTCCTTCTTTCTTGTTTCTTTCTTTCCCTACTTCTTTCTTTTTCCTTTCTTTCTTTCTTTCTTTTCTTGTTTATTTTCTTCTTTATTTCTTTATTTCCTTCCTTCTTTCTTTCTTTCTTTCTTTCCCTACTTTTTTCTTTTGTATCTTTGTTTATTTCCTTCTTTCTTTCTTTCTTTCTTTCTTTCTTTCTTTCCCTATTTCTTTCTTTTTCCTTCCTTTCTTCCTTTCTTTCTTTGTTTATTTCCTTCTTTATTTGTTTATTTCCTTCTTTCTTTCTTTCTTTGTTTATTTCCTTCTTTCTTTCTTTCTTTCTTTCCTACTTCTTTCTTTCTTTCTTTCTTTGCATTCCCCTTTCTTTCTTTCTTTCCCTATTTCTTTCTTTTTTCCTTCCTTTCTTCCTTTCTTTCTTTGTTTTTTCTTTCTTTCTTTCTTCTTTCTTTCTTTCTTTTTTCCTTCCTTTCTTCCTTTCTTTCTTGTTTATTTCCTTCTTTCTTTCTTTCTTTTTTCCTTCCTTTCTTCCTTTCTTTCTTTGTTTATTTCCTTCTTTCTTTCTTTCTTTCCTACTTCTTTCTTTTTCCTTCTTTCTTTCTTTGTTTATTTCCTTCTTTCTTTCTTTCTTTCTTTCTTCTTCTTTCTTCTTCTTTTTTTCTTCTTTCTTTCTTTCTTCCCTTCTATTCCTCTTTGTGTTCTCTTTTTTCTTCTTTCTTCTCTTCTACTCTTCCCATTCTCTTCCCTCCTTCCTATCTTCCTCCCTCCCTCTCTTTCTCCCCCCTCTCTTCCTCCCTCCCTCTCTTCCTCCCTCCCACCCCCTCCCTCTCTTCTCCCTCCCCTCTCTTCCTCCCTCCCTCCCTCTCTTCCCCCCTTCCTTCCTTTATTCATTCATTCATTATATTTTATCTCTTTTACTTCACAATCTTCACAATCACTTATCAATGCATCTAAATTGTTTTTTTAAGCAATGATTTATTTATACGGACGAAAAGAACGCCCCGTAATTATCTAACTTTATTAATGTAGATAAATAATAGATAGATAAAGATATATTGACATCAAAATTATCAAATAAAGGTTACCAAAGTATTTCTTCCTCCACCCCTCTCCGACCAACCCACCTCCTTACACAGCGGGAAATTTTATTAGTTTATAACAATGAATCATCACACACCCATACCCACACCCACACACATATATATATATATATACACCGCAGTCTCTGATCTAAATCAATCATCTCAGTATATTTTTGGTACTTTTAAAAAGTGATGCTAGACGATCCGTAGGTCTTAATAGATGTAATTAATTTATTAATTATCATACATTGAGCTTTCTTAGGGATTTATAAAAATATCGCATGTAACTATAAGTTTGCACCTACAAGAGCATACAGTATGGATGTATAGTTAGATTTTGATGATCCCAAATAGAATCGTCACTTACTTACCAATCAATTGGATTATCTCACACACACACACACACACACACACACACACACACACATATATATATATATATATATGTGTGTGTGTGTGTGTGTGTGTGTGTGTGAGAGAGAGAGAGAGAGAGGGAGAGAGAGATATCCAATACTTGGTAGTAAGGGATGATTCTATATGTGATTTCTAAGACACACTGTATTATTATTGTATGATCCAGTATGTATAAATACAGTGAATCCTTTCAAAGTATGTATAAATACTTTTATTTATAATCCTTTCAGTATGTATAAATACAGTAAAATCCTTTCAAAGATATATATATATATATATATATATATATATATATATATATATATATATATGGAGGGGGTGAGTGTGTGTGTGTGTGTGTGTGTGTGTGTGTGTAAGATATTCCAGTTGACTGGTAAGTAAGAGATTGTTTTATTTGTGATCATCAAAATCTAACTATAGATTATAAAAAAAAGAATCAGGTGGTCCTGTTAGTAAACAAAAAAAAATCATGCCTAGAGGGCGAGACAAATCTGGATAATAATTCAAAAACTGAATATACACACACACACATACACACACACACACACACACACACACACACACACACACACACACACACACACAGAGTTTGGAAGGCATGAGAACATGTGGACAGCCACTAGCAACAACTTCAGTTCTGGAGATCTTCTGTATAAGAGATTTTTATATCGAAATATTAAGAATAAATCATAGGTTAACAAACAGCATAATAGTTACCTTCTTTGTTTTTCTTTACACTTGCATTGTGATAGCCTTCAAAACCAACGAACAGACCAATATATATATGTATACATACACACACACACACACACACATATATATATATATGTATATATATATATATATATTGGTAATTTTTCCTAGTTGAAATAAAGGAAAATAAAGTGCTCAATTACGAATGTAAGAGCTGTAAGTGTTTATTCAAAAACCTCTGTATAAACACTCATATTAAATAAATTATATATATATATATATGTATATATATATATATATATATATATATATATATATATATTATATATAATATCATGTTACTCAACTCCGAAATAACCGATATGTACATACGAAATAAGAAGGTTGCTAAGAGAGCTCTATCAGTTTTAAGGAGAGCCTTGCAATTTTAGCATAATTCAGTAGCCACTGGCTATTGCCCTTTCTAGAGAGCTCAGTCATCAACCATCCCAGGTGGAGGAGGGCATGCGTGTGTATTTTTTGTGTTTAAAATGATTTCTTTACTTATGGTACCGTATGCAATCATTTGTGCCAAATAAGAATGCGGCTAAGAGAGCCCTATCCGTTTTAAGGAGAGCTTTGCAATTTCAGCATATTTCAGCAGCCATCGACAAATTTCCTTTCTAGAGAGCTCAGCCATCACAAGTGTGGGGGCATGTATGTGTGGGCATGCTGGAGTGAGAGTTTAAAATGATATTTTACGTGTGGGTCCGTATGAAATCATTTTCGTCAAAAATCAAAATTAAAATCAAAATTGAAGGCAAGAAAAATGTGTTTACATTTACAATTGAAAAAAGAAGAAAGTAAACGGAAATTTTTATGTAAGCTTATTGTTTGCCCTGACGAGAAATCAATACGAAAAATAATGGAAAAAAAAAGAAAATACTTAGATAAATTGATTGAAAAGAAAAAAGCAATTTAATTCGTCGGATTTTTTTCTTTAGACTTGCACCAGCCGGACTTTATTTCAAAAGGGATATTCTTTGCTTTTGTCCGGTCTGATAAACATTGTTATTTTATCATTTATTACAAGGCTTTTTGCTTTTGACACTGAACTAGAATATATTCCTACCACTCTCTGATTCGTTTATTAACTAGACAATTGTTCAAGTAGAATCAAACACTTACGTATTCATTTGTTGTTTTTTTACTACGTTTCATTGTTATATATATATATATATATATATATATATATATATATATATGTGTGTGTGTGTGTGTGTGTGTGTGTGTGTGTGTGTGTGTGTTGAAAAAAGAAATAAAGGAAAGAAAGTATAGAATGGACAAAATAGGATATTTTTAATCGATTTTACTTACACGTGTTTCAGTCAGGAGTTTATCCATGTGTACATTATTCAAACTATTATTATTTTTAAATAACCAAATGAAATTATATAATGATAATAGAAAAAAAGTAGAAATGTTCCGCAAAGAAGATTCGATCTTCCTCAGAGTAAATCCTTATTTTTTTTTAATGAAATTCGTTGGAAAGCGGAGAATTTTTGAAATGTTCGAAAAAAGAACTTTTTAAAAAAATCACCTGAAGAGAGTTTTCAAACGCGGTGGAGAAAGACAGTTATAATGACTTCATGTCGCATGCGATGGATTCTGAAGCGGAGAGAAGATGGCTGGAATAAAGTTTTGTCGAATTTTAAACATTTTAAATCCTTATTGACGAAAGACCGATAATGTACTGTTATTAAACTGTATAATTTTCATTTTTCGGGGTTTGTTTTTTGAG
>CM042170.1:69297028-69304528 GCA_023376005.1 Doryteuthis pealeii | reverse complement strand
GGTCACTCAATTAAGTATTGAACAGGCTCATAACTTCAGTGATCAGTATCAGCTGGACAGTGAGGGAGTCTATCATCTTTTTACTAGTGCTAGACTAAAGAGATTATTTTGCCGAGTTGGAGTGCCACATTTACTGTAAGTTCTTCACTTTACCGCACAGTGTTCGATTGAAATAGATTAACGTTATCACTTCCGCATGCTCGCTCTTCTCCCTTTCATTCTTTCTTTCTTTCTTTCTTTCTGATTGTATTTTTTCTGTTTAGCATGTTCCTTTTCTTCCCTTTCTTTCTTTGTAATAAAAACGGAATGGTCCATTGAGAAAGAGAGTAGGGTAAAAATAGAGGAGTGAGCGCATGAAAGTGATAATGCTAATCAGTTTCAATCGAACATCATGAAAAGATGAAAAGAAGGATAGAAAGAAAAAAGAAGAGTGAATGAGATAAATCAAGATTATTACACTTTTTACATATTGAAGTATTTAGCAATAGCTCTTTAGTAAATGTATCAAACGTTGTTATAATTAAATTGTCATACTGTGGTATATCCACAGTTCCTGCTAGTATATATATATATATATATATATATATATATATATATATATATATATATATTTCCGCTTAGAAATATAGCGATTAATTATTCTCCTATATTTGACAGCTGCCTCTGGGTTAGTGGTTTGGCGGACGAAAGTTCATTCGGGTCTCGAACCCGGCCAGGGGTAGCTGTTACGGTATAGCCACACTGATGAAAGGTGAAACATGTGTCTGTGGATTACTTATTATATATATATATATATCGGCGCGGGGGCAATAATACTAATCTGTTTCAATCGAACATAATGAAAAGATAAAAGAATGAAAGAAAAAAGTGTGTGTGTGTGTGTGTGTGTGTGTGTGTGAGAGAGAGAGAGAGAGAGAGAGAGAGAGAGTGAGTGAGTGTGTGTGTGTTAAATCAAGATTATTATACTTTTTACATATTGAACTATTTAGCAATAGCTCTCAATATCAAACGTACTAATTAAATTATCATACTGTGGTATGTCCACAGGTTCTGCAACTAATGATCCTTCATTGTATTGAAATGAATCCTTTTTTAATGAATAGCCGATGGATTTCTGGATAATCTGCTTCCTTTGTCTGTTACTGTTGGATTCTTTTGTATATAAGGCTTGCTGCAATCCACCACTTAAATTTATAGGCTACGCGAGGTCACGTGGTTTAAACCCCAGCCAATCAACAGCCAGAATACGTGGTTAGTTAACTATTTAATTCCTGATATTTACAGCTGTTCATTTGCAAATTGTTCGGTATTGACGGGAGCACCTGCAATTATCACAACACACTCGGGGCATTAATCTCCGACGACAAGGAAATACTGCGAATCGGAAATAATATCTCTTGCAATACTTACATTCCCAAAATTAAGGGACACCAAGGAACAACCAAAGGATCATACCCAACATTAAGTGACACCAAGGAACAACCAAAGGATCATACCCAACATTAAGTGACACCAAGGAACAACCAAAGGATCATACCCAACATTAAGTGACACCAAGGAACAACAAAAGGATCTTACCCAAGATTAAGGAACACCAAGGAACAACCAAAGGATCATACCCAACATTAAGGAACACCAAAAAACTATCAAAGAGTCATGCCCAACGTTAAGTGTCACTAAGGAACAACCAAAGAGTCATTCCCAAAATTAAGGGACACCAAGGAACAACCAAAGGATCATACCCAACATTAAGGGTCACCAAGGAACAACCAAAGAATCATACCCAACATTAAGGGGCACTTAATTACCAATGGTCATTTGCCAACTGGTATTTAGCAAATTTAACATTCCAACTGTCATATTCCCATCGCCTCCACTCAAAATTTTTATACCCACAAGATAATTCCTGTATAAATTGCGGGTTGAATAAACAAATTCTTGTAATTACAAACTTTGAAAAATGCTTTTTAAAAAAAGCGTCTCTCAGTTGAAAATTATTTCTCTGTTTACATTTCATTTCTGCTCGGCGTCAAGCATCTGATAAATCCCCCGTGTCACCCACTCACTTCCCTCCCCTATGCGGAGTTAATAATGTATTGATTTCAATAATTACAGAGAATCGGCTAAAACGGAAGGAAAAGTGTTTTTTAAAAAAAGATTGATTATTGAAAAAGTAAATTCAAGATGAAAGCCACAAGAATTTGGGGACAGCGACATCATTAAAAGAAAACACAAAAGAATTGATAATAATAATAATAATAATAATAATAATAATAATAAGAAGAAGAAGAAGAAGAAGAAGAAGAAGAAGAATTAGATATAATAATAATAATAATAATAATAATATGTATCTGTAATTATGAAGTGGGAACACCGAGGTGAGACAGGGTGAAGCAGAAAATGACAATTGATTGTAAAAATAATTGATCGCTAAAATTGATTAAATCAACCCGGATTTAAAAGCATTTTTCAGAATGAAGAAGATGATGGCTACGTTGATAATAATAGTCCTTTTTTTTATTTATTTTTACATGAAATGTAATCAACCAATAATTTTGATAATTATTTTTTCTAAATTCTTTAGCTCCTTTTGTCATAGCAACACACTCGGGCCATTAATCTACGACAGCGAGGAAATAGTCCGTTTCGGAAATAATACCCCTCGCAATACTTACGCATATTGCTTTATTATCCTGGACGAGGCTGTTTGCATTTGATATAATGCTAATGCCCTTGGGAAAAGTATGCCTCTACCTACTCTCCCTCCAGCTATGGGTAAAGAGTAGGGCAGACTGCGCTCTTTAAACTTGGCTGGATAATCAGACATAGCCCGCTGGATTCTACATAAACATTTACACACTTGTGAAAATTAAATGTGAAAATCCCATAATTATTAAAATAGCCGCGATCTCTCTGTAAGGTTTACCAGTGTATTCGCGTGACGTTACAATTTTTGCACGCTTCCATCGCAGAGAATTGCCGTAGGACAACTGATCGACAGTCGAGACAACCGTAACTGGGCGTGATAAAAAACATCTGATACAATCACGGTGAACGTAATATTTTTCAAGGTGTATGATTTGTACAAGGTTTTCCAGTTCTTTTTATTATTTCTGCTAAAAATCTTAATAACATCCATGAACATGAAGTAATTTATTTTTTTCTGCGCATTTCCTAATATATATAAGACACATTGCGAGATTTAAATGCACTAATAACATGGGCTGTTTTGAGGCAAATCTAACACATATTTTCATAGAGGCATCGTTGATATACAATATTTATTCTATGTATTTTGACTATAAATCAAATAATGATTGATAAACTTACGCAATTCCCGAGGGCATTATGATGTAAGCAATTGCGTAGTTTTGGTTACATGCAAACAGGCACCGAATCTCTATTATAATAAGATCATTATTATCGCAGATTGGCTGTGGAATTGGCCAATCGGATATAAAGAGGTTGAGGATTACGTTGGTGTATTCTAATCATTTTTCTGTTGGCGTTGTACATGGGCGGCGAGTTGGAGTTTGATCGTCTCCAACGGGGTCTGGCTGGCTGAGGGGGGTATTATGTTGGAAGACCCGAAACCTCCCAATGAAACCAGTCAATAACATAACTGACGACGCGACCCTGCGCTGTGTAGTCTGGCGTATTTCGAACAATAACTTATCATTATTATTATTGTGGTTGTGGTTGTGCTTGTGGTTGCTATGAAGTCAGTTCTTCTTGGGTTGCAGTAAGTGATAGATTTATATCAGGAAAGATCGAAGGTTCTAGTTTTTTAGTGTCATATGGATCAGTTTTGTCTTGTGCATATAACAGCTTTATGTCTACTGATAACACAGTCACCACACGATTAGCGAAACGGTTATTATTCATAATTATTCGTCTTTTTTTTTCAATTTATATCTTGTTTACGTCTTGATTTTTGTTTTTTCATCAAATTTCTTTATTTTTACATTTTCCTTGTTTTTCGTTTCTTTTATTTATTATTTTTATTTTTTTTGTTCAATCAATCAGCTAATCGATCATTCAGAAAATACTAAATTTGAGAAAGGGACATATCGATCTTTCGAGCTGTGTGTCGTGTCGATTTCTTTGAACATAGTCCTTTCACGACTGTAGCCAGCTGCTAAATGAAAGGGAGAACAAGGAAAGATATTTAAAAGAGACAGAGGAAGAGGGACATAGAGAGAGGGGAGAGAGAGGAGTGAGATAAAGGGAGAGAGAGTGTGTGTGTATGTGATAGAGATAATGTGTGTGAGAGAGAGATAGATAGAGAGAGGGGGAGAACGTGTTGTGTGAGAAAGAGGAAGGTGGAAGAGAGGACATGATGATGCTGTTAAATGAAAGGGAGGACAAGGAAACATGTTTAAAAGAGACAGAGGGAGAAAGAGAGGAGGAGTGAGCGAGAGAGAGAGAGAGAGAGAGATAAAGGGAGAGAGAGTGTGTGTGTGTATGTGATAGAGATAATGTATGTGTGTGAGAGATTGATAGATAGATAGAGATAGAGATAGATAGATAGATAGATAGATAGAGATAAAGATAGATAGATAGAGAGAGAGAGAGAGAGAGAGAGAGAGAGATGGCCTGTTGTGTGAGAAAGAGGAAGAAGGTGGAAGAGAGAGCATGATGATGATGCTAAATGAAAGGGAGAGCTAGGAAACATTTAAAAGAGACAGAGAGAGACAGAGGAGAGAGGCGAGGAGAAAGAGAGAGAGAGAGAGATAAAGGGAGAGAGAGTGTGTGTGTGTGTCTATGTGATAGAGATAATGTGTGTGTGAGAGATGGATAGATAGATAGATACATACAGAGAGAGAGAGAGAGAAAGAGAGAGAGAGAGAGAGAGAGAGAAGATGGCGTGTTGTGTGAGAAAGAGGAAGAAGGTGGAAGAGAGGGTGATGAGGAGATGCTAAATGAAAGGGAGAACAAGGAAACATGTTAAAAGAGACAGAGGGAGAGAGAGAGGGGGGAGAGGGGGAGAAATAAAGGGGAGAGAGTGTGTTGTGGTGAGAGATTGATAGAGAGAGAGGGGTAAGAGAGAGGAGAGATAGCGTGTGGTGTGAGAAAGTGGAAGAAGGTGGGCGTGTGTGTGTGACAGAGATCGTGTGTGTGAGAAAGGGGAATAGAGAGCATGATGAAGAAAAGAGGAAAAAAATAGTAAAATAAAAGAGAGAACAAGAAAAAATATTTAAAAGAGACTGAGAGAGAAGGGGGGGGGAGAGATTAAGGGAGAATGAGAGAGTGTGTGTGTGTATGTTATAGAGACAGTGAGAGAGAGAGGAGAGGGCGTGTTGTGTGAGAAAGAGGGAGAAGGTGAAAGAGAGAGTATGATGATGATGTTAAATGAAAGGGAGAGCAAGGAAACATTAAAAGAGACAGAAAGAGAGAGAGAGAAGAGAGAGAGAGAAGAGAGAGAGTGGAGATAGAGCGAGAGAGATAAAAGAGTGTGTGTGTGTATATGTGACAGAGATTGTGTGTGTGAGAGAGAGAAGCATGTGTGTGAGAGAGAAAGAGGGAGAAAGTGGAATAGAGAGCTTGATGAAGAAAAGAGAGAGAAAAATTAGTAAATTTAGTAAAATAATATTGTTGACTGCTAAATAAAAGGGAGAACAAGAAAACATATTTAAAAGAGACTGACAGAGAGAGGGGGAGAGGGATTAAGAGAGAATGAGAGAGAGAGAGTGTGTGTGAGAGAGGGGAGAGGGCGTGTGGTGTGAGAAAGAGGGAGAAGGTGGGAGAGTGAGCATGATGTTGATGCTAAATGAAAGGGAGAGCAAGGAAACATTAAAAGAGGACAGAAAGAGAGAGAGAGAGACTGGGAAGGAGAAGAGAGAGAAGAGAGAGAGAAGATAAAAAGAAGCGTGTGTGTTGTATGGCGATAGAGATCGTGTATGTGTGAGAGAGAGCATGTGAGAGTGAGAGAGGGAAAGGGGGAGAGAGGCATGGTGATGATGCTAAATAAAAAAGGAAAGCTAGGAAACATTTAAAAGAGACAGAGAGAGAGAGAGAGAGAGAAAGAGAGAGAGAGAGAGAGATAAAAAGAGTGTGTGGTGTGTGTGTGTGTATGCGATAGAGATCGTGGTATCGTGTGAGAGAGAACATGTGAGAGTGAGAGAGGAAGGGGGAGAGAGAGCATGATGATGATGCTAAATAAAAGGGAAAGCTAGGAAACATTTAAAAGAGACAGAGAGAGAGAGAGAGAGAAAGAGAGAGAGAGAGAGAGATAAAAAGAGTGTGTGTGTGTGTGTGTGTATGCGATAGAGATCGTGTATGTGTGAGAGAGGCATGTGAGAGGTGAGAGAGGGAAGGGGGAGAGAGAGCATGTGATGATGCTAAATAAAAGGGAGAGGCTAGGAAACATTTAAAAGAGACAGAGAGAGACAGAGGGAGAGAGGCGGAGAAAGAGAGGGAGAGACATAAAGGGAGAGAGAGTGTGTGTGTGTCTATGTGATAGAGATATTGTGTGTGTGAGAGATGGATAGATAGATACATACATACAGAGAGAGATAGAGAGAGAGAAAGAGAAAGAGAGAGAGAAGATGGCGTGTTGTGTGAGAAAGAGGAAAAAGGTGGAAGAGAGAGCATGATGATGCTAAATGAAAGGGAGAGCAAGGAAACATTAAAAGAGACAGAAAGAGAGAGAGGAGAGAGAGAGACTGGGAAGGAGAGAGAGAGAGAGAGAGAGAGATAAAAAGAGTGTGTGTGTGTGTATGCGATAGAGATCGTGTATGTGTGAGAGAGAACATGTGAGAGTGAGAGAGGGAAGGGGGAGAGAGAGCATGGTGATGATGCTAAATAAAAGGGAGAGCTAGGAAACATTAAAAGAGACAGAAAGAGAACAGAGGGAGAGAGGCGGAGAAAGAGAGTGAGAGAGATAATGTGTGTGTTAGAGATGGATAGATTAATGATAGATAGATACAGAGAGAGAGAGAGAGAAGAAGAGAGAGAGAAAGAGAAAGAAGATGGCGTGTTGTGTAAGAAAGAGGGAGAAGGTGGGAGAGTGAGCATGATGATGCTGCTAAAATGAAAGGGAGAGCCTAGGAAACATTAAAAGAGACAGAGGAAAGAGAGAGAGAGAGAGAGACTGGGAAGTAGAGAGAGAGAGAGAGAGAGAGAGAGAGAGAGAGAGAGAGAAAGAGAGGATAAAAAGAGTGGTGTATGCGATACGAGAATCGTGTAATGTGTGAGAGAGAGCTTGTGAGAGATGAGATGAGGGAGGTGGAGAGAGGGCATGATTGAATGATGCTAAATGAAAGGGAAGACGCTACGGAAACATTTTAAAAGAGACCAGAGAGAGACAGAGGGAGAGAGGCGGAGAGCAAGTGAGAGAGATAAAGGGAGAGAGAGGTGTGGTGCTGTGTGTCTATGTGACTACGAGATACTTGTGTGTGTGAGAGATGGATTGATCCAGATACCACAATCTAAAACATTACAAAAGAAAAAAAAAAAGAAAGAAAGGAGAGACGAGGAGAGAGAGAGAGAGAGAGAGAA
>CM042170.1:69278593-69296928 GCA_023376005.1 Doryteuthis pealeii | reverse complement strand
GTAAAATAATAAAGGAGGAAGAAATAAAACATACAAATTTAAAAAAGATCAGATGAGAGACAGTTTGAAAGAGACCAGGATGAGATGAAGAGAGAAAGAGAAAGATGAAAGAGAGAGGAGTGGTGTGTGTTTTTTCCGTGTGTATATTATGGGGTAGGTGTTGTAAAAGAGAGAGAGATAGAGAGAGAAGGGGACAGAAGGGAAATTTTTAGTAAATTTTAAGTAAGATAATACCGTTGACATGTGGGTATCGGCCACATGAAAGCTGATGCGGGGAGTGCTGGAAAAGAGGAAAGAGAGATTGTAAACGAAAATAAGAGAGGGAAATAATTAGAAAGAATTGAGAAGAATGAAGGGGTAGAGAGAAAAAAAGATGAGGTTAAAGAGTGAAGAGAGAGAGAAGAGAGAGATAGATGAGACGAGGAGCAGGAGAGAGAGAGAGATAAGAACTGATAGGAGTAAAATTAAGAGTTTGTAAAAGTGAGGTGTTAAAAACCCGTGAGTGTGTAAAAAAGATGGAGGGGAAGAAAAGAGAATGGGAAATAAATGGGAGAGTAGAAAGGGGAAGAGTCCAAATGCAGGAGAATAGAGGTAAGCCGAAGTCGAAGAAGGTTAGGGTTTTTAAAAAGGGGGTGCAGGAGTGAAAAGTGAGGAGTTGGAAATTGAGGGAGAAATAAGAACGTGATGTTGAAGAGAGGGTGGTGTAATGAGGAATTTAAGGACGAAGAAAGAATATGGCGGGGATAAGAAAAAAAGAAACAGAAAACAACTTTTTTGGGGAGATCTATATTGATTGGAGTTATTAAAAGAAAGAAGGAAAAACAACAAGAAAAAAACAGAAGGAGAAAAAGAGAGGCAAAGAAGGGAAGAGAAAGAAAGAAAGAAAAGAAGAATATAGAGGTTTAAAAGATAGACAGGAGGAAGCTGAAACATATAGTTCAAAGAAGAAAGAAAAAGAGGAAAGAAAGAAAGAAAGAAAGGAAAGAAAGAAACAAGGAAAGAAAGAAAGAAAGCAGAGAGAAGTAAAAAAGAGAAAGAAAGAAAGAAAGAGAAAGAAGATAGAAAAAAAAAAGGAAAAGGAAAGAAAATAGATATAAAAGATAACGGAAAACAGAAAATATAGTGAAGAAAAGAAAGAAAGATTAAAGAAAAAAAGAAAAAGAAAGAAGAAAGAAAGAAGGGCAGATAGGAAGAAGAAGGATCGGGTTAAAAGTGAAAAAAAGAAAGAATAAAATGAAAGATAACAGGAAGCTGGAAAATATAGATCAAAGAAGAAAAAAGACAGGAAAGGAAGAAAAAAGAAAGCAGATAGAAGTAAAAGAAAGAAAAAAGAAGAAAGAAGATAGAAAAAAGAAAAAAGCGAAAGAAAATAGATATAAAAGAATGAACGAAACAGGAAATATAGTGAAGAAAGAAAGAAAAAGAAAGAAAAAGAAATAGAAAGAAAAAGAAAGAAAGAAAAACGAATGAAAAAGATAGAGATAAAAGAAAGAAAGAAAGTAAAAAAGGCAGATAGGAAGAAAAGAAGATGGGGTTAAAAGAAAGAAAGAAAGAAAAAAAAGAAAGAAAGAAAGAAAGAAAGAAAGAAAGAAAGAATATCTGAAATCATAAAAAATAAATAATAAAATAAAACAAAAAAAGTACGAAAAAAATAAAGAAAGAAATTTTAAAGTTTATGAAAAAAAAAAAGGAAAACGAATGGACAAAAAAAGAAAAAGATGAATGAATGAGTTTCTTTAGAATAATTAAATAAATGATTTTCATTGAATAAAAACAAGTGAAGGAAATAAACGTGTTTACTATGAAAAAAAATGTATATCTATCCATATATAAAGGGCAGTTGTGTGTATGTGTATGTCCGGAGGAAACGTCGAAAATAAAACAATTAACGACAAAGTAAATATATATACACATTAAATATCACCAGGGCTTGGTTTTTGAGCAAAAATGATAGAGATTTTATTTATTATTTGATTAAATTTAAATGATATCAGCAAATAATTTTTTTCCTTTAATATTTTAGATAGTAGACATTAACATTCTTTTAGGGTAGCTGGATCAATGCAAGGTCTATTTTTTTTACATAGGGATTTAAATGGGGCATCCCACGAGGATTCAACTCACGATTTCAGTTAATAATGGATCTGCGGACTAAACTTTTAAAAAATCCCCCCTCTACCCAGGTGACGTAGGGAGCCGCTGCTAGTATATTATATATATATATTAATATATATATATATATATATATTTTAAGAATGGAAATGAGTAACCTACTCGAGTTTCATCGATAGATTCTTCAGGTTACTTTTAAATTAATCGAGTTACGATTAATCTTTGGTGTTATAAACATGCCGTTGGAATGAGTCCCATTCCAACGGGCATGTTTATTACACCAAAGATTAATCGTAAACTCGATTAATTTAAAAGTAACCCTGAAGAATCTATCGATGAAACTCGAGTAGGTTACCTCCTTTCCATTCTTAAAATAAATTTATGCTCTTACATTGTATTGAGCACTTTGTATTTGTTTTTTCTCAACCTTAACCTCTGGATATTGTGCGCTTCCAACGATCGTTCTTATACCCACCGGTAAGTTAATACTTATACATACAACAAATATATGTATTATATATATATATATGTGTGTGTGTGTGTGTGTGTTGTTGTGTGTGTGTGTGTGTCAGAGAAATAGACAGAGAGATTGAGTGAGAGTGAGAAAGAGAGAAATACATTAATATAAAGAGAGGAGAATGACAAATAAATCATGAAAGGGGACAACTGTGACAAGCAAAATAAAAACATCCGGATTTGAATGTATGTGACAGAAAAAAGGCGGAAGAGATGAAGAAAGAGTGAGGAAGAGAGAGAGAGAGAGAGAGAGAGATGAGAGAGTGACGAGAGTGAGAGAGAGATTAAAAAAGATATATCCAAGTAACGTAAAGAGAAGAGAAATAAAAAGTAAATAGTGAAAGAGAAAAAAGAGAGAAAAAAACAGCTGGGTTTAGACGTATGAGCGAAAGACTGAAAACGAAAATGGAAGAGAAAGAGAGACAAACAGAGAGACAGACAGAGAGAGATAGTGCGAGAGAGAAAGAGAGAGAGTAAAGAGACAGACAGATAGAGACGGTGAGACAGAGAAACAGAGAGAAAATGAGAGTGAGGAAGACAACGTAAAGAAGAAAGAACTGAAAAACGAAAAAGGAAGAGAGAGAGACAGACAGAGAGAGGGACAGAGAGACAGACAGAGAGACATACAGACAGAGAGAGAGAGAGAGAGAGAGAGAGGGACAGAAATAGAGACAGAGAAAGAAACAGCCAGACGTAGAACGAGAGAGTAATAAAAGGAGAAGAAGAAAGTTAGAAAGAAAGACGTGATATTTTCATGAATGTAAAGAGAGGAGGAATAAAACACTGAGCAGTTTAAAGGAGAGAGAGAGAGTCCCCAGACAGACAAACAGAGAGAGAGAGAGAAGCGAGAGAGAGAGGGGGGAGAGAGAGATAGAGAGAAACAGAGAGAGAAACAGACAGACAGACAGACAAGCAGAAAGAAAGAAAGAAAGAAAGAAAGAAAGAAAGAAAGTAACTAACGACCATCAACGTAAACAGAGGAGAAATAAAATTAGAGATAAGTTGATATATAGATAGATATATAAAGAAAGAGAGAGAACGAAAGAAAGAAAGAAAGAAGAAAATCGTATCACCGTAAAGAGAGGAGAAATTCAAAAAGAAAGATAATCAAGCGAGAGAGAGAGAGAGAGATGAGAGAGAGAGAGAGAGAGAGAGAGAGAAACAGACAGACACAAAGAAAGAAAGAAACGGCCATAAACAGAGGAGAAATAAAATAGATATAGGTAGATATATAGATAGATATAGAAAGAAAGAGAGAGAGAACGAAAGAAAGAAAGAATGAAAGAAAGAAAGAAAATCGTATCACCGTAAAGAGAGGAGAAATGAAAACAAAAGATAAATAAAGCGAGCGAGCGAGCAAGAGAGAGAGAGAGAGAGAGAGAGAGAGAGAGAGAGAGAGAGAGAGAGAGATAGAAGTGTGTGTGTGCGAGAGAGAGAGAGAGAGAGAGAGAGAGAGAGAAACAGACAAACAGACAGACAGACAGAAAGAAAGAAAGAAAAAGAAAGAAAAATCGTATCACCGTAAAGAGAGGAGAAATTTAAAAAAAAAAAGAGATAAACAAAGCGAGAAGAGAGAGAGAGAGAGAGAGAGAGAAGAGAGAGAGAAGAAAGAAACTATAACATCTTGCTTTAAACGTATTTGAGAGAAAGACAAAATTAGATAAAACGGGGAGAAAAAAAGAGACAAATCGAACCAGTGACAGAGAGACACAGGAAGAGAAAGAGAGAGATACAGAGAGAGAGAGGGGGATAGAGAGAGAGACACACACACGGAGAGAAAAAGAGAGATATGTCAGTTCCACAACGTTGATATTTTTAGAGATTGTTGGCGGGAAGTTTGTCCAGGCGTCACACGAACTGACAGGCTGAGACGAGAGAGAATATACGGATCAGCCAAGATAACTAACGGCCATTTTTCAAGGTTCAATAGCGTGTTGATCCGACATTTTAACACTGACAGTCACTGGCAGCGACCTCTAACGGCACGACAAGGAAAGCCTCTGTTTACCTCCCCCTGCTTCACGATTTTTTCTCTTTCAACCATGTGTGTGTGTAAACATGTGCTTATCAATTTCACCTCTTTTTTTCTCTCTCTCTCTGTCTGTCTCTTTTTCTATTTATTTGCTTTGTGGATTTTAAAATGTGTATTCAGTAAGATAGTAAATTGAAAAAGACATTATCTATTTACTGTTAAAAGAACGCTCATGTAATATCAAGAATAATGTTAAATTTACGATGGATTTATTGTCATGCAGTGGAGGCATGTGTGTCGAAACGTTTATCTACTTAGGAAATGGACTCAGCGAGACGAGTTCAAGCCCTGGAATCGGCTTGTCTGGTTATAACCTAAACATTATAACGGGAAATTCTCCATAAAGAATGAATTTATCTTCTTAGAATATTTTGTATTTCTAGTTTTCTAGTTTCTACACACACAGACATACCATATATATAATATATATATATATATATATATATATATATATATATATTTGCTTGAAGGCAACTACAATGCGAATATCGCATAAATTTGATAATTATAGAAGACAATAATAATGACAAGTGAATCCCGCAAAGAATCACTCGGTGTGTAGAATATCGTACAGACTGTTTCAACTTTATTAAGTCTCATCAGCGATATCAGCATAAGGCCCCGGATGTGTCTGTTATTATCCACTCAGCGACTCACTTGCCTCATATGGCAGTAGTCGCCCCAGTATCAATGACAAGGTTAATTTCGCATGAGTTTCTCGGTGCTGTACCATGGCTGAAACAGTATAGTGTTTATCTATCCTGCTAGAGGTCACGGTTTCGATTCCTGTCGAAGGGGAGTCGTTAGTATATATCGCTGATGAGACTTAATAAAGTTGAAACAGTCTGTACGATATTCTACACACCGAGTAATTCTTTGCGGGATTCACTTGTCATTATTATTATCTTCTATAATTATCAAATGTATGCGATATTCGCATTGTAGTTGCCTTCAAGCAAAAATATTATCGACAATGCTTCTAAAAAATAAACAAACATCCAAAAAATCTTATATATATATATATATATATATATATGTGTGTGTGTGTGTGTGTGTGTGTGTGTGTGTGGGAGGTGCTTGTCTAATGGCTAGAGTCGTAGAAAAAGGAATCGACTACCCGAATTTAATTCCTGGACAAAGCTGTTTGCGTTTTACATGACGCTAATACCCTTGGGAAATGTATGAATCCAATTCTCCCCCATCTATGGGTAAATAACAGAGCGGACTGGTCGCTTTAACCAAGGCTAGGTAACCAGTCTAGCAGAAGGAAAACTCTGAATTCAAACCTGTTAAACTCCGCTAAGAAATTGACCTTGTGTTACACCCTGCTCGTGCGGAGGGATTGGTATATATATATATATATATATATATATATATATATATAATTAATGGTGATATTATGGTTTCACACTCATAACTTCAAGTTTCTTGGTAATCCAATCATCAGATGAGAAGTGGTTGAGATGTCAAAAAACAATTTTTTTAGCGTTTATATGAAGCGTTTTTCACGCGATGGGAAATGTAAAGCTAAAAATTGTTTTTTAACATCTCAACCATTTCACGACTGGTTTTTGACATCTCAACCATTGATCTCATCTGATGATTGGATTACCAAGAAACTTTAAGTTATGAGTGTGAAACCATAATATCACCATTAATTATAAATCTGCTCTGCTTTATTAGCATTGAGCACCTTTCCATGCAAATACTTTTCTCATTTTTTTCATTCACTATTCATTATATGTTATATATATATATATATATATATATATATATATATATAGTTTTTTCCGTAGTTAGGGTCTTTCCATGTGTGGTTTAACCAAGCTGATGCAGGTAGACCATAAGGAGAGCTCAATGTACCTAATACCAGTGAGTAGAAGGACAGAGCAAGATATTTAGTAAATGAAGAAAAACTCTAAACTTGCTTCATTACAATAATTTATTTCAACCGTATTAATACGGCATCTTCAGGTAATCACAAGAACATGACTCTTACGGAATTTGAAAATAATTTGAAATAAATTATTGTAATGAAGCAAGTTTAGAGTTTTTCTTCATTTACTATATATATATATATATATATATATATATATATATATATATATATATATATATCACTCCATACAGAAACCAGTTTCGATAATTTGAGGTGGATCTCGGAATTGTGCTAGGGTAGTGTCTTCCATACATACCAGATCTGATTCCATCCGCATATTATTCTTGCTTCCAAAACTGTAAATTGATTCCGGCCCGAAATTAAAGAGTTAGAAGGGCATTAAGCGATATACGATAGGGCAGTTTATTGAAAGAAAGGTTTCAGGGTCGCTTTTAGCTCTTAGAATTAATAAGTCGAATGCCTTGGGGAAGATGGCGATCTTTATGGGAAAATCCTCTTTTCAATCCGTGTTCAAACATTGTGTTAAAATAAAGCTTTTAACACACTTCGGATTTATTTCAGTACTAGAAGCGACTACCCGGCGTCGCCTGGCTAGAATAAGGCGGGAGTAAAAAGGTAGTCTCGTAGATCTATTATTGTTGAATCGTGAGTTCGTTCCTCACAGGATGCCCCATTGAAATGCCTATGTAAAAAAAAGACGTTGCATTGATCCAGACATTTTGGAAAGAAAAAGGAATTAACACAATTCGGATTTATTTCAGTACAAGAAGCGGCTACCCGGCACCACCTTGGTAGAAGGCGGGGGTAAAAAAATGGTGTGTCGTAGATCTGGTATTGTTGAATCGTGAGTTCGTTCCTCACAGGATGCCCCATTAAAACCCCTGTGTAAAAAAGACGTTGCATTGATCCAGACAATTTGAAAAAGAAAAATTAATACCTCCTAATTAAAATGCTAAATGCTAAAAACTCAATGCCGTTATCATTTAAATTTTATTTTTCTAATTATCTACGCAAATATGGATCAAATCTACATTGTTTTTGCTCAGAAACCAAGCTCTGTTGATATTTAATGTGTATATATATATTTACTTTGTCGTTAATTGTTTTATTTTCGAAGTTTCCTCCGGACATACACATACACACAACTGCCCTTTATATATGGATAGATGTTACCTTTTCATCCATCGCAAATTTTTCTATCGATCTATCTATCAATCTATTTATTTATTTATCTAAGTGTTAGTTTTTATTAATCTATCTATCTATAAGATTGTTTCTTTCTTTCTCTCTCTCTCTCTCTCTCTCTCTCTCTATATATATATATATATATATATATATATATATATATATATATATATATATATATATATATATATATCAATTTTGTTTCCATTCATATTTACTTATATCTATAAATTTATCATTCATCTATCAATTCAATCTCTCTCCGTATCTCTTTTCAACCATATGTCGGATTTACTTCCATTCATTATATACTTATATGTATGTATATATATTGTGTATTTTGGCTGCAAGTTATTATTTAGGCAAGGTTATTTGCCGCTCATCTCACCTATGACGGCTTGACACAAGGACATTTTTATATGGGCCCACTCACAACCGAAGCTTTTGGGTGGTTGTTGGAAAAGATTGCGTCAATCCCGTCGGCATTCCCCCACAAAGGGGGCGCCTCAGGCACTGGGCAATAAACCCAGCCCTGCCTCTTTAAGTCAAGGGGGCAGGTATTGCTTGGCGGGATAGCCCCCTGGGATCGACGCTATTAATTTTACTTTACTGGTCCAGTGGCCGAAGCACACTGGACACCCCCCCCCCCCGAGGTGAAGGCAAGTATTGTTAACGACCACATATATATATTACATAATACATATAATATATCACATAATAAAACATGCATGTGTTGTTTTGTAATGGCTGTCAGAAAAAAATCGACTAATTTATTGGATTAGCAGTCCAAATAAATTTATAATAACGGATTAAGTTTTTCTTTCTTGTTGGAAGTAAATATCGATCTGTAATTAATTCATCAATTATCTTACACTGAGCTCTCTTAAGGAATTTAAATAACCCTTGTATAAATCTATCGGTGTGCATTAGCATGGACAGCATTGTATATATTCAGAGGATATAGATTATCCCGAATAGAATCATTCCCAACTTACTAGGAAATTGGATAGTTTACACACACACACACACACACACACACACACACATACACACACACACACACACACATATATATATATATATATATATATATGTGTGTGTGTGTGTGTGTGTGTGTGTGTAGTATAATAAAAAATACACATACAAAACCTTGAGGTTTGTTTCGATTCCGTTTATCGTAAAAGATTTATACACACACGCGCAACCACACATTCATAAACACATAAAAAATGCACAATGCTTTTTTCGATACAAACACTTACACATTCTAATACTCACACCACAAAAAAGAATATTTGACGTCATATTTCAAACCGTTCATTTTTTCAACGTTCTTTTGTCTCAGACTTCAAATTTTAAACAGACCGATAAACAAGGACTATTACTTGCCTTTCTCCTTATTCTGAGATAAAAAAAAATTTTCTTATCACCTTCCACATACCAACAAAAGCCCTGAAGATGAACTAATTAATAGATCGAAACACTGCAGCGTCGACCAATAAACTCACCACTTAACTCCTTTAAACCTGTGTTTTTTCATTTTTTTTATTATATTACATACCGTCAGATTCACTTCCTTTTATTCACACAAGCACACACACACACACACACACATATATATATATATATTATATATATTATAATATAAATATATATCAATTTTGTTTTCATTCATATTTACTTATATCTATAAATTTATCATTCATCTATCAATTCAATCTCTCTCCCTATCTATTTTCAATCATACTGTCGGATTTATTTCCATTCATTATATATATATATATATATACCAACCCCTCCGCACGAGCAGGATGCGACACAAGGTCAATTTATTAAGCGGAGTTTAACGGATTTGAATTCAAAGTTTTCCTTCTCCTAGATTAGTTACCTAGCCATGGTTAAAGAGCCCAGTCTACCCTGCTATTAACCCATAGCTGGAGGGAGAGTAGGATTCATACCCTTCTCAAGGGTATTAGCGCTAAGTGAAATGCAATTACCACGTCCAGGATTTGAACTCGGGGCGACAAGTCCATTTCCCATGACTTTAACCATTACACCACGCGCTTCCTAAAATATACTTATATGTATGTATATGTATTGTGTATTTTGGCAGCATGTTATTATCTAGGCAAGTATTGTTAACACATATATATTACATAATACATATAATATATCACATAATAAAATATGTATGTTTTGTTTTGTAATGGCTGTAAATTTATAATAGCGGTTTAAGTTTTTCTTTCTTATTGAAAATAAATATTGATCTGTAATCAATTCATCAATTATCTTATATATCTTACAATTATCTCTTAAGGAATTGAAATATTATTGGCATTTCAGTCTCGGAAGACTATAATAAAGTTTTTGTGTCCCTGAAGTTACAGCGCCTCCTGTGACTGAAAAACATTCTCGACTACAGATGTCACATTTTAAAACTGTCCCTGAAGATGTTGATGACTCATTAGATTTATCTTATATATATATATATATATATATATATATATATATATATATATATATATATATATATATATATATATATAGTATCCAATTGCCGCTTTAACCTTTCAGTTGCAGTGGCTTCAGTAAATAATCCAAAAGTGGTCAATATATTAAAAATATCGAGCAATAATAATAATAATAATAATAATAATAATAATAATAATAATAATAATAATAATAAGAAGAAGAAGAAGAAGAAGAAGAAGAAGAAGAAGAAGAATTGAAAGTGAAAGTGAAAGTGATACCAATTGTAGTTGGTGCACTTGGAACAGTCCCAAAAGGATTAGAAAAGGGTTTGGAAAGTTTGGATATCAGAGGAAGGATTGATACCATTCAGAACACTGCACTGCTGCAATCTGCCAGAATACTCAGAAGAGTCCTGGAGACCTGAGGAGACTTGCTGTCACTCAGACTCCAGTGAAAGACCATCAGCTAATGCTGATGTGAAAACTCAAAAGGAGTAAATAATAATAATCATAGTTGAGAAAAATAGTTAAACTACTTAACTACATCGACTTAGTTATGCATAAGGTAGGGATCTGATGAAGTCATTTGGATTAAAACCATGGTAGACCCTTAACTCTTTTACTCTACTAATATATATATATATATATAATATATATATATATATATATATATTATATAAGTATGTATGTGAGTGTGTGTGTGTGGTGTTGTAAAATACAGATAAAACACGAAGTATTCCGAAGGATGGGTATTTATTTTTTATTGTAATGTCGACGCTATAACGTTTCGGTTTTTGCAACCTTCATCGGCACATTGTTGAGATCATGTGTTGGAAAATGTTAAGTCCTTGCTTTTTTTTCGGGTGTTAAGTCTCGTTGGTTCGTGTATTGGCGGGGAGTGGGGAGTGCGGGGTAATATATGCGTGTGCGCGTGCGCGCACGCATGCGCACGTGAACGTTTTTCCTCTCTATTACATCCAACTATCGGCAGGTTTGTTCAACTCTCTTCATCTAAATGACATTTTCCCAATCAATATTTGACATGAACTCGAAATCTGCCTGACACGCGTTTTTTCAGATTAGGGGAAAATACAAAAAAAATAAAAAAATAAAAACAAAACAAAAAAAAACATCAACATGGCGTTCAAGGAAAAGGCAACTCTGTCAATAAACCGGAAGGGATCAAGAGGAGCATGGGAAACGGCCATGTTTGTTTGGAATTGGGAAAAAGAAAACGCAAGGCAGAAAACTGAATTTACATAGTATTTCCTTCCCCCCCTCTCTCTCTCTCTCTCTCTCTCTCTCTCTCTTCTGTTTCATCCATCTTTCTTCCACTCTCTCTTTCTATTTCTCTTTCTCTCTCTCTTCCATTTCATCCATCTCTCTTCCACTCTCTCTCTCTCTTTCTCTTTCTATTTCTTTCTCCCTCTCTCTCTCCCTCCCTCCTCTCTCACTGCATGTCTCTCTCTTCCATTTCATCCATCTCTTTTCCACTCTCTCTCTTTTTCTCTCTCTCTTTCTTCCGCGTCATCCATCTCTCTTCCACTCTCTCTTTCTCTTTTCTCTTTCTCTTTCTCTCTCTCTTTCCGTTTCATCCATCTCTGTTCCCATCTCTCTTTCTCTTTCTCTCTCCTTCTCTCTATCTCTCTCTCTTTCTCTCTCTTCCGTTTCATCCATCTCTCTTTCACTCTCTCTCTTTCTCCCTCTCTCTCTCTCCCTCTCTCTCTCTCTCACTGTATGTCTCTCTCTTCCATTTCATCCATCTCTTTTCCACTCTCTCTTTTTTTCTCTCTCTCTCTTCCGTGTCATCCGTCTCTCTTTCCACTCTCTCTTTCTCTTTCTCTCTCTCCTTCTCTCCTCTCTCTCTCTCTCTCTCTCTCTCTCTCTCTCTCTTCCGTTTCATCCAACTCTCTTTCTAGTCTCTCTCTTTCTCTCTCTCTCTCTCTCTCTTTCTCTTCCGTTTCCTCCATCTCTCTTCCACTCTCTCTCTCTCTCTCTCTCTCTCTCTCTCTCGCTCACTCTCTCTCTCTCTCTCTCTCTCTCTCTCTCCTTCTCTTTCCTCCTTCTCCAACACCTAAAAGACAAGATGCATCGAGGATATCGTTCTATATCCACTCGTAACACACGACACATTTTTAGGATGGATCAGTTCCAAATATTTCACCTACTTCGACTGGCAAAAACACTGTGTACCACTGATCTCCAGTAAGGAGGTGCTGCTTAAAAAAAGGATCTTCGGTCATCAAATTTCCACTGGTGGAAACTGACTTTGAGTTTCATGAAAATACGCCTATTATAACGATAAGCCTCACAATCCATGGACTATATTATGAGTCTTTGTACAATATACGAGGGTAGTCAAAAAAAGTAATGTCATTTTCCTTATTTCATGCGAAGTCTTTTTTATAAAATAAAGGCCTACATTGGGACCCTAACGAGCATGAATCCGACGAGTAAGACCCAACTTGCCAATCGTCTTCTTTCAGCATAACAATGCTCAACCACACACAAGCATCAAGACAAGGGGAAAAAATCGCCCCATTCGGGTAGACAACTTTACCGCATCCTCCATACTCACCAGATTAAGCGCCTTCAGACTATCATCTCGTTGGTTCCATTGAGAGGCACAGATTATTCCAGTGACGAAGTAGTGAAGAAGAGGCTCAAAGAACAGTCAACAGAATTTTACGGGGTAGGGAAACATGCTCTCATTCGAAGGTGGAACATTGCTATTGAGAGAAACGCTGATTATGTGGAAAAGTAGGGATGTGATCCACAGAGGACCAGCTTCATTTTGATGTATGATACATGTTCTTGTGTTGATAATTATACCTGTTCTAAACAAAATGGCAATACATTTTGACTCACCTATGTGCAGAAGTAAGGATGTGATTCACAGAGGACCAGCTTCATTTTGATGTATGATACATGTTCTTGTGTTGGTAATTATAACTGTCCTAAACAAAATGGCATTACTTACTTTCCCCCCATCTTTCTTACCTTTCTTTCCTTCTTCATCTTCTTCGTTTACATCACATGCTTTCTTCTTTTTCTTCTTTTAAAAAAAAATATTTTTCTATTGCAATTTTCCAGATACCGAAAACTCTTCGCTTTGTAAAAAATACAAAAAAGTAAAGTTAATAAATAAACAAATAAATAAATAATTTATAAATATAAATAAACTAACATGCAAGTGGGTATGTGTTCAAACCACTCCTCGCTAATTATCTTGCCGAACGGATTATAATCATAGTAAAAAAGCTGGTGCACACATTGTCGACCTTGGCAGGGTCGTCCAGTCATTCCATTATTAATTAATTAGGTTAAACTAACGGCATCACTTATCATAAAAGAAAGAAATCAAAACCACCATGTTTCGCCGTTCACATGCACAGAGGCCGCTGACGCAGCCCAGACCAGACCAATCGAAAAAGGAAATCAGTCAGAGATGAGAGATAAAACAGGAAATTAAGTCGAAACTGGAGCCAGTAATGTGGAGGGGGTGTGCAGGTTGGAGAGCGTGTGTGTGTGTCTGTTATGTGGGGTGGTGGCCGTAAAGTGGGGCATGTTGGATAGAAATCATGCTAAGATTCAAAAACCACGTTTGTCTATGACAACTGCGAAAAACATGCAGGAATATTAGCAAACGAACAACACTAGAAAAAAAAACTGGCCCAATGTGTAATATTTGGAATTTTCGGACTGTTGTCCTCATCTTTATAGTGATACGTAAAAAAAAAAAATAGATAAACACAACGTTCCAGCCGCCGTATCCTCCGGCTTTCTTCAGGTGTTTTTTTTTAATGATCGTGACCCTTCTCGTGGCGCTTCTTGTGGTGCTAATCTGCGTGCTTCGCGGGACGCTTCTCGTGGTGCTTCTCGAATTGATAGCCGTGCAAAAAACAATGACGTCATCATTTGAATGGGATCTTCAAAAGTTCTTCGACACGAAGTTTTATCAACAGTGAAACGATGCAAAGGGATTTCCAAGATTGGGTCATTACTATGCTCGGATAGACAGAGAACACCTGAAGAAGGCCGGGGGATACAGCGGCTGAAATGTTGTGTTTTTTACATACCGCAATAAAGATGATGACAACAATTTGAAAAATCAAAATAATGTTGTTTTTTTTGTTTTGTTTGTTGTTTAATTGTTCCAAGTCAAAGTAGTCCACATAGACACTTATGGGTGAAGTAAATATCCTCGCGTGGAGGGGGGGGCATATAGGTACACAGGGGGTTAATTTATGATTTTGCATATATATACCTTAATAACATGAGGGGGGTTATTATTATAATTATTACATATATTTACCAACCCCTCCACACGAGCAAGATGAGACACAAGATGAAGTTTAACAGGTTTGAATTCACAGTTTTCCTTCTCCTAGACTGGTTACCTAGCCATGGTTAAAGAGTCCAGTCTGCCCTGCTATTTACCGATAGCTGGAAGGAGAATTGGATTCATACCTTTCCCAAGGGTATTAGCGCTATGTGAGATTCCAACAGCTTCGTCCAGGAATTGAACTCGCGTTGACGAGTTCATTTCCTACGACTCTAACCATTAGACCACGCGCCTCAATAAAAAACAATAATTATTAAAGGGAAGTGTACTAAACTGACTTATATAGATAGTAACTGTCTGATTTTTTTTTTTCATATTTTAATTATGATAGGAGAGGGGCATATTTCCTTCAAAAAGAATACAAACTAGATGTCACCCCCCAAAAAAAGAAAACAAAAAAAAAAACAACTACACCAAAATAAAATGGCTGGATCATGTGGAATAGTTGTCAGATATCATACACCTAACACGGGGTTTCTCAAATTGGTCTATACAGATACTTCGGGGTTAAATAAATACCCCCGGGCGGGGGGGAATACGAGCAGGGTGGTCTACAGGGGTTAATTTGAGGCGAGTTCAAATCCTGTTTACATTTCACATAGCGCTGATACTCTTGGGAAAAGTATGAATCTAACTATTATCTCTCTAGCAATGTGTAAATAAGGGTAGACTTTGAGCGAGATTGGTTGAAAGGCGGAGAAAAATAGAGAGATAGAATGACAGAGAGAGATAGAGAGAAATACAGAGAGACAGTATGACAGAGAGAGATAGAGAGAAATACAGAGAGACAGTATGACAGAGAGAGATAGAGAGACAGAGAGAGATAGAGAGAAAGACAGAGAGACATTGTGACAGAGAGATAGGGAGAAAGACAGAGAGACAGTGTGACAGAGAGAGATATAGAGAAAGACAGAGAGACAGTGTGACAGAGAGAGATAGACAGAAAGACAGAGAGACATTGTGACAGAGAGAGATAGACAGAAAGACAGAGAGACAGAGAGACACATAGATATATATATAAACAAAGGTGAGTGTTGTAATGGTTAGAGTCGTTAGTAATGGACTCGTCGACACGAGTTCAAATCCTGGGCGAGGCTGTTTGCATTTCACATACCGCTAAAACCCTTGGGAAATGTATGAATTCAATTTTCCCTCCAGCTATGGGTAAATAGCAGGGCAGACTGGGCTCTTTAACCATGGCTAGGTAACCAGTCTAGGGGAAGGAAAACTCTGAATTCAAACTTGTTAAACTCCACTTAAAGAATTAACCTTGTGTCGTATCCTGTTAATATAGAAAGGTTGGTAATTCTTCTTTCTTTCTTACTATTCCATTATTTATCTGAGGTGACGACAGGGCGTAACATTGGAAACCTGCTGTTGTTACGTAATTATTAAAATCTGTCCCTCTTTCTTTTTGATGTTCTTTTTTTTCTCTCCATTTTTGTCCTCCCATTCAAAATGGAACGGTTCATTATTTATCTGAGGTGATGACAGGGCGTAACATATGTTTCCATCTTGTTGAACATCTTGTTTTTTTCATTAGGTTAAAAAAAATTTTTTCATTATTCTTTTTTTTTCTATATTTTTTTTCGTTTTGTTGGGTTTTTTTCTCCATTTTTTTGCTTCTATTTATTTTATTCATTTTTTTTCCGTTTTCTTTCTTTTTTCTTTTTTTTCTTTTTTTTATTTTGCTTTTTGCTTTTATTTGGTTTTAACATTTTTTTGGTTTGTTTTTACGATTTTTTTCCATTGTTTTTTTTTTGTTTCCACTTATTTTTTAAACCTTTTTTACAATATTTTTTTTTTTCATTTTTCCAATTTTTTCGTTTCTATTTCTTGTTTAAGATCTTGTGTTTTTTTGTCATTAGGTTTAAAAAAAGAAATAAAATAGTTCCAATTTTTCATTATTCTTTTGTTTTTTTTTTTGTTTTTTTGTTTTGGGGGGGGGTCTTCTTTTTCGTTTTAATGTTTTTTTTTCTCCATTTTTTTGTTTCCGCTTATTTTATTTCCATTTTTATGTTCTTCTTTTCTTCTTCTTTTTTCTTTCTTTTCTTTTTTTTTTTTCGGTTTTACCATTTTGGGGTTTTTTTTTTCGATTTTTCCATTGTTTTTTTTTGTTTTTCCCACTTATTATTTTAACATTTTTTCCAATTTTTTTCATTTTTCCAATTTTTTTTTTGTTTCTATATCTTCTATTTTTTCCCTTTTTTATTGTTTTTCTTTCTTTTCTTTTTTCTTTTTTTCTTTTCTTTTTTTTCTTTTTTTTTTTTTCGTTTTTTACCATTTCTCTTTTTTCGTTTCTATAATTTTTTTCTCTCCATTTTTTTACGTTTCCATCCGTACGCACTGTCTGAACTCCCCTCTACACCCTTTCTCTGCTGCCATTCTCTGCTGCCATTCTCTACCCCCCTCTCTCTCTGCTAAACGGATGCCAATAAAAACATTTACTGTCATCTTCCAGGTCAACAGATCTAGTAAATCAGCGAATCGTACAGAGTAGACAGTTTTTTTTTTTCTGTGGCCATAGTTGCGTAAAAATCCGATCTAGCTTGTCGCATGGTTATGTGAGTTTGACAAAAAACGTGACACCCAAAATGTTATAGAAGAGAATAAAACAAAAAAATACAAAGATGAAAGAAAAAAAGAAAATGAAAAAGAGGATATCAGAAAAGCATTTGTATATATCGGTAAAACACCAAGAAACTCTTAAAGAAACTTGTTCGCACCACATACAAACGTTTTCAAACGGAAACCATAGATAGATAGATAGATAGATAGATAGATAAAGTATCTATCGAATTCCCCCTGGGGATGGAATGTGATAAAAAGCCTGTTTAATATGGGGACACAGCAGGAAGAAATCCTCCTGAATGATGGTGGCAAAGTAGATAAAAACCGTCGGCATTCAACTTTTAGAATATATATATATATATATATATATATATATATATATAAGAAAGAAATTATTTATCACAGAATAATGAGAAAAGCGAGTGGTAATCCGTCATTCAGTCTGTTTTGAAGTTTGAAAAAGGAGATGGTTTTGTATTATGACATCAAATATTCTATTTTATGGCGTGAGTATAAATAATTTCTTATCTTATGCCCTGAAGATGATCTAATTAATAGATCGAAACACTGCAGCGTCGGCCAATAAACTCACCACTTAACCCATTTAAACCTGAGTTTTTTTCATTTTCCTTGATATATTACACACACACACACACACACACACACACACACACACACATATATATATATATATATATATATATATATATGACGTTATACAAGCAGAACGACATATTTGTTGTTTTTTTTTGGGAGGGGTGTTTTTGGTTGTTATTTTTTTTTGTTCTTTTGTGGTATTCCAATGTTAGCTATTTTCCTATTGGCTGCTTGTTGACCAAAGAAGTAGAAAATACTTCGCCCACTCAACAAGAAACTATCCGCATGGAAAAGGGTTAATTGTTGGATTTGCTGTTTTTACCTACAAGAACTCTACTTCAACAAAAACACCCGCTTCTTCTTTTTTTTTGGCGGGAATATTTTCTTTTCGTTTCCCATTCCACCACACCCACTCCCCTCCCCCCCGCCTCACCACCAACTCAGCTTCCCTCCTCCGCTAAACGGATACCAATAAAAACATCTACGGTTATCTTCCAGGTCAACAGGTCTGGTAAATCGGCGAAACGTACAGAGCCGACATCTTTTCTGTGGTAGCCATAGTTGCGTAAATAGCCGATCTCGTTTGTTGCATGGTCATGTGAGTTG
>CM042170.1:69268593-69271093 GCA_023376005.1 Doryteuthis pealeii | reverse complement strand
TAATGCATTCCTATAGTAAAAATCATTTCCCAATGTATTCCTATAGTGAAAATCATTTCCCAGTACATTCCTATAGTAATATTGTTTTCTAATGCATTTCTACGGCAGAAATCATTTCCTAATGCATTCTTATAGTAAAAATCATTTTTCAATGTATTCTTATGCTAAAAGATATTTTCCAAAGATTTCCTATAGTAAAAATCATTTCCCAATGCATTCCTATAGTAAAAATCATTTCCCAGTACATTCCTATAGTAAAATTGTTTTCTAATGCATTTCTAAGGTGAAAATGATTTGCCAATGCATTCCTATAGTAAAAATTGTTTTCTAATGCATTCCTATTGTAAATATTATTCTCGAATGCATTCCTATTGTAAATATTATTCTCGAATGCATTCCTATAGTAAAAATTGTTTTCTAATGCATTCCTATAGTAAATATTATTCTCGAATGCATTCCTATAGTAAAAATTGTTTTCTAATGCATTCCTATAGTAAAAAATCATTTGCTAATTCATTTCTATAGTAAAAATTATTTTCCAATGCATTCCTATAGTAAAAATTGTTTTCTAATGTATTCCTATAGTAAATATTATTCTCGAATGCATTCCTATTGTAAATATTATTCTCGAATGCATTCCTATAGTAAAAAATCATTTGCTAATTCATTTCTATAGTAAAAATTATTTTCCAATGCATTTCTATAGAAAAGTCATTTTCTAATGCATTCCTATAGTAAAAATCATTTTCCAATGCATTTCTATAGTAAGAATTATTTTCCAGTACATTCCTATAGTAAAATTGTTTTCTAATGCATTTCTACTGTAAAAATCATTTTCCAATATATTCCTATTGTAAAAATTTTTTTCTAATGCATTCCTGTAGTAAAAGTCATTTTCCAATGTATTCTTATGCTAAAAGATATTTTCCAATGAATTCATATAGTAAAACTCATATCCAATGCATTTCTATTGTAGAAATCATTTAACTATGGATTACTATAGAAAAAAATATCTTCCCATTCCTATAGTAAAATCGTTTCCCAAATGCATTTCTTTAGTAAAATCAATTCCCAATGCTTTTCTATAGTAAAAATCATCTGCCAATGCCGTCGTAAACTAAAATCATTTACAATGCATTCCTATACTAAAAATCATTTTCCAAAGCATTTTTATAGTAAAAGTCATTTTCTAATGCATTCCTATAGTAAAATTCCTTTTCCCATGCATTCCTATTGTAAAATCATTTTCCAATGCATTTCCTTTGTAAAAATCATTTTCCAATGCATTTCTATAGTAAAATTCCTTTTCTAATGCATTTCTATACTAAAAATCATTTTTAAATGCATTTCTACAGTAATAACCATTTTTCAATGAATTCCCATAGTAAAATGCATTCCAATAGTAAAAATCATTTCCCAATGCATTTCTATAGTAAAAATCATTTCCCAATGCATTTCTATAGTAAAATATAGTAAAAATCATTTACCAATGCATTTTTATTATAAAATTGTTTTCTAATGCATTCTTATAATAAAAATCATTTTCAATATTAAAAAAAGATGTTTAATAAAAATGTTTCATATCCCTTTTCTTTTTATAAGCCCCCCCCCCTTATTTTCATATGTTTATTTGAATAATTCTTATCTCCCAACTCTCCAATATTGCAACTATCTTTAGAATTCTTACCAATTTTTAAATTTCCGCCGGATACAGTTTGGATGCGATAGAATATTCCAAGATAGCGTGAGTCAACATCCTGGGGACACATCATCGCGACTCTAAGAGGAGAGTCCTACTGATTTCATTTATCATCATTGGGACATCGTAGGGGTTCTTTATCTTCGGGTTGTTGTGGGTGACGTTCATGTGGGTTTCTTTTTTTCAGTGAAGGAATCAAGCAAATAAAAATTAGAAAATGTTGATCGTTTCATAAAGAAGCTCAAACCAACGACGCATCAATAATTTTGTTAGTATTATGTGGATTAATCGGACTATTGTCCTCATCTTCATTGGAGAGGGCCCCTCCGATCAATCGGCTGGTCACGTCAAGCCCTAGCACCTATATGATTTTCCCAACCCTATTGCCCTTATGGCAAGCCCCAACCCCTTTTTATCATATGGGTGCTAGAAGGCGGTAATTGAGGGTCTCCATGTCCTGGGAATGACGTTAAACTCTATCTGATGGTGAGGTTCCAGTTTTTGAGGTTTGGGAAATGTGGAGCCTCCCTTCATCACCATTGCTACCTTGTCCACTCTGACCCGGAGTGGTAGTATCTGTTAGGGTCCCATCTATGGGTTAAATAGAAAAATGTATTTATAAAAAATATTTTATTATCCATTAAGAATATATATTTTTTTAAATCGGCATTAAATGACCCACTGAGGTTGATATGCCGTAAAACAAAACCAAACAAACCATCTTCATTGTTATCTGTACAACGTTTCAACCGATGTGTCTTGTCGGATTCGGGAACTTGGGAACTTTGTCGGACTCGGAAA
>CM042170.1:69251806-69261806 GCA_023376005.1 Doryteuthis pealeii | reverse complement strand
GCAATCTGCCAGAATACTCAGAAGAGTCCTGGAGACCTGAGGAGACTTGCTGTCACTCAGACTCCAGTGAAAGACCATCAACTAATGCTGATGTGAAAACTCAAAAGGAGTAAATAATAATAATCATAATTGAGAAAAATAGTTAAACTACTTAACTACATCGACTTAGTTATGCATAAGGTAGGGATCTGATGAAGTCATTTGGATTGAAACCATGGTAGACCCTTAACTCTTTTACTCTACTAATATCATATATATATATATATATATATATAGGTATGTATGTGAGTGTGTGCGTGTGTGTGTGTGTGTGTGTGTGTGTGAGTAAAATACTAATAAAACACGAAGTATTCCGAAGGATGGGTATTTATTTTTTATTGTAATGTCGACGATATAACGTTTCGGTTTTTGCAACCTTCATCGGCACATTGTTGAGATCATGTGTTGGAAAATGTTAAGTCTTTGCTTTTTTTTCGGGTGTTAAGTCTCGTTGGTTCGCGTATTGGCGGGGAGTGGGGAGTGGGGGGGGTAATATATGCGTGTGCGCGTGCGCACACGCATGCGCACACGCATGCGCACGTGAACGTTTTTCCTCTCTATTACATCCAACTATCGGCAGGTTTGTTCAACTCTCTTCATCTAAATGACATTTTCCCAATCAATATTTGACATGAACTCGAAATCTGCCTGACACGCGTTTTTTCAGATTAGGGGAAAATACAAAAAAAAATAAAAAATAAAAACAAAACAAAAAAAACATCATCATGGCGTTCAAGGAAAAGGCAACTCTGTCAATAAACCGGAAGGGATCAAGAGGAGCAATGGGAAACGGCCATGTTGTTTTGGAATTGGGAAAAAGAAAACGCAAGGCAGAAAACTGAATTTACATAGTATTCCTTCCCCCTCTCTCTCTCTCTCATTCTTCTCTCTCTCTCTCTCTCTCTCTCTCTCTCTCTCTCTCTCTCTCTCTCTCTTCCGTTTCATCCGTCTCTCTTCCACTCTCTCTCTCTCTTTCTCTCTTTCTCTTTTCTTTGTCTATCTCTCTCTCTCTCTCTCTCTATCTCTCTCTCTATCTATCTATCTTTCTCTTCCGTTTCATCCATCTCTTTTCCACTCTTTCTCTCTTTCTTTGTCTCTCTCTCTATCTCTCTCTCTCTCTATCTCTCTCTCTCTTCCGTTTCATCCATCTCTTTTCCACTCTCTCTCTCTCCTCTCTCTCTTCCCCTTCTCTCTCTCTCTCTCTTCCGTTTCACCCATCTTTCTTCCACTCTCTCTTTCTCTTTCTTTCTCTTTCTTTCTTCCCCCTCTCTCTCTGTCTCTCTCTCTCCATTTCATCCATCTCTTTTCCACTCTCTCTTTTCTTTCTCTTTCTCTTTCTCCCCTCTCTCTCTCTCTTCCGTTTCATCCATCTCTCTTCCACACACTCTCTCTCTCTCTCTCTCTCGCTCACTCTCTCTCTCTCTTTCTTTCTCTCTTTCTATTTCTCTCTCTCTCTCTCTCTCTCTCTTCCGTTTCATCCATCTCTCTCTTCCACACACACTCCCTCTCTCTCTCGCTCTCTCACTCTCTCTCTCCTTCTCTTTCCTCCTTCTCCGACACCTAAAAGACAAGATGCATCGAGGATATCGTTATATATCCACTCGTAACACACGACACATTTTTAGGATGGATCAGTTCCAAATATTTCGTCTACTTCGACTGGCAAAAACACTGTGTACCACTGATCTCCAGTAAGGAGGTGCTGCTTAAAAAAAGGATCTTCGGTCATCAAATTTCCACTGGTGGAAACTGACTCTGAGTTTCATGAAAATACGCCTATTATAACGATAAGCCTCACAATCCATGCACTATATTATGAGTCTTTGTACAATATACGAGGGTAGTGAAAAAGTAATGTCATTTTCCTTATTTCATGCGAAGTTTTTTTTATAAAATAAAGGCCTACATTGGGACCCTAACGAGCAAGAAACCGACAAGTAAGACCCAACTTACCAATCGTCTTCTTTCAGCATGACAATGCTCAACCACACACAAGCATCAGGACAAGGGGAAAAATCGCCCCATTCGGGTGGACAACTCTACCGCATCCTCCATACTCACCAGATTAAGCGCCTTCAGACTATTATCTCTTTGGCCTCCATTGAGAGGCACAGATTATTCCAGGGACGAAGTAGTGAAGAAGTGGCTCAAAGAACAGTCAACAGAATTTTACAAGGCAGGGATACATGCTCTCATTTGAAGGTGGAACATTGCTATTGAGAGAAACGCTGATTATGTGAAAAAGTAGGGATGTGGTCCACAGAGGACCAGCTTCATTTTGATTTATGTTACATGTTCCTGTGTTGGTAATTATATCTGTTCTAAACAAAATGGCATTACATTTTGACTCACCAATGTGCAGAAGTAAGGATGTGATTCACAGAGGACCAGCTTCATTTTGATGTATGATACATGTTCTTGTGTTGGTAATTATAACTGTCCTAAACAAAATGGCATTACTTACTTTCTCCCCATCTTTCTTACCTTTCTTTCCTTCTTCATCTTCTTCGTTTACATCACGTGCTTTCTTCTTTTTCTTCTTTGAAAAAAAATATTTTTCTATTGCAATTTTCCAGATACCGAAAAACTCTTCGCTTTATAAAAAATACAAAAAAGTAAAGTTAATAAATAAAGAAATAAAGAAATAATTTATAAATATAAATAAACTAACATGCAAGTGGGTATGTGTTCAAACCACTCCTCGCTAATTATCTTGCCGAACGGATTATAATCATAGTAAAAAAGCTGGTGCACACATTGTCGACCTTGGCAGGGGTCGTCCAGTCATTCCATTATTAATTAATTAGGTTAAACTAACGGCATCACTTATCATAAAAGAAAGAAATCAAAAACCACCATGTTTCGCCGTTCACATGCACAGAGGCCGCTGACGCAGCCCAGACCAGACCAATCGAAAAAGGAAATCAGTCAGAGATGAGAGATAAAACAGGAAATTAAGTCGAAACTGGAGCCAGTAATGTGGAGGGGGTGTGCAGGTTGGAGAGCGTGTGTGTGTGTGTCTGTTATGTGGGGTGGTGGCCGTAAAGTGGGGCATGTTGGATAGAAATCATGCTAAGATTCAAAAACCACGTTTGTCTATGACAACTGCGAAAAACATGCAGGAATATTAGCAAACGAAAAACACTAGAAAAAAAAATTTTTTTTTTTAGATGTGGCCCAATGTGTAATATTTGGAATTTTCGGACTGTTGTCCTCATCTTTATAGTGATACGTAAAAAAAACACAACTTTCCGGCCGCCGTATCATCTGGCTTTCTTCAGGTGTTTTTTTTTAATGATCGTGACGCTTCTCATTGTGCTTCTCGTGACGCTTCTCGTGGTGCTACTCGGTGTGCTTCGCGGGACGCTTCTCGTGGTGCTTCTCGAATTGATAGCCGTGCAAAAAACAATGACGTCATCATTTGAATGGGATCTTCAAAAGTTCTTCGACACGAAGTTTTATCAACAGTGAAACGATGCAAAGGGATTTCCAAGATTGGGTCATTACTATGCTCGGATAGACAGAGAACACCTGAAGAAGGCCGGAGGATACAGCGGCTGAAATGTTGTGTTTTCATATACCGCAATAAAGATGATGACAACAATTTGAAAAACCAAAATAATGTTTTTTTGTTGTTTTGTTTGTTGTTTAATTGTTCCAAGTCAAAGTAGTCCACATAGACACTTATGGGTGAAGTAAATATTCTCGCGTGGAAGGGGGCATATAGGGTACACAGGGGGTTAATTTACGATTTTGCGTATATATACCTTAATAACGTGAGGGGGGTTATTATTATAATTATCACATATATTTACCAACCCCTCCGCACGAGCAGGATGAGACACAAGGTGAAGTTTAACAGGTTTGAATTCACAGTTTTCCTTCTCCTAGACTGGTTACCTAGCCATGGTTAAAGAGTCCAGTCTGCCCTGCTTTTTACCCATAGCTGGAGGGAGAATTGGATTCATACCTTTCCCAAGGGTTTTAGCGCTATGTGAGATTCCAACAGCTTCGTCCAGGAATTGAACTCGCGTTGACGAGTACATTTCCTACGACTCTAACCATCAGACCACGCGCCTCAATAAAAAACAATAATTATTAAAGGGAAGTGTACTAAACTGACTTATATAGATAGTAACTGTCTGATTTTTTTTTCTTCTTTTAATTATGATAGGAGAGGGGCATATTTCTTTCAAAAAAGAATACAAACTAGATGTCAACCCCCCCCCCCCAAAAAAAAACAACAACTACACCATCAAAATAAAAATGGCTGGATCATGTGGAATAGTTGTCAGATATCATACACCTAGCACAGGGTTTCTCAAATTGATCTATACAGATACTTCGGGTTTAAATAAAATATCCCCGGGACGGGGGGAGCAGGGTGGTCTACAGGGGTTACTTTGAGGCGAATTCAAATCCTGTTTACATTTCACATAGCGCTGATACTCTTGGGAAAAGTATGAATCTAACTATTATCTCTCTAGCAATGTGTAAATAAGGGTAGACTTTGAGCGAGATTGGTTGAAAGGCGGAGAAAAATAGAGAGATAGAATGACAGAGAGAGATAGAGAGAAAGACAGAGAGACAGTATGACAGAGAGAGATAGAGAGAAATACAGAGAGACAGTATGACACAGAGAGATAGAGAGACAGAGAGAGATATAGAGAAAGACAAAGAGACAGAGAGATAGAGAGAAAGACAGAGAGAGATAGTGTGACAGAGAGATAGAGAGAAAGACAGAGAGAGACAGTGTGAGAGAGAGACAGAGAGAAAGACAGACAGAGAGACAGAGAGACACATAGATATATATAAACAAAGGTGAGTGTGGTAATGGTTAGAGTCGTTAGTAATGGACTCGTCGACACGAGTTCAAATCCTGGACGAGGCTGTTTGCATTTCACATACCGCTAAAACCCTTGGGAAATGTATGAATCCAATATTCCCTCCAGCTATGGGTAAATAGCAGGGCAGACTGGGCTCTTTAACCATGGCTAGGTAACCAGTCTAGGGGGAGGAAAACTCTGAATTCAAATTTGTTAAACTCCGCCTAAAGAATTAACCTGTTAATATAGAAAGGTTGGTAATTCTTCTTTCTTTCTTACTAGTCCATTATTT
Source organism: Doryteuthis pealeii (assembly GCA_023376005.1). NCBI lineage: Eukaryota > Metazoa > Mollusca > Cephalopoda > Myopsida > Loliginidae > Doryteuthis > Doryteuthis pealeii. Next base: position 69,256,649 of record CM042170.1, on the reverse strand, counting down.
ATCTGAGGTGACGACAGGGCATAACATTGGAAACCTGCTGTTGTTACGTAATTATTAAAATCTGTCCCTCTTTCTTTTTGATGTTCTTTTTTTTTTTTCTCCATTTTTGTCCTCCCATTCAAAATGGAACGGTTCATTATTTATCTGAGGTGATGACAGGGCGTAACATATGTTTCCATCTTGTTGAAGATCTTGTTTTTTTTTCATTAGGTTAAAAAAAAATTAGTTTCCAATTTTTTCATTATTCTTTTTTTTTTCTATATTTTTTTTTTTTTCGTTTTGTGGGGTTTTTTTCTCCATTTTTTTTCTTCTATTTATTTTATTTCAATTTTTCCGTTTTTCTTTTCTTTTTCTTTTTTTTTTACTTTTTTTTTTTTTGCTTTTTGCTTTTATTTTGTTTTACCTTTTTTTTTGGTTGTTTTTACGATTTTTTTCCATTGTTTTTTTTTCCACTTATTTTTTTAACCTTTTTTACAATATTTTTTTTTTCATTTTTCCAATTTTTTCGTTTCTATTTCTTGTTTAAGATCTTGTGTTTTTTTTTCATTAGGTTTAAAAAAAAGAAATAAAATAGTTCCAATTTTTTCATTATTCTTTGTTTTTTAATTTTTATTTGTTTTGGGGGGCGGTTCTTCTTTTTCGTTTTAATGTTTTTTTTTTCTCCATTTTTTTTGTTTCCCTTTATTTTATTTCCATTTATGTTCTTCTTTTCTTCTTTCTTTTGTTCTTTTCTTTCTTTTTTCGGTTTTACCATTTTTGGGTTTTTTTTTCGATTTTTTCCATTGTTTTTTTTTTTTTTCCCACTTATTATTTTAACATTTTTTCCAATTTTTTTTCATTTTTCCAATTTTTTTTTTGTTTCTATATCTTCTATTTTTTCCCTTTTATTGTTTTTTTTCTTTTCTTTTTTTTCATTTTTTCTTTCTTTTTTTTTTTACCATTTCTCTTTTTTCGTTTCTATTATTATTTTTTTTCATTTTTTTACGTCTCCATCCGTACGCACTGTCTGAACTCCCCTCTTCCCCTTTCTCTGCTCCCTTTCTCTGTTGCCATTCTCTACCCCCCTCTATCTCTCTGCTAAACGGATGCCAATAAAAACATTTACTGTCATCTTCCAGGTCAACAGATCTAGTAAATCAGCGAATCGTACAGAGTAGACAGTTTTTTTTTTCTGTGGCCATAGTTGCGTAAAAATCCGATCTAGCTTGTCGCATGGTTATGTGAGTTTGACAAAAAACGTGACACCCAAAATGTTATAGAAGAGAATAAAACAAAAAAATACAAAGATGAAAGAAAAAAAGAAAATGAAAAAGAGGATATCAGAAAAGCATTTGTATATATCGGTAAAACACCAAGAAACTCTTAAAGAAACTTGTTCGCACCGCATACAAACGTTTTCAAACGGAAACCATAGATAGATAGATAGATAGATAGATAAAGTATCTATCGAATTCCCCCTGGGGATGGAATGTGATAAAAAGCCGGTTTAATATGGGGACACAGCAGGAAGAAATCCTCCTGAATGATGGTGGCAAAGTAGATAAAAACCGTCGGCATTCAACTTTTAGAATATATATATATATATATATATATATATATATATATATATATATATAATATTATATATATATATATATATATATATATATATATATATAAGAAAGAAATTATTTATCACAGAATAATGAGAAAAGCGAGTGGTAATCCGTCATTCAATCTGTTTAAAAATGTTTTGAAGTTTGAAAAAGGAGATGGTTTTGTCATCATCATCATGTCGCGCTTGCAGCACGGATATCCATGACAATCTCTCGCCAACCCTCCCTATCACTCATTGCACCTGGGAGGTCCTCTGCTGAGCATATAGCATCCTCGCATAGCTGGTCAATGTAGGTTCTTGCTGGGCGCCCCACACTTGCATGTCCATGTGTTGGCTTCCACAGGAGAACGTCGCTTATGAGTTCGTCCTTGCTTCTCCAGCAGTGTCCTGCATGCCTTGTCCGTCTCACTCGGATAGTTTGAGAGAGGGGGGCAGGTGACCGTACAGCTGTCTCTTCGTGGGGTGCTGCTTCCACGATTTGTTCAAGACTGCACGTAGCATTCTTGTGCAGCTTCCATCTAGCTTATTTTCAAGACGCTTCGTTAGGGTCCAAGTGGTGCAGCCATATAGCAGCACCGATATAACCACAGCCTGGAAGAACTGTCGCTTCAGCTTGTCAGGGAGATCAGACCTCCATATGACTGACAATTTGTTTGTGGCCGACCATGCCTTTGCTATTCGTGTGTTAACATCTTTCTCTGTGGATGAGATATTACTACCTAGGTACGTGAATTGTTCTACAGGCTTGAGAGGCGTGCCGTTGAGTGTTGAGATGTTTCCTTTCTTTTTGAAACTCATGAACTCTGTTTTACTGGAGTTCACATAGAGGCCGATATTTTCTGCCGCCTCCTCCAAGCTGTGTAGCAGTGACTCAGCTTGTGTCGGTGTATCTGCAAGGAGTGCAAGGTCGTCAGCATAGTCTGCATCTGTGACTGTTTGTGCGGGATAACGCCTGCTCCTTGCCTTTTTCAGTGTGAAACCCTTTTCTTTTATGGTATCTAATGATGTTTTGAGTACGTAGTCTAGGCATATTATGAATATATATGGTGCCAATGTATCTCCTTGTAGGACTCCAGCAGCGATGTCAAAGAAATCTGTGTCGCCATCAGGTGAGCGTACCATTGCTCTAGTGTCCCTATATAGCATCATTATAGCTGCAACTGTTTCTTTGGGGAGGCCATATGCTAGTAGTATTTGTTCCATTTTCCCTCTGTGTATGGAATCAAATGCCTTGGAGAAATCTACGAATAGTAGCGTTGCTTCTAGATTCTTTGCTCGTACTCCTTCTATGATCCGTCTTATAGTCAGGATCTGAGAGGTTGTGGATCGATTTTTGCGGAAACCATTTTGGTTTCTCCTAAGGATTTTTTCTATTTCAGGTCGGATGCGATTAAGGAGAAGGGCATTATATATCTTAGCTGCAATAGCAGTAAGAGTTATGCCTCTGTAGTTCTTAGCCATTCCGAGATCTCCTTTTTTAGGGAATGGGAGGATGCAGCCTTTTGTCCATCTATCTATTCTATTTTGTCTATACACTGCATTGCATAGCCCAAGCAGTATGTCACTGAACTTTCCTATCTTCCATACCTCCGGGGGTATTCCGTCAAGTCCTGCCGCTTTTCTACCTTTTAGCTTCTTTAAAACTTGGTTGATTTCATCTATCGTGAAGTCCCCCAGTTTGATATCTAGTTGTTTATCGACAATCTTTTGGGTATTATCTTCTACTATTTTAGGTGGGTTCCCCAGAAGTTTCTGGAAGTGGTCTTTCCATTTTTGGAGTCTATCTTTTTGGCTGTTTGCCTTTAACTTCGATTTAGAGGTACTTTTCCTACCGCTGACTTCATTAACAGTTTGCCATGCTAATCGTGACTGTCTGTCCTCCACCGATTGTCTTATATTATTTATTTGTGTTTGTATGTATTCTATTTGTTCTTTTTTGTATGTTTTGGCTAGTTCTATCTGGGCTTTTCTAAGGTCGTGTAGATTGGCATTAGTTGGGTTTATTTTATTACGTTGTACTGCTTCTTTTATATCGTTTCTCTTTTCTCTAACTGTTTCTGTCTCCCATGGAACATGGTGTCTGGCTCTTGGTTTGGTTGGTACGCACTCGGCTGCTGCTTCTTGGTGAGCATTGACGAAGTTTTCGTATTCCTCGTTTGGTGTGGAGCTTTCGGATATCTCCTGGAGGATATCGAATTTATTTCTCACTGCAACAGCGTAGCGATTGCATATATCGCTGTTGGCAAGTGTCGCCCAGTTGTATCGTATGGATTTACTAGTTTGCTTTTTATTCCTACGTAGGCTTAGTCGTAATTTTGCTGTGACTATTCTGTGATCTGAGGATACTCCTTCAAAAGAGGAATACGCTTCACAGTTAATTGCACTATTTATCCACTTTTTGTTTATTAGGATGTAATCTAGTTGTGCCTTTGTGTTATTTGGGTATGTGTGTGTCCAAAGTTTGCCCTTCCGTTTTCGGAATTTGGTGTTTAGACAAACAAGCCCGTTCTCAAAAGAGAACTCAGCTAGGAGATCACCGTTCCTGTTTGGGGTATTGTGTAAGCTGAATCTATTGTTTTCGTTTCTTCCTATGTGTGCATTCAGGTCTCCACCGACGATCAGTACGTTATGTTTGGGGTATGTCTGCATAGGGAGGATAGCCCGCTGTAAAACATTTCAATGTCTGTTTCCTTGCTGACATTTGTGGGCTGTAGCATGAGACTATAGTCATGCAAGGATTGCCATTAAAAGTAGCACACATGATTCTCGGTTGGATTTTTTCTATGCTGTTAAGTGATTTTAGTGCTCGCGGGCTGAGAAGCATTCCTACACCTCCTATAGCGGCATTGACGGAGTTTTTCCATGCAGATGCTGACACAAATGTCCAGCCATTTCCACATTCATGGTATTTTAGTTCTACATCACCATGGTCAAATCTGTGTTCTTGCACACATATGATATCTATATTTTTTTCAGCTGCAGACGCTGTAAGTTCTGGGAGTTGGCCTATCGTTTTTAGTGTTCTAACGTTAAATGTTGCTATCTTAAGTGTTTTTTTACATCTAAGTAGGTCTGTATTGGTTTTGGGTTCTATGTCCGTCTTATTAGATATTGTGGTTAGGTTTATGTCTTCATTAGAGTGTTTGCCTTGTTTGTCTGTGTTGAGAGTGATGTGGTTTGAGTGTGTGATGTATTTGGAGCTCCGCATGTAATTTATCGGACACTGGGTCGGAGCTCGAGCCCCAG
>CM042170.1:69241806-69244306 GCA_023376005.1 Doryteuthis pealeii | reverse complement strand
TTTTCTTTTTTCCAAAAATGTTTTTCCCAGGTGATGTTTGGTAGTATATTTTTACAATCCAACTATTTGCCAGGTTTTTTCTCACTGGGGGGATTTACGAACAAGTTTGGTATATATATATATATATATATATATATATATATATATATATATATATATGTGTGTTGTGTGTGTGTGTGTGTGTGTGGTGTGTGTGTGCAATAATGCATTTAAGGGAAATACTTGATACAATGTCTTCTGAATGTGTTACTACGGATCAATCTACAATAAAACAGATTTAATGGAAATGTATGTCGATCTATCTATCTATCTATCTATCTCAGTCTCTGTCTCTGACTCAATCTCTTTCTCTTTCTATGTCTCTCTCTCTGTCTCTATCTATGTAAGTCTAGGTAAAAAGTCATATAAGTGGATAAGTAGATATTCTAGCCAAAAACAAAACATTATTTGTTTATGAGTTCCCCATATTCACACTGGATTGTCCAATTGGACACGTGACCTAGTGGATAAAGAAGTTAAGTTAAGACAGTTCTAAGTGACAGTTATCTCTAGATTGCAGGTTCATTCCTGGTCAAGGGCAGCAGTAACAAATATTAACCGAATAAGTCAGGGTTATAAAGAATATGTTGTGCTCAATACGGATTTAGTATAAAGGTATATATATAGATAACCTACTTACGTTTCATCACAAAAAGATCATCAGGGTTAATTCTAATGTAATTAATTAAGACATTGATTAATTAAAGACAATTATGGAAGTGAATAATACAATTATGGCCGTTGGAAACAGTTTTCAACGGCGAAAATTATTCACTTCCACAATTGTCTTTAATTAATCAATTTCTTGATTAATTCGTTACAATTAACCCTGATGATCCTTTTTGATGAAGCTTAAGTAGGTGATCTATAAACACCTTTATAACACACATATATATATATATATATATGTGTGTGTGTGTGTGTGTGTGTGTGTGTGTGTGTGTGTATGCATCCATGTATGTATAATCCATTTGGACTTGAGTCTGGTAATTATTCTACAACATTACATCACCGCCACTGCCACCCAACCACCACTCTCCCCCCAAAAAATCGACAATTACGTAATCCTCCGACATTCTACAAACCATCCTCCTTGTGAACACAGAGTCTTTCCAACCTTTTGATTGTCTCAATCTTTAAATGTCAACTATCGGGTTCCGTTCGACTGACAACCCAAGTCGAACCCCGATTTCAAAATCGTTTTCTGACAACCCAGGGATTTTTTGGTTGTTTTTCTTCTTTTTTTTTTGTTGTTTTTTGGTTGTTTTTATTATTTTTTTTGTTTTTGTTGTTGTTGTTTTCTGCTGAGCACCGCAACTATAACAGAATGTCAAGTGGCACTAGTCCTGTCGGAAGAAAACACTTTCATCTTTGGTTTCGAGGATTTCAGCAGTAACAAGCAATCTACAACGTTCATAGGATATCCTGGTATTTTGCAGTATTTAACGTTTTTCGCGCCTAATTAGCTGTAAACACCTCCTTGACTGGGAAAACGCCTCATGCCTAAATGCCACCCCCTCCATCATGTTTGGTAATCGAAGACTGACAAAACAGAATTTTTATTTCTCTTAACCGACTGTAGTTTTCAAAGACATTTTTCAGGTGTATCTCTGAGAAACTCAACACATTATTTTCCCCATTAAATATCACTTTGGAAGGTGTGTGTGTGTTTATGCTGGTTAGATAACTCAAAATAAATCTGATCCTTTATATATTTCGGATTTAAGAGAAATTTATTTTCTTCTGTGTATTCTAGCTGATCTCAGGAATGGTGTAGTCTTAGAATTTCCAATTATCCAAACTCTTTGCCAGATTTCCCAATGCATTCCTATAGTAAAATTGTTTTCTAATGCATTCCTATAGTAAAAATCATTTCCCAGTACATTCCTATGGTAATATTGTTTTCTAATGCATTTCTACGGTATAAATCATTTCCGAATGCATTCTTATAGTAAAAATCATTTTCCAATGTATTCTTATGCTAAAAGATATTTTCCAAAGATTTCCTATAGTAAAAATCATTTCCCAGTACATTCCTATAGTAAAATTGTTTTCTAATGCATTTCTAAGGTAAAAATGATTTTCCAATGCATTCCTATAGTAAAAATTGTTTTCTAATGCATTCCTATAGTAAATATTATTCTCGAATGCATTCCTATAGTAAAAATTGTTTTCTAATGCATTCCTATAGTAAATATACTCGAATGCATTCCTATTGTAAATATTATTCTCGAATGCATTCCTATAGTAAAAAATCATTTGCTAATTCATTTCTATAGTAAAAATTATTTTCCAATGCATTCCTATAGTAAAAATTGTTTTCTAATGCATTCCTATAGTAAATATTATTCTCGAATGCATTCCTATTGTAAATATTATTCTCGAATGCATTCCTATAGTAAAAAATCATTTGCTAATTCATTTCTATAGTAAAAATTATTTTCCAATGCATTCCTATAGT
>CM042170.1:69226806-69234306 GCA_023376005.1 Doryteuthis pealeii | reverse complement strand
CATGCACAAGACATTTCAATAGCAGGAAATAATAATAATAATAATAATAATAATAATAATAATAATAATAATAATGATCTGGGACTTTGAAATAAAAACGAATCACCTTATCCCAGCAAGAAGACCAGACCTAGTGCTGATTAACAAAAAAGAAAGAACTTGTCAACTGATGGATTTTGCAGTCCCAGCAGATCACAGGGTGAAGCTAAAGGAAAATGAAAAAAATGGACAAATACCTGGACCTTGCCAGAGAATTGAAAAAGTTAGGGAATATGAAAGTTAAAGTGATACCAATTGTAGTTGGTGCACATGGAACGATCCCAAAGGGATTGGAAAAGGGATTGGAAAATCTGGACATCAGAGGAAAGATTGAGACCATCTAGAATACTGCACTGCTTCAATCTGCCAGAATACTCAGAAGAGTCCTGGAGACCTGAGGAGACTTGCTGTCACTCAGGCTCAAGTGAAAGACTATCAGCTAACGCTGATATGAATAATAATAATAAAATTAATACAGGGGGTCTCAAAGTTCACCTATGATGTATAAAGACGCAGGGCAATTTTTGGAGCCAATATTTTGGAAAATAGTGCGTCCTATATACCGTCAAATACGGTATATTTAAATCAGATATGATAAAAATTGAACTGAAAGGGTTTATAACGTGGATTGCACCCATACACATTTTGCCTGATACCGATTGGTTAGTTAGTTTGTTTGGTGTTACGGCATTTCAACTCGTTTGGGTCATTTTATGCCGAAGATGTTTTTATTTTATTCATTCTTCATGGGTACTCAGTTCTTTAAACAATTTTTTCAACTCATTTTTTTCTAATTAACCCATAGATAGGAACCTAATAGATAGTACTACTCTGTGTCACAGTGGGTCTGGGAGTAATGGCGGTGAAAGGATACTCCACATTCCCCAGATCTCCATAATTGTTACTTTACCATCAGATAGAGTTTAACGTCCTACGTTTGTGTACATCTCCTGTGCGTATTTGTCTCTCCCCCCACCCACCTCTCTCTCTGTCTCTCTCTCTCTCTCTCTCTATATATATATATATATATATATATATATATATATATATATACCTATGTCTCAGAGGCTCTCAATATTTCATTCTCTCTATATCTCTTTCTACAAAATACCTCTCAAACTCTAACTCCACCAAAGAATCTCTCTCTCTCTCTCCCACTCTCTCTCTCTCTCTCTCTCTCTATCTATCTATCTATCTATCTTCCTCTGTCGCATATTCTCTCACTTTCATTCTCTTTCTACTAATACATATTTAACTCTCTTACACCTCCTCAAAATATCTCTCTGTCTCTGTCTGTCTCTGTCTCTGTCTCTGTCCTCTCTCTCTCTCTCTCTCTCTCTCTCTCTCTCTCTCTTTCTGTATCTATCTCTCTCTCTATCTATCTATCAATCTATTTTTATCTCTCTTTCTACTAATACATCTTTAACTCTATCACACCTCCTCAGAATCTCTCTTTCTCTCTCTCTCTCTCTCTCTCTCTCTCTCTCTCTCTCTCTCTCTCTCTCTCTCTCTCTCTCTCTTCTTCTTCTTCTTCTTCTTCTTCTTCTGTGTGTATTTGTGTGTCTGTGTCTCTGTATGTTTCTGTGTGTCAGTCTCTGTCTTTGTGTCTGTGTATGCGTATACACAATCCTGTGTATATGTGAGGGGTTGGTACATGCAAATAGACCAAAGTACACACAGAAGACCGGTGTACCGGTGCGTTGTGAAGAAGCGGTAAGAGGGGGGGGGTATATTTTCAGCTCCAATAATATCGCGTAGACGTACAACTCTCGCTGGCAATTCGGCGGCTAGACAATGCAAATACCCAATGGCCAATGTCGAAATTCGCCAAATTGCCGGACATTGTCCATCAACAGAAAATCCTCTTTCAATGGGCCCTGTGGGTTCTTTTTCCCTCGACCTCACCTCTAACGAACTCGGCGCAGACATTCCGACCGAATGTCGTGCACATAACTAGATGGCATTGTTCGCAATTTTATTTCTGATCATGCAACTTATTCTTCGATCCGATCACTCGTTTGCCGTTTTTGATTTGAGTCGTTCGATTATTTTTAGCATTTTACTATGTCCACCGTCTTTAGCTTGTTCGCTTGTTTGAATTAGCGGGCTGCATATGAATTCATTCGTACCGCGATGGGGAGGGGTTCTTGATAAGTCTAAATACCAACGTAATGCTGGTTGGTTGGTTATATTTTTATGGCATGTCGAATCTTGTTGGGTTATTTTATGCCGAAACCGTTTTGTTTTGCTGATTCAATAAATCAACGTCTATATCCACTACGTCATGTGTCCAACTGGATATAGCGGTGGGATAATGCAATCTACCAAAGTTTGTGTGTGTGTGCGTGTGTGGTGGGGTGTAAGAGAGAGAGAGAGAGAGAGAGTGTGTGTGTGTGTGTGTGTTTGTGTAAGAGTGTAATTCTGTTAGTGCAACGCGAAAAGAAGTGGCGGTCACAGGGAAGGCTTAAGAAAAAAAGAGTTAAAAGAATCGCGCGCGTGCACGAAAGAGAGAGACAGAGAGAGACAGACAGACAGAAACAGAGAGAGAGAGAGAGAGAGAGAGAGAGAGAGAGAGCGACAGACAGACAGACAGACAGACAGAAACATAGACAGAGACAGAGAGAGAGAGACAGAGAGAGAGTGTGTGTGGTGTGTGTGTGTGTAAAAGAGAGAGAGAGAGAGAAGAGAGAGAGAGAGAGAGAGAGAGAGAGAGAAAGAAAGGGCTCTTCTAAAATGATTTGAGTCGTTCGATAAATTTTAGCATTGTACTATGTCCGCCATGTTTAGCCTGTTTACTTGTTTAAATAAGCGAATTGTATATGAATTCATTCGTACTGCAATGAGGAGGGGTCGTCTATACGTCTAAATACCAACGTGATGCTGGTTGGTTGGTTGGATTTTACGGCATGTCAAACCTTGTTGGGTTATTTTATGCTGAAACTATTTTCTTTTATAGATTCAATGTATCAAATAGATAAGAAAATTGCATATAAATTCATTCTTACTACAATAGGGAGGGTTCATCTATAATTCTGAATACCGACGTGAGTTCAATCCTCAGCAAATGATGAGCTATCAAAAAAACTTATCGGGCAAATCTAAAATTAATAAAACGGTTGGTTTAGTTTGGTTTGGTTTGGTTTGGTTTTGGTTTGGTTTTGGTTTGGTTTGGTTTGGTTTGGTTTTGGTTTGGTTTTGGTTTGGTTTGGTTTGGTTTGGTTTGGTTTTCTTTGTTTTTCTTTGTTTAGAAATATTTTACGTATTTTACGGCATGTCAACCCTTGTTGGATTATTTTATGGCGAAACCATTTTGTTTCATTGATTCAATAAATCAAATAAATAAGAAAATTGCATATGAATTCATTAGTACCGCGATGGGAAGGGTTTCTCGATAAGTTTGAATACCGACGTGATAATGTATGGCTGGATTTACGGCATGTCAACCCCTGTTGCTTATTTTATGCCGAAACCATTTTGTTTTACTGATTTAATAGATCAAATGAATAAGTTCACATTCCATATGTTTGGTTTGGTTTGTGTTGTTTTACAGCATATCAACCTCAGTGGGTCATTTAATGTCGATAAAGTTTTCAAAATAAATCAATTCGTAATGAATACACATTTTTTTATAAATACATTTTTCTATTTAACCCATAGATGGGACCCTAACAGGTACTACCACTCCGGGTCAGAGTGGACCAGGGAGCAATGGTGATAAAGGGGTGCTCCTGGATTCCATATGTATTCATTCGTACTGCGATAAGGAGGGGTTCCTCGATAAGTGTTAATACCAGTTTTTTCCCCAGGTAATGTTTGGTAGAATATTTTTTATAATCAAACTATTTGCCGGTTTTTTTCTTACCACAAGGATTTACCAACAAGTTTGGTATATCATTCTTATATATATATATATATATATATATATCGTCAATTCGAGTTCAATTCCAAGACGAAGCTGTTGGCATTTCACATAGCGCTAATACCCTTGGGAAAGGTATGAATCCATATATTCTCTATCCAGCTATGGGTTGAATAGTAGGGCAGGCTGGGCCCTTCAGCCTTGGGTAGGTAACCAGTCTAAGAGAGGGATAACTCTGAATTAAAATTCCTGAGGACGGTCGTTGATGGGGTTTGTGGCAACCCTTGATGCACCAATTCTTTCCTATCGACTCTGCCAAAAAGTGTGGATGGTTCAACACAAGCCTTCACCACTATAAACAAATCACTGGGTCGATGTTCATTGTATGAACCCTCGTACGTCGATTGACGGGAGAGCCCATCATATATATATATATATATAATATATAAAATGTTGTTCTGGTTCCAACGGGAGAAAATTTAATATTTTATAAAAAATTTAATATTTTATAAAAAATTTAATATTTTATTAAAAAAAAAGAAGGTCCGCAAAATGTATTATGTTCTCAGAAAAAATGTTTTTATTCTTTTTATCTTATATATGCGACACGTGTTTCTGATCTGTTGTCTTCTTCAGGCATTGAGTTATTATTTTGGCAGAATATGTCCGATATTTGATAGGTTGTGTGTGTTTCTGCAACTTTTCTATTATAATATACACACACACACAGACACACACAACACACACATATATATATATATATATATATATATATATATATATATATATATATATATATATATATATATATATATAATATATATATATATATATATATATATATATATATATATATATATATATATATATATATAGTGACATTCAGTGGAATACCTTGAATTCAAATCCTGACCACTCAACATAGATCTTGCGTTGAGAATAGACCTGACCTTTTTATCTTGGATCTGACAGTTATTTCGGGGCACTTGCGAATCGAAACGTGCCACAGAAACGTCTTAGTCGCATCTTATTACTTGTTTATTGTTTTTATTTTATGCACATTATACACTTTTTATGTTTTTTTTTCTTTTTAGCTATGCGATAGATACCGCTAAAGACAGCAGGTGGTCGGCATTTTATATCTTTTTTTAATTATTTTTTATTTTATCTATCTATCAAACATGTATATAACATGCAAAGATGACCTTTGTACGTAGCTTCCCTGTATACTACAAAAAACAAAAAAAAAAAAACAAGGTGTTATATCCACCGTCATTGAATAGGGTGCTGAAAGTGTATCTGTTTAGGGAAGATGTAGTTATGTTTAATAATACTAGGGGCCGGTTGTTAAGACGTGATTACCGATAGTAATTTACTAAACACACACACATATATATATATATATATATATATATAATATATATATATATATATATAATATATATATATATATAATTTCAGCTGTTAACAATATACAAGTCCACATGGTAATTTGAAGAAAGATGTTAGGGTTCCAAAATTTACTAGTGGTGTTGAAGTCCGTAGATTTATATATGAAAGTCTTCAAGGTGTAAAATTCCAGATATAATGTTTTTTCATTTGACAAATATGAAAAATATATGGAAATTAATCCGACAGTATGAAATATAATATTTTGAAAAAACATATGATGTTTGTTATGTGATTGCTGACAGGCCTGTTTCGACCAAAACGATAAGTTGGTCTTCATCAAAGAGCGACATAGATGGGAAGAGAAGATATCCGTCAAAAAAAGCCTGTTTACAGAAACGAACGCTGAGTTCAACCGCTGAAGTTTTTGAAAAATGCATGTTCTGTTTAAAAAAAAAAAAAAATAAAATAAATTTTATTTTTAATTTTTTAAAAATCAGAAGCATTATAGTTTATAGAAAAACTCAAAAGAGTTTGTTGTAAAAGTTTATATAAAAATGTAAAGTGGGTATCAAAATAGTATAGTATATATTTTTCAGCTGTTAAAAAATATACAAGTCCACATGGTAATTTGAAAAAAGATGTTAGATTTCCAAAATTTACTTGTGGCGTTGATAAGTCCGTAGTTATAGATGAAAATCTTCAAGAACAGAACATGCATTTTTCAAAAACTTCAGCGGTTGAACTCAGCGTTCGTTTCTGTAAACAGTCTTTTTTAACGGATATCTTCTCTTCCCATCTATGTCGCTCTTTGATGAAGACCAACTTATCGATTTGGTCGAAACAGTACTGTCAGCTATTACATAACACATCATATGTTTTTTCATAATGTTAAATTTCATATATATATATATAATATATATATATATATATAATATAGTGTGTCTGTGTTTCAACAAGCTCTATTCAAATATATAATGCAGTTAAACTAGCAGCAAAAACTGAGTAAAACACAAAACAACCCTCAAATGTTTGATTGTAATCATAACTTTTTTATACGTCTATAATCATTTGTTTGCACAAAGTTATATAAATTACTAGCAAAGCTACTTGGAATTGCCCAGGATTTGAAAAGTTAAAAATAAATCTATCTACATTATATAAAGATTAATAAAAATCATTTTTCTATATATTTTTTATTATCTTTTATTCTTTATATATTTTTGTTTTTAAGTTATTTTCGTTATTTTTTCTGGTTTCTATTTTTCTTTCTTTCTTTAGGGTGTAGGTTTTATTGAACTTTTGGTCTTTGCTGGTATCCTCCAATTTTATAAAGAAGATGTGCTCAGTCATTGTACAAATAAACATACAGAATGTTATATATATATATATATATATATATATATATATATATATATATATGTAAAAACAAAATTTCTTTGCGATGAAACAAAGAAAATACAGTGCTCAATCACATTTGTAAGAGCTAATATTATTTATTTACAATGTTTTCAAGATCAATGTTCATTATCAACGACCGCGGTTTCATGCTAAAAGCAATCATCAGGTTGAGGAGCAAGATCCAATGGTGTTTGTTGTGGTTCTTTACTCAATGTCACATTTAGGATTGTAAATAACGTCGGTTAGTTTTTTTTCGGACGCTGTTATTATTTTTAAAAATTCAAATTTTTAAAAAATAAACAGCGTCCGAAAAAACTAACCGACGTTATTTACAATCCTAAATGTGACATTGAGTAAAGAACCACAACAAACACCATTGGATCTTGCTCCTCAACCTGATGATTGCTTTTAGCATGAAACCGCGGTCGTTGATAATGAACATTGATCTATGAAAACATTGTAATATATATATATATATATATATATATATATATATATATATATATATACTTATTTAATACAAATAATTTGCACACAGTTGTACAGTTTCATGTATTCTTATCTGATACTAATAATTATAGTGTTTCAGGGAGAGCAAGGATGCAAAAGGGATGAGAAACGTTTGTGAGATGTTTGAATTGAAGAAAATCTCTTGGACATTATAGAAAAGGGACATTATAAAAACGATCTAAGATAGAGAGGTTATACAGAGTAACTTCAAAATCTTTATATTACACATACACACAATGCTTCAAAGATACTATAAAGAAACAAACTTTATTTCACTATTCCGAGCAAGGCTTATATTTATA
>CM042170.1:69184306-69224306 GCA_023376005.1 Doryteuthis pealeii | reverse complement strand
AGCAATGAGAGAGGGAGAGCAAGAGAGAGAGGGAGAGCAAGAAGAGAGAGGGAGAGCAAGGAGAGAGAGGGAGAGCAAGGAGAGCAAAGATGAAGATGAGATGGGATGAGACGGCTGAGAAGGAAATTGACACTAGTTAGAATAGAAACCAGGAGAAAACGAGGGTCTCTTCTTCTTCTTTTTTTTGTTGGATAAGCGTTGTGCGGCAGGGCACGGGGAGGCGGGTGGCGGCGTCTGTGGGGGTAAAGGAATGAAAATGTAAAAAAAAGGAAATAAAGGTCAAATCTAAAAAAAGAAATAAAAACATTACCACCACGTGTCAATGGCTCACTTTTCTTGTGTCGTTTGGTTCTTCACGTTTGATTATTCTATTTTCAGTCATTAGAAAAAGGAAGCGACACGGTTTCCATTATCTTTGGGGTGGGTATCTTTGGGGGTGGGGTTTTCTGGGGTGGGGTGGGTGGTGGGTGATGAAGGTGGAAGAGACAATACAGAGGAGCAGTGAGCCGCGAGTCGCTGGAGAAAACAGGCGCGATTCAGGGACGGTCTAACCTGAGGGGGTACACCGATTCTCCATTGCGAGGCCAAAGAAGAGTGACCATTACATAAGGATACCAAAGGGTTAATCTATAATCAAGAGGAAACGGAGGTTTAAAAAAAAAAAAAAACAAAGAAAAAATTCCGAAGGAGGATAAAAAGCAACAAAAGCAAAAAAAAAAAAAAGCTTTAAAAAAACACAAGAAAAAAAACAAAGCTTTAAAAGAGGCTTTAAAACTTTTTTAAAAAAGCAAAAAACAACCACTTTATTATCGGAACTATTTTCTAAAGCTTCTACATATAAAGAAAATTCATTTAAAAAAAAAATTCCTGTAGCAAGTCAAAACTACAAAAAAAAAACCCACAAAAACAACGGATTTATTTATAAGCAAAAATATATTATATATAAATATATATAAATGTAAACAAAAATTTGAAAAGTTTTATTCTTAACAAAAAAAACTTTTATCAAATGATTACTAAGTTAAGCTTAGTACTAAAAAAAAAACCTCTATAAAATAATTCGACAAACAAAATGGCCGATAATGGAGCTCTTCTTTGTTGGAGGACGGAAACTCCCAATGTAGGATAGGAAACAGCGGATATGTTCAGACCTAGCTGAATTTAAATTTCAAACACAAAACCATCCAATTAAAAAAAAAAGAAAAGAAGAAAAAAAGAACATACTTTGAACACAGTTTATCTAACACAAAGGAATGTTGTATATTTGATATCTACAAATTTATATTTTAAAAAGTTTTAAAACAAAAGAAAGAGTAAATATAATTTTCTAAAAAAAGCACTTAATATCTATCTACAAATGATTATATACAGAGATTAACGAACGAAGGAAACGTGAAAAGTGAATTTCAAAAAAGATAATCTTTTGTAATCTCTATCAAACCGGGGCTGAAACCAATCTTATTATTATATATATAAACATCGTATACGCAAATTGATACGATATCATCTACTGTTTTGCAAAGCATTCAACTTTACCAAAAGTTGTTTATGAACCGAAAAAAAAATCGCACAATGATTTTAAAACGAAATATATTTATATTTTCTAGATATCTATACAACTAATTGGATTTTATACAAAGTTTAAATTCAGCCTAAAGAGAAACATTTAACTCATCTCTTTATTTGTTCTTCAATATTTTTGGAACATTTTTCGACCTCTGACCTCCGTTATTTTCTATTGGTTTGACGCGGTCTGATCGCTACTCGCAGGCTCTACCAACAGTTGTCTTTCTTGTTATACTGTACGACAAAAAACAGTCAACAAGAAAGACAACGTCCTTTTTTCGACGCATATACGTCATTTTATCTATATATATCTAACCTTAGCTAGATATATATAAATAGACACAAATACATATATCTCTGTAGCTGTAGATCTATGTATACGTATATGTAGATATATCAGAATGATTTAGAGGCTAAGACACATATATATATATATGTAAATGGGGATGTAGTGAATTACTTGTCAAGATATATGTAGATAAAGATATATAGATATGTATGTTTATATTTTGCAACCTCACATCGGCATAAAAAATAAATCTTATAATATGGATATCTAATATATATATATATATATATATATATATATTATATATATATATATATATATATATATATATATATATATAATAATATATATGTTTATATTTTGCAACTCACATCTGCATAAGAATAAATTTTATAATAAGAACATCTAATTCATATATATATATATATATATATATATATATATATATATATATATTCATTATCATTATCATTGATATATATATGCATATATAAGCAAGCTGATAACTATATATATGCATATATGTATATGTTCATATCAAAATATAAAACTGAATACATAATATAAGATATTCCTATAAGTGTTCAGTAAATCTGCATATATATATATATATAAGCAAACGGATATACATATGTCTTTTAAAATGTAATTCATATCTGTATAATACAAACCGGAATTGTATACATAAATAAATGTAATAGTCAAATTCTATATATATATATATTTATGTATTTATATATATATATATATATATATGTATATACATATTTTAATTAGTTTTTCCTAAATTTATCTATGTAAATATATATATATATATATATATATATATATATATATATATATATATATATATATAAGGGTAAAGACAACGACTTTGAACGAAGCTTTACATACATATACATATGTGGTGGGTACGACTCAATTATAAAAATGATTTTCTGGTAATTCCAACTTAGCCTTTCTCTGATACATCTTAAATTATTAATATATATTTCTTTATATATATTAATATAACCGTTTCATCAAGTCCGTGATTCGCTCATAAGTTTGTTTTGTTTTTTTTTATCAAAAGTGCAGCATAAGTTTAATAAAAACAAAAAAGTTTGCTCAAAAAAATACCTAATTTATATTTAAAAACGAATTTCAGAAATAAAACGGAAAGGAAAAAAAAAAAATGAATAAAAATAAATAAAGACACGTCGCGATTTAGGCTATAATTTTTTTCCAATGTTGTCTTAAGGAAAACCGTTTGAAAAAAGTTATTAAGAAATATTAATTTCTTTTTTTTTTTTTTTTTTTTCGCCTCTAAGACATCTCGTTTTTAACTTGGCGCGAAAATTAGTTCGTTTTTCCGCGCAATTAGGTATTCCCTGCTTTTTCCCATTATCTTCTTTTGACTGTGTACAAAAAGAAGAAATCGACGAAAAAGATTTTTAAAAAGTTAAAAAATAAAAATAAAAATGAAAATAAAAATAAGCCAAATAAAAAAGTGAAAAACGTTAAAAAAAAAGAAAAGAAAAAAAAGGAAGAAAAAATTTTAAAAAATGACAATCATTTTTCTACAGTAAAATATTTCACTTGATATTGAACACTGGTCAGCTAGTAAGCTGCTTGGTTTTTTTATTGGCGCGAAAATCTGTATCCCATTACTTCCATTTGAACCATTTCCGCAGAGAAAGAAATAAAAGTGACCTTCGACTCAATAATATATATATTTATGTCAATAAATATAGAAGTTCCCAAAAAATAAAAACACTTTCCCCGAACCTTTAAACTTTTCTAAATTGATTTTAACTTCGACTGAAACAGGAGAAAATATTTTGAACAAAAAGCGGTAATTTTTTAAATACGTAAGTAAAATCCAACTTTTCCACTTTATTTGACAATTAAATATTTTTGTTATATATATATATATATATATATTATATATATATATATATATATATATATATATATATATGTGTGTGTGTGTGTGTGTGTGTGTGTGTGTGTGTGTGTTGAAATGAAAAATAACGGAAAGAAAATGTGAATTGATAAAATAGGATTTATTTTATTTTATTTTATTACTGACGTTTCGTCCAGGAAATATTTATATATATATAATATATTATATAATATATATATATATATATATATATATTTGAAATAAGAAAAAACTAATAAAATCAGTCATGTTGGTTAATATAAATATTTATTTCAACTAGATTCAACTGTATTTCTCTTTAAAAAGATATTAACATTTAGAAATATTGCTCTGTATGTGATTGTCAAATTGCTATGCATTGAGCTCTCTAATAGACTGCAAAAGAAACTTTCTAATATATCTACATGAAAGAAAAAATTATAGATAAAAATGCATATATATATATATATATATATATATATATATATATATATAATTTTCAAGTTCTTCTTTCATCACTTTGAGTTTCATATTCCATAACTTTTTTAGTTCTCTGGCAAGGTCCCGGTATTTGTCCATTTTTTCATTTTCCTTTAGCTTCACCCTGTAATCTACTGGAACTGCAAAATCCACCAGTTGACAAGTTCTTTCTTTTTTGATTATCAACACTAGATCTGCTCTTCTTGCTGGATAAGATGATCCGTTTTTATTTCAAAGTCCCAGAGAATTTTATGCGTTTCGTTCTCAAGAACAGATTCTGGTTTATGCATATTTTGTTGTATGGTCAAAATTTAATTTTTGCATAATTCCCTGTGGATCACCTTCCAACCCAGTCGTGTCTAGATTTGTACTCCCTTTGTGCTAGTCTGCTACATTCGCATAGTACATGGTTTACAATTCATCTCTATTACCGCATAATCTACATTTACTATTTTGTTGGGTCTTATCAATTTTTGCTTTGATATAGTTTGTCCTTATGGCATTATTCTGTGCAGCAATTATAAGTGATTCAGTTTCTGTTTTAAGGTTTCCATTTCTTAACCACGTGGTTTTTTCATGTGCCGATATGTCGTTTGAAGTGTCCATATAGTTGTTTTTCTTCCCATTTTTGTTTTCTAGTTTTTGTTGTTTTTCTGTTTGTCCATATACCACATCTACTATTGTTGGCCGCCATAAGTAATTTGTCTTATGGCGGCCAACAATAATAGATGTGTCATATGAACAAACAGAAAAAACAACAAAACAACTTATTATTATTATTATTATTATTATTATTATTATTATTATTATTATTATTATTATTATTATTATGTGGGCATTTCTTCATTTCTCTGAATATTCTGCATGCATAATTTTTTGTTAAATAATGGTCAATTTGAATAGGAATTTCCCTCATATTGACTTTAGTCACGCAAACATTATAATACCTTATATATATATATTATATATTATATATATATATATAATATATATTATATATATATTTAATGTTATGTGTGTAAGATTTAAGCGCCTTGGAACTAAAAAGTGTACGTGCGATGTTTTAAGCGTGACTAATATTACATATATATGTATGTATATTCATTTTTTATGAATATATATATATATAATATATAATATATAATTATATCATCCACACATGTATCTGTGCGCATATTTGCTGTCAATCTGTTATCTGGTCCTTTTTTTGTTGTATAATTTTTTTTCAATTATGTATATATACCCGTACATATATATATATATATTATATATTATATATGTGGTATGTGTGTGTGTGTGTGTGTGTGTGTGTGTGTTGTGTGTGTGTTTTTTGTGTATGTGTATATATAGATAGATATATGTATAATTATATATATGCATACACTTATATGTGCATATGTGATACACAACGCAAAACACACACACATACATACACATATATATTATTATGCGTGTGTGTGTGGTGTGTGTGTGTGTGTGTGTGTGTGTGTGTTTTAGCTTTCAAATTATTGGTTTGGTTTTGAAGACTATTACAATGCAAGTCTAAGGAAACATAATGTTAACTATGTTGTTCGTTGACATTTAATCTATTTTTTTAATTTCGAGATAAATCTCTTCGTCAGAAGATCTCTGAAACTGAAGCTGTTGCTAGTGTCGTCCATTTGTGTCTTATATTTCGAATTATATATTATATATATTTATATATATATATATATAATATATATATATATATATATATATATATTGATCACTCACTTATGGACTGCAATCTTTAAATACTGTAATCTCATTTCATGCTGAAGCAATCTTTAAAGCATAACACAATTATATATAATATATATATAATATATATATATATATATTTATGATAAATTGTAAAATATANACTGTATATTAGATGGATATCAGAATGATTTAGAGGCTAAGACACATATATATATATATGTAAATGGGATTAGTGAATTACTTGTCAAGATAATGTAATAAAGATATATAATATGTATGTTTATATTTTGCAACCTCACATCGGCATAAAAAATAAATCTTATAATATGGATATCTAATATAATATATATATATATATAATATATATATATATATTATATATATATAATATAATATATATATATATAAATAAATATATATGTTTATATTTGCAACTCACATCTGCATAAGAATAAATTTTATAATAAAAATCTAATTCATATATATATATATATATTATAATATATATATTATATATATATTCATTATCATTAATCATTACTATATATATGCATATATAAGCAAGCTGATACTATATATACTATATGTATATTTTCATATCAAATATAAAACTGAATACAAATATAAGATATCCTATAAAGTGTTCAGTAAATCTGCATATATATATATATAGAAGCAAACGGAATACATATGTTTGTTAAAATGTAATTCATATCTGTATATACAAACCGGAATTGTATAATAAATAATGTAATAGTCAATTCTATTATATATATATATTTATGTATTTGATATATATAATTATATGTATATACAGTATTTTAATAGTTTTCCTAATTTATCATGTAAAACATAATATATATATTTATATATATATTATATATTATATATATATATATATAAGGTAAAGACAACGACTTTAACGAAGCTTACATACATATAACTATGTGGTGTACACATCAATTATAAAATGATTTTCTGGTAATTCCAACTTAGCTTTCTCTGATACATCTTAAATTATTAATATATATTTCTTTATATATAATATAACCGTTTCATCAAGTCCGCTTGAATTCGCTCATAAGTTTGTTTTGTTTTTTTTATCAAAGTGCAGCATAAGTTTAAAAAAACAAAAAAGTTTGCTCAAAAAAATACCAATTTATATTTAAAACGAATTTCAGAAATAAACGGAAAGGAAAAAAAAAAAATAAAAACAAGTACGCATTTAGGCTATAACTTTTTTTCCAAATGTTGTTTAAGAAAAACCGTTAAAAAGTTATTAAGAATTTAATATTCTTTTTTGTTTGTTTTTTTCGCCTCTAAGACATCTCGTTTTTTAACTTGGCGCGAAAATTAGTTCGTTTTTCCCGCCAATTAGGTATTCCCTGCTTTTTCCCATTATCTTCTTTTGACTGTGTACAAAAAGAAGAAATCGACGAAAAAGATTTTTAAAAAGTTAAAAAATAAAAATAAAAATGAAATAAAAATAAGCCAAATAAAAAGTGAAAACGTAAAAAAAGAAAGAAAAAAAAGGAAGAAAAAATTTTAAAAATGACATCATTTTTCTACAGTAAAATATTCACTTGATATTGAACACTGGTCAGCAGTAAGCTGCTTGTTTTTTTATTGGCGGAAAATCTTGTATCCCATTACTTCCATTTGAACCATTTCCGCAGAGAAAGAAATAAAAGTGACCTTCGACTCAAATTAAATATATATATTTATGTCAATAAATATAGAAGTTCCAAAAAATAAAAAACACTTCCGAACCTTTAAACTTTTCTAAATTGATTAACTTCGACTGAAACAGGAGAAAATATTTTGACAAAAAGCGGTAATTCTAAATACGTAAGTAAAATCCAACTTTTCCACTTTATTTGACAATTAAATATTTTTGTTATATATATATATATATATATATAATAATATATTATATATATATATATATTTATATATTATATGTGTGTGTGTGTGTGTGTGTGTGTGTGTGTGTGTGTGTTGAAATGAAAAATAACGGAAAGAAAATGCTGAATTAAAAATAGGATTTATTTTATTTTTTTTATACTGACACCGTTTCGCCAGGAAATATTTATATATTATATATATATAATACTATTTATATAATATATATATAATATAATATATTTGAAATAAGAAAATATAAAATCATCATGATGGTATAAATAAAATATTTATTCAACTAGATTCAACTGTATTTCTCTTTAAAATATTCTAACATTAGAAATATTGCCTGTTGTGATGTTGTCAAATTGCTATGCATTGAGCTCTCTAATAGACTGCAAAAGAAACTTTCTAATTATCTACATGAAAAAAAAAATTATAGATAAAATGCATATATATATATATATATATATAATATATATATATATATAATATTTCAAGTTCTTCTTTCAATCACTTTGAGTTTCATATTCCATAACTTTTTTAGTCTCTGCAAGGTCCCGGTATTTGTCCGATTTGTCATTTCCTTTAGCTTCACCCTGTAATCTACTGGAACTGCAAAATCCACCAGTTGACAAGTTCTTTCTTTTTTGATTATCAACACTAGATCTGTCTTCTTTGCTGGATAAGATGATCCGTTTTTATTTCAAAGTCGCAGAAGAATTTTATGCGTTTCTGTTCTCAAAACAGATTCTGGTTTATCATTATACATTTTGTTGATTGGTCAAAATTTAATTTTTGCATAATTCCCTGTGGATCACCTTCCAACCCAGTCATGTCTAGATTTGTACTCCTCTTTGTCTAGTCTCCTACATTCGCATAGTAAGTGGTTTACAATTTCACTCTATTACCGCATAATCTACATTTACTATTTTGTTGGGTCTTATCAATTTTTGCTTATATAGTTGTCCTTATGGCATTATTCTGTGCAGGCAATTATAAGGATTCAGTTTCTGTTTTAAGTTTCCATTCTTAACCACGTGGTTTTTTTCATGTGCCGATATGTCGTTTGAAGTGTCCATATAGTTGTTTTTCCGCATTTTTGTTTTCTATTTTTGTTGTTTTTCTGTTTGTCCATACCACATCTACTATGTGGCGCCATAAGTAATTTTCTTATGCGCCAACAATAATAGATGTGTCAATGAAGCAAACAGAAAAACAACAACAAACAACTATTTTATATTATTATTATTATTATTATTATTCATATTATTATGTATTATCAGTATATCTAAAGATATGTGGGTCATTTCTTTCATTTCAATTCTGAATTATTGTTGCATGTCATAATTTTTTGTCCAAATAATTGTCAGTCAAGTTTGAATATAGAATTCCGTCATATTGACTTATCAGCAAACATTAAATACCACTTAGTATATATATAAACTAAAATACAAACGTATATAATTGAAATCATAAATATATAAATTATGAAAAAGTAACTAATAATTAAAAGTCATGTTAATTGTGTAAAATTTAAGCCCTATCTGAACTACCGGAAACGCAACGGGAACCGAAATAGACGACCTTAAGAATAGTAAAAAGGTACGTGCTACGTTTAAGCGATACTGAATACTCTTTAATATAATAAATATGTATATTCTATTTTCTTGAAAAAGACTCATACTAATATCATATAAATTTGCTATTATATAGAAGAATAAATTAAGATAATAAAGTAATCAATAATAATACCAGAAGGAAGGAAAAGGGGTGAGATATAAAGTATATATACAAATCACACAATGAGTAATATCGTGCGCATATTTGGCTGTCAAATCTGATATAACTAGTATCACTTTTTTATGTTAAGTAAAAATTTACTTTACTCAGAATTAATAATATATATACACAAACCGTACAATATATACAGAAAGATAATCAATAATGAGAAGCATAGATATAAATACGAATGCATATATGTGTTGAAATATATGTGCTGTGATGGGCTAGTAGAATGTAGTAGATGTGATGTGAAGTGTTAAATTTGTGAATATAGAAATGTTTATATATTAGAAAATAAATGTTATATAAACACATAATTATATATGCATACATCTATGAAATGTCGCAATATTGAATAACAACACGCAAACACACACAACATAACTATACATGCATTTATATGTATAATAAAATATATAAAGTGTTGTGTGTGATGTTGTGTGTGTGGTGTTTGTGTCTTTAGCTTATTCATAAATTACATCCGATTTGATCTTATAATCTGTAAAAGGAACTATTACAAATTGCTACCCTACTAAAGAACAACTGAAACGGAACGCCCAAACAGTAATATTACTATTTGTTCGGAATAATTATTACAAATAATCACTGTGTGTACCATTAATACCAGATACGATCAAACGATAGTCTATGCGTCAGGAAGATCGTCCTGATATACTCTCGTGCAACACTCGTGACTAGTTTTGATCCGTCCACCTTGTCATACTGTAATATTTCGAAGGAAAAAAAACAATCCAATGCAAATATGCCAGGAAATTAACCAAAATGTGCCAGTCCTATGTTTCCCATATAAGTGTAGAATAGTAACTAATATAATATATAGTAATCCTAATATAATAAATAAGTATAGAAAATACTATAATGATCACATCGCACATTATGATACTGCAATCTTTAAATTACTCAAACTAATACCTTCATTTCATGCTGAAAAAGCAATCTATTAAGCATAAGACAAGATAACAAGAAGAGATAGAAGTAAATATATAGATAAATAAAGTCACTTGAGTAATATAACTTATATATTCTAAATTATAGATGTAATATGAGACAATAACGAAAAGGAAATCATGTTCGCAGAAACGAGGTAAGAGGAGACGAAGCAGGAGAGAATAAGAGGGAGAAAGAAGAAAAAGAAGAACAAAGAGAGAGAGAAAAATAGTATAGATATATGTATATATTAATATATATATATATATATATATATATATATATAGAGTATGAATTATTATATATATAATATATAATTCAAATATACTTAATATAATTCAAGATATATATATATATATATCAACTATATCATATAAGATTAATATATACTATATACTATACAATACACGTAATAAATATAAATCAATATTAAGAAAATTAACAGAAAAGAACAAACAAATCTTAGATGGATAAAAATGAATTTTATCGAAATCACGACCTCAATCAGGCATGCTGAAAATTTTTATTTAAAAAATGATAAAATAATTAAAAAAATTCACTGCTGAATGAAGGTCAGTAAAAAATCTCTCTGCTATGTACGGAAATATTTTTACATTTTCCTCAGATTATTATTAGTTATCATCATTTCAATTCCATCTGATTATTATCTGATAAAATAATAGCGTAGATCGCAGTTATACATTTTCTTGATAAAACAGACCGAACACACATGTGGAACTGATAATCCGAATTAAATCGGATATCGATAAAATTCATTTTTACAATCCCATCAACATTTCTTTTTCTTCTACATCATTCTTTTCGAATCATATTGTCCGGATTCAATTCCTTTCCAAGTTAATTCTACATATAATAATATAGTATATATAAATATATATTGGAAGTGCCCGGTGATGTATCGAATGTTGAGTCTTATGTTCTTGCTGTGTGTTATTTCAGAATAAATTGTTTTTTACGTTGTTCTTTGTATGAAACATTTTCAAATTTTGAAAATTAAAATGCGAAGTCAACGTTTCTCGCATATCCGAAACTAAAAACAGGACATAAAAGACTAATTTTTGTTCCTTGCCGCGCGGGGAGGGGGCTGGAGGGCGCAAAAACAATCTGGGCAAAGACAATTATCAACAATGAATAGATAATTATTTGAAAGACAGACAATAAGTAAAAAGACATTTAGACAAAGACAGAATAACAGACATACATGAACAGCCAAAAAGAAAAAGAAAATAAATCAACTACAATTTTTCTTAAAATATCAGAACATTAAAACAGCATTCCCAAAATGGCGCATTTCTGTAAACGATCCCATTTAGACCGTTCCGATGCTCGGTCCAACTCGAACTAAAGCCACTAAAATTACCACTATGTATAGTCACCCCGCCAGGGAAAAAAAAAAATCCAAAACAGGGAATAAACCGCAATTTAATAAAATTTTCCAGTTTGAATATATTTCAATAAAATAATGCTGCACTAGTATATTTTATTAAAAAAAAACAACCATAAACTTTAGATTCTTATAAGCAGGCAATACTGTAGGAATAACAAAAGATAAGCAAAAACAAGTGAGAAATATGTTGCAACATAACACAATATTTTGTGGCTTAAATCCTATCGATCAATCCGCTGGAAAAAAAAAAATAACCAAGACAAAATCAGAAGGGAATTAACCGAATCTTAATAAAATTTTCAGTGGTTGACCTATATTAATGAATAAGAAATATTACTGCCACTAGTATTATTTAATTTAATCACCTTTACAACTTTTTTCAAGTCAGTTAACTTGAACCGCACGTATATTTGAGAATCTTGTGTTCCACCCTCAAATATAAGCGTGGTTCCAAAGTTAACGGATCTTGAAAAAATTATGGTAAAAGTTTTTATAAAATAAAATTGAAGTGCACTTATATATTTTATGTATTTAATTATATCAACACTGATAAATTTCATTAAAATAGCGTTAAATTCCCCCGGCGGATTTTGGAGTATTTCTTTTTATTTTTTACACTCTGTCCATTAGGTGCTACTTGTTTGTAAATAGCTGATATATATCAGGCCTTTAAAGCAGTTCTATCTCTACCTTTCATTCACTGTGGGTTGTTTCTTATTTCGAGTTAATAGGGTGGTTAGTCTTGTGTAGATAATGTATAATCAGAACAGCAATAACTGTTCCTTTCTAGCTTCCTTAAGGCTGCTCTACTAGTTCTGTCCAACGATGTGGCTCGTTGCATCTAGAAAAGGTTATTATGTCGGCTATTGCACACAGCGTTGTGTGGCCTATGCAATCCAATAGTCGTATAGTTAATCTATGCAAACGCACAAGACTTTCTAGACATTGTCCTTAAGAGGCAATAGGTCTTACGTCATTCCAGACTAGACTACTAAACGCGACATGCTCTCCTGTACATAGCAACATATTTGATTACAAAGGAGTTAATAGTGCCATAAGAGCAATGGATCGGGCAAATCATATAGATGCTAGAGGTTGAACAAGAAGTGACGCAGGAGCAAGATTGATAAGGATGAGCCCTTTCCGAGCATCTGTCTAGAAGACGACCAAGGTGGGGAGTTGTTGGCAGATCATGACATACTGATAAACCCAACGCAGGATTTATAATCCTTAATCATCACGCCGTCCCACCGCAGAGGTATTCATTAAAGAAGGGATGCTTATGAGAGCATACTATTGATTTATGGGTTGATTGGCAATCTATTAATTAAATACGCAATATATTAAAACTACCCTAATTATTAATTATCTGGTGGTTATTATAAAATTAAAATAATAATAATATAATAAATAATCAATAATAATAAATAATTAATAATGTTTAATATTGAGGTATGTACTTATCTAAACGAAACAATCAATCACATAGGCAAAATTCTGTACATTATGCAATTTAATATAATAGTAATCCGGAATTTTAAGGCAATCTGTCCAAATCACAAAGAATAAAATATATAAACTTAACAATAAGATCCAGTATTTTTTAAAAAGTTCTCAACCAATTTCAAGAAACTCGTAGATTAAAAAAACAATGGTTGGCTTCGGCACTCCAAATGAAAGATACCAGCGTAAAGGCTCGAGGCACAAGGCAATTTAGGACACGTAAAGGCAATGTTATCCGAGTGGCTGGCCAATCGCATGAGCATATATGTTAGGAGGGAGGTCGGATTCCCATAAAATCACAGAGCGTCAGAGACGAAGCAGAAGTGATGCAGCAAAAGACAGCGGTGAAGAACCGGAGCACACGAACCGAAGACCAGGAGAAAAGAGCTTTGCCATGGTCTGGGCCATTGATCAAAAACTTTATACCGGATACACTCTGTCATGCCGTTGCACTCGAGTACAGAATGTGTAACTACCAAAATCTCGAGCTGTAGATCCCAATCAGACTGCACAAGAAACACGCTCGCTCCTTTCGTAAAAAAAAATGTATATATTTTATTACATAGAGCATAAAAAAAAGGGCGTTAGGGAAGTTGAGTGTGCAATCGTGTTTTGTTGACTCCGCCTTGAACAAGCGACTTTTGGATTTTATTAATCTTATTTCCACCGAGTTGGTAAGAAAACGAAACCAGCTCATTTTTCACCTTCCTGTAAATGCAACAGAGCAAACATAAGAACGGGAGGTTGGAACGGGCAGTTTCGACGACGTAATACTGTGCCGTCAGCACGTTCTCTATAACATACCATCGCCCATACATACATAAACATAACATACAGTGAGACCCGAGTGCCCGACACAGGGATTATGCTATACCTTGATCCTTTGCAGAATTTCACTGGGGCGTATTATACAAGTCCCAGCCACCAAAGAACGGTTTCCAGGAAGTGGAGTAAAAAACGATGATTTATACAAGATGAAAATTCAGTGAAAACACTAGGAAAAACAGACGAGTGTAAACGCACAGCTCGCCATACCATTACTTTCGGCTGTATTGGTCTCAATTATGAACATGTGGAATTGAAACATGTTCCCTGCATATGTGTGTATTAGACATTTGGACGTCATTATTAAAGCGGTAACTTAACAGGTTTGAATTCAATGTTTGTCCTTACCCCCTAGACCTCATATATCTAACGGATAATTAAAAGACTCTCGCCCTATCTACGCAGAAAGGATATTGGGATGTATACTTCAATCCCAAGGTAAATTTGCTTATGTGAAATGCACCGGGTTGTAAACCAGCGGTCAGCGGAAACCATTCACTACGACGATAACGCGTTACGCGACTAGCCTCCAGAAACTTCTCAAAATAGAAACCTAAAACACACGGGGGTTTTCGGTTCTTTTTGTTCTCATTCCGCTAAGCCACTAGACCTGGAATAGGATTGTGTTAATTAATTATTTTTTCTAACCTGCTATTCACTCAGGAATTGAACTCGGTTCCAGAAATAACTGTCACTTAAGAACTGTCTTAACGCTAATCTGCTTATGCCCACTCGGCATGTCTGTTCCCAAGCTTGTCTGGACACATGCGGCTTAGGCTTGCAAAGTATTCCAGATGATGGCTCGAATAGCGAAGCTCCTGGAATACAATGCAAATGAGCGGTCGAAACGGTTCGACAAATTGTCAGTATAGCCAAATAGACCGAACCACATGAGACATGCTAACTAACATGATATTCTCATAGCATCAATATCTATTGGCTGGTATCGTCTCGTGCGTTACCATCTAGGGAAAGTGACAACAATGCCATGAGTGTATGATACCTCTTTACTGTCATTATTCTATCATGCTCAAGTGCTTGGTCATCTTACGTCTTCTTAGCTAGCGTCTGGACTTCGTCCTGGGACTTTCCAATGTCTGGTCTTCCATGGCGATTTCTTGCTTGTATCAGAAGCCCTGTGTCTTGGTAGTTTTTTAGATAATAACCCAAGACCTTCGATTTTGCTTAGATCATAATTTTATTCCAAATCCCCACCAGCACTACCTGCGCAGATAGTCGGTAGTGCGCTCTTACGCGACCGTTACCACCTTCGTGTTTTGCCGATAACTGAACTAAGACTCCTCTTGATAACTAAACCGGAAGAGGGTCTTCTCCAGCGATTCTCACGATATCCCCAGAAGAGAATCAGACTGAGGTTCAAGCCGAGTCACTCACATCTGCTTAACCGAAGCTTCAGCGGATCCTCCACCCACCGATACGAAAACGCAACGGTTTGAGAGGGGGGAGAGACGAGTGAGAGAGGGAAAAAGAGAGAGGGGGAAGAGAGTGCGTAATGTGTCTTTAGTCCCTGTGGGGGATGGCAGCCGCATTTTCCACCTGCAATCACGTATATTCTCAATTATCGTCATGAAATTCTATAATTAAAACACCAAAATGCTCTATAATAACTGTCGATTATTTAAAAATCAATCAACACAGATAGTAAGAAAATGTAAAGAAATTGAGAAAATCTGATTATAAAACATTCAATCTAACTTAGAGGACTGATTCTCCCAAATAACGGAAATTGTGAAAAAAGAAAAAAGTGATGAAAATAACTAAAATCATTTTTCAACATTTGAAGAAATATCTCTTAAAGAACAACGCAATCAGAATAGAATGTCGTTAAAAACGTTTAATTTTTCAGAGCGAAATTCAATTCTGTTTAGTAAATTGCCCAGAGATGGGTGTGCGGCATCACTCGATCGGTGCATCGTGGCGGTATCATAGTATACTATATTAGTATAACTACTATATTACGTACTATACTCATAGTAATATATATCGTGGTGTCGTGTGTGTGTTCCGTGTGTCGTTCGTGTCTGCTCGTGACTTGTGTGATGTAAAGAAAAACAAAGACTTAGAGACATTTAGCATACTACTTCTATTGTCAGGGAGCTTAAGACAAGGAGGGTGTCTAACTCTCCGAACTCGACTCAAATGCGAAGTCATAACTATTGCTCTGTGACTCTCAACTTAACGAGCACACATTGGCGTTTATATATGCTGGGGGGGAAAGGTTTATATTTAAGATCACTCTTCAAAGAGCTCTGCTCGACTTTGGGAGCTATAATAATAATCATCCACAGATACCGGTGTTTCGGCTTTTACCCCTCTTATATATTTGTGTATATGTGAGGGAGAGAGAGAACTTATTCATTTTGACTATATTACTTATATATATATATATAGTATATATGTATATATTTACACACACACACAACACACACACAGTCGAATCCGACAGTAATGTAGATCATTTAAGAAAGATTAAAAAACACAGGTTTAAATGAGTCAAGTGGTGAGTTTTACTCTGCCGACCTGCAGTGTTCTCGCACTCTTTTAATTACGACATAATCTTCAGGCAATTGTTGGAAATCAATTGGAAGGTAATAAATTCTTTTTATTTTAATTTTAATCACCAGAATAACGCAGAAAATCATGTGATATCCTCGATTATCAGTCTGTTTATAAATTGAAAAAAAATTTAAATTAAATCAAGTTAAATTAAATTTTTTTCATTACCCTTCCATATACCAACAAATATTTTTTAAGTTACGTTCGCAGTATCCCAACAATATATAGATCGAAACACTCGCAGACGCCAACTGTGCAGGCCAATAAACTCACCCACTTAACTACCATTTAAACCTTTTTTTTTTCAATGCTGCATTATTAACATAATATATATATATATATAATATTATATTAAATATATATATATATATATATATAGTAGATATATATATATAAACGGTTTTAGTTAGCTTGCAACGCACGCTTTTTAGATTGAACCCCTCGTCTTCAGATTTCTTTTGAAGAGCAAGCATGATTTTGGCTAGCACTTATACATGTAATTTAGTATTAAAAACAATGTACCATAGGTGAATAATTAAAAAGAAACGACCAACCAGAAGTAATAGAACTACCAATCATCTAATATTCATCTTTTGAGATTCTTTCCTAGTACAGTTAGAGCTCAAATGTACGCCTATTCAAAATTACATACAGCGCAATGTATATATAGTATAATATATAGTATGGGAGAATACGGTAAGAGGAAATTATCGCGACAATATGAGAAGAGAAATATTTTTGTAAATAACAAAACACAGGATGTTACTGATCAGGAAATAAGCATTTTTTTTCTGTTCAACTGCTTGAAGCATTTCGGGCTTTATGTGTACCAATAACCTTCAGAAGACAACCTGTTAAGTAATGTTTTACGTGAAGGAGACAAAATGAAAGCATGTGTAAAGTGTATATAAAGAATTGACATGAGATATGCAAATATAAATATTAACCCGTATAAATATATCATTTACTAACATGACAACTAAAACACATCTACCTAGACCATTCCCGCTCATTTACTCCGCCAATTGAAACGTACATAGATACTTTTCAACCTAGTATATCATTGCGACTATTGAGACTTTTCATTATATTTACGCGAAAAGCCAATGACCATCAACAGTAGAAATAACCAACTGCATAATTTTAAACACGCAATTAATTAATCCTTACCATCATACGACATGCTTCATCGTCGAACCCCACAACAACGCTCCCTCCCCCAGCTCTAACACCGCAGTACTGCTCAGCTCCTCGCTACGCTCATACCGACTCCTCACGTACTCCCCGACAAGGCTCCTAACTCATTCCAATTCTGCCAATCAGCGTACACTCTTTAAGAGAATATCTGTAAAAGACGACACAGATAAGCGAAGTGCGATAGAGGTCCGCACGAAGAGCGCAGAACCAGCGAAACCACCTCCTCACGGAAGACAAAAGAACTAATCACCTCCTTAATGTGCAAAGTCACGTGATCTTCACCTTCAATATTTTGCATACATCCTTGTTTGTTATTAATTATGTTAAATATACTCTTAGATACTTAATATAAGTATAATGTACATTATTAATTACTATAACATATGAAGATTATTATATATGTAAGCATAAATGTCAACGCGCATATATAGGGTTGCATATATGCAGATATAGGCACCTCACGTTATAATGGTTAGCAAGCTAGACACGCAAACTATTGTTCAGTAGTTCAAAATTTTAACACTGGATCCCATAACATCTGCCTATGTGCCAACATCTAAGCTAAAAAGCCTTATAAAATATGCATACCAATACAACAACACACACACACACACAACATATAATATGATATGTATATCTATATAGTACTAATAACATACCCTATAATTATATATATAAAGAATGAATTTTTTATTCTGAATGCAATGTGCTCTTTCTTTTAAATACACCATTAAGATATGCTAGCACTATTATTTCGAAAAATTAAAAATTTCATATTCCCTGGAGTACGAGTATGTGTGAAAGAAATTGTGAAGTACAATTAACTTCAAATCCCCCCCCCCCTGAGAGTAACAGAAACAAATACTAAACATGTAACAAATACTACAATTTCAAATTATATGTTCAAATCATAAGTTTTTCTAAACAAATCTTTCTGAAAATACTCCCTGGTAAATGTATTCGGCATTTCTCTTGTATCTGCTATCTCATTCGAATATTTACTAAAATACTCTCTTCTCTCTCTCTCTGTCTCTCTCACTCTCTCTCACTCGTCCTACTCATCTAGACCACTCTCCTTCTATCTTTCTCTCATCTCTTTCTACTCTCTCCGTCATTTCCCTCTCTTTCTGCGTCTCCTCTCTTCTACCTCTCTTTATCCCCAATTTCAGGGGAGGACAAATTTGACTTGACGACTTTTATTTTCTCTCTGGCCACTCTCAAGTCATCGTTATATCTAACTCGACATATCATTACCCTTCTCTCTCTAACCTCTCTCATCCTACTCCTCGTCTCATCTGCCGTTCTGTTCTTCTCGTTCTTTTCTTCTTCTCTCAATTTTCTTGAAATATGACCTATCTTTCACCTCTCTCTCACTTCTCTCTCTCTCTGATTTTCTCTTACATACTTTCTTCCTCTCTCTCTCTCTCTCTCTCTCTTTCTTTCTCTCATTTTCTCTATTATCCATTTGAATCTAACCTCTCTCTCTTCTATTTCACTTACATACTCTCTCTCTCCTCTCTCTCTCTCTCTCTCTCTCTCTCTCTCTCTCTCTCTCCTAATTTCTTAATCTATCTCAACTCTCTCTCAATCCTCTTTCATACCGAAATATACTATATATATATATATATATATATATATATATATATATATATCTTCCTCGTTTTCAACCAACATATATCTCATTCTCTCTCTTCCTGTCTGTCTGTCCTGTCTGTCTGTCTTCTCATCTCTCTCTCTATTCTCTTTCTCTCCTTTTCTTATTTACCTATTTCTATCTCCTCTCACCTCTCTCTCTCTTTCTTTCTCGCTCTCCCCCTCCTCTCTCTCTCTTTCCCTCCGTTTCTACGACATATTCCCCCTTCTCCCCTCTCTCTCCTTTCTCTCATTTCTTAACATTCTTCCTTCTCTCTCTCTCTCTTCTCTCTCTCTCGCTCTCTCCCTATCTCCTCTCTCATTCTTAAGATATTTTTTTCTCTCTCTCTCCCCCCTTCCTCTCTTCTCTTCTCGTCGTTCTGCGCACAGTATTCCCCTCTTCCTCTCTCTATCTCTACTCTTTCTCTAAATTCTTTCATAGACTGTATTATCCTCTCTCTCTCCTTCCTCTCCTCTTCTATCTCATCTCTCTCTCTCTCATTTATTATGACTATATTTTTTCATCTGTCTATTCAACTTGAACCAAGCAGTAGAACATCATTGATAGTTAACTTGAATTCCTTTGTTTTTTTGTTTTCCCTTTTCCTTGGTGACAATTAGCGCAGAGAGAATGCAAAACGACAAAACTGGACATTGATTCCTCTGGCTCAGCGGATGTCATTCACTCCGAGAAAAATGTCGTCTCTTTCTTCAATAGGGTCAACATTTGTAACCGGCGCGTTTTAAGTCGATTCTGAATGCCTTCTAGTTTTAATTCATGGGTCTAGGAAATATTCCACTTGTTTACACACATATTTTTCATTTATTTATCTTTTCAGTTTTCCTTCTATCTTCTTCTTCTTCTTCTTCTTCTTCTTCCTTTCTTTCTCTTCTTCTTCTTCTTCTTCTTCTTCTTCTTCTTCTTCTTCTTACTTTTTATCTTTTATTATTATTATTCATTATTATTAATTTATTATTAGTAGTAGTACTAGCAAATATAATGCACCCTCCGGGCGCAAGTATTTAAGTTTTAATGCTAATAAAATATTGTATTAAATTAAGAAACAAGCATAATGAATAAACATAAGAATACAGCTTATGAAAAGATTAACGAATACTAAAAAGTTAACAGAGGAGTACTAATAAAAAAAGGAACAACTGAAACTTACTCTTCCATCACTCTCGTCTTTCATGTTATTTTTCTAAATTTAAGTATTTAGTTATAGAGGAAGTAAAAATAAACATGACAGTTATTTTTCTTGTCTAAATGGATTTATTTAAGATTCAATGAAGAGATTTTTGCTTATATTCATTAAAAATAAACCAAACAGTATAGAAAATCAATAATACTTACAGCACAATTTTTATTAAATTCGATTTTTATATTAATATGCAAATTAGCCTTACCCGTTCACACTGTAAACCGCGTATTTTGTTGTTATATTATAATATAATTGCATGTTCAGCTACTACTAGTTAACAGTATTAATAATTGTTAAGGCAATTTATTAATAATTGAGGTTTAGATAAAAATAAAATCATCGAAATGTGATGTCATAACTCAGCAGAATTGTGGACTTTGATAGGAACTATAGTTCGGTTACAAGACAGAAAACCCCACAATCTCCATTATAATCAATGATTAACTATATTGAAATATATATTATTTTATGATAAATAATTATAAATATATTATTACTATATTCATTTTATTATTCATTAATATTTCTATTATTATATTATATTATATTTTATTATTATTATTATTATTTCATTATTATATTGATTATTTGTTTGTTTGTTTTTTATTCGATTTCCTGTAGCTCCGAATTCTGTGTTAAATAATTCTTTAAAAATAGCATATTTTGTCCACTAGTTTTGGCGTTTTTTTTTTTGTTAGCAAATATTGTATTTTTTAATTACTTATTTTTTATTTTTAGGAATTTGATTTAAAAAAATCAATAATTCAATCCCGTATGTTACATGGATTATTTACATGAGGTTATTTCTTTTTTTGTAAGTTTTTACACATTTTATTAATTCCATTTTTGTGTCTTCGTTTTTTTATATTACTATGATTTCTTTAGACATGGTCGCCATTTGTCCGTTAGCTCCTCACACTGTCAAACTTTTCTTATTGTTCCCCCCTTCGTCTCGTTCATCACTCCTCCTTTCTTGGTTTGTATGTTCTTTTCCTCCCTCCTCTGCTCTACTCTCGTCTTCTCTCTCTTTCTTCGTCTGCTCTTGTTTCTCCTCTTTTTTACTTTTCCTCTCTTTCTTCTCTCTCTCTCGTCATCTCTCTCTCTCTCTCTCTCTCTCTCCTCCTTTCTCTGTCGTTCGTTTTG
This sequence comes from Doryteuthis pealeii, assembly GCA_023376005.1. Classification (NCBI taxonomy): domain Eukaryota; kingdom Metazoa; phylum Mollusca; class Cephalopoda; order Myopsida; family Loliginidae; genus Doryteuthis; species Doryteuthis pealeii. The sequence goes on along the minus strand of CM042170.1, from coordinate 69,202,221 downwards.
GTTACTTTACTCTCTCTCTGTTCTCTTCTCTCGTTGACATCTCTGCTTCTATTCTCGCTCTCTCTCTCCTGTTCATCTCTTGCCCCTCTCTCTCTCTCTCTCTCTCTCTCTCTCTCTCTTCTCTGACCTTCTCTCCCTTCTGTTTTTCTCCTTTCTCTCTCTCGTCGCTCTCCTTCTCTTTCTTATACTTCTGTCTTCTCTGTCCTCTCTCTGTCTGTCTGCTCTTTTATTCTTCTCTTTCCTCTTACATCGTTCGCTCTGTTCTCTTCTCTTCTTCTCTTCTCTCTCTCTCCTCCTCTCAGTCCTTTGCTTATTCTCTCCCTCTTCTCTTCTCTCTTTCTCTCTCTCTCTTTGTTTCTCTATCTGTCTCTACTGTACTTCTCTGTCTTCTCTGTCCCTCTCTGCTCTTGTATCTCTCTTTTCTCTTTCTTCTTTCTCTCTCTCTTCTCTTCTCATCTTCTCTCTCGTACTTTCTCGTCTCTCTCTTCCTCTCTCTCTCGTCTCTCCTCTCTCCTTTTCTGGTCTGTCTTTTGTCTGTGTCTATGTTATGTCTCTCTTCCGTCTTCTCGTCTTTCTGTCTTCTCTCTTTTCTTCTAATGCTTCTTTGTGCTCTGTCTTCCCCCTCTTTTCCCTACCTCTGCTTCTTTCCTGCCTCCTGCTTCCTCCATCTCTTATTGGAGAAAGAAAGATTTGTTTCAGGAATTTAAAAAAATTTCTTATCCGTTTTGTTTTAGCAGACCATTCCTAGTGAGTCTCGATTCTCACTGGGACGCCCCACACTCTTCTTGCCTTGTGCACATAAGCTTGACCTTAGTAACATAACTATATACTACAACTTCTACTTTACAACCCCAAGCCCGCTCTATCCTCCACTCCTGTCCTCCCCCTATCATCTTTAAAATATCTGATAGCTACAAAACCAACAGAAGCAAAATACAATATATTCTTCTTGGTTGTTTTGTTTTACGGCATATACTCTCAGTGGAGTCATTTAATGCATAAAGTTTTGAAATAAGTTTCCATTCTTAATGCGATAACTCACCTTTTTTATATCAAATTTTTATAAATACATTTTTCTATTTAACCAAAGAATGAGACCCCTAACAGGATACCACTTCAAACGCAGGTCAGGGAGCAATGTGATGAAAGTGCTCCACATTTCCCCAATTCTCCAAACGGAATGACGTCACCATCAAGATAGAGTTTAACGCTTCTTAATCCCAGGACATGTATGACCCTCGCCACCGCTTCTACGCAACCCATATGCAAGCCCCAACCCATTTTTATCATAGGGCTAATAGGGTTGGGAGCAATCATATAGGTTGCTGGGCTGAAGCGTGACCAGCCCATTGAATGCGGAGGACGGTACTCTCAACCGACGTCTAGTTATAGAAAGGTTTAAAGGAGTATTGCAATCAGGACTGCTCAAACCACTGGGTTCTATCGTAAAGCATCACAGTCGACACGGCCAGGGCAAAAGTGGCTCTCTATGGGGAGTCTACCCTCTAGCAGAGGTGCAGGTGGTTCGCATCCCTATCAATTGGAATGTAATTGTTTGTGTTAACTTATTCGCTTTTCCATTATTTCTTCACATTTTCACGGATTGCTCTCTCATCTTACTTTCTTCATGTCGCGCACGGATTTATCCATCTAACCCTTCTTCACATTTATCGCCCTCGGAGGTCCTCGATAATTGCCGGTTACCTTCAGTTTTTTTCCATTGCAACGAATTCATTACACTAAGCGAAAAGTGCTAATGCGGAACGAAACACCTAGACAACACTTAAATTAGACCTGTACCGGGTATTTCCATATGGTATATTTTCCAACAATCGAGCCATCAAGTTCCTTAATAAATGATGGTCTAACACATGTCAACAACCGAATGAAAAATCCTGTCTGTCTATCATACAATATCTATGGAAGCGATGATCAAAATACTGCGAATGATCTTCTCTGCTGAACAGTTCAGTCCTTGCAGGGTGTATGTTGTCCCGCGTCAAGATCACCAAGATTCACTGACTGTAGGACCCGCTGTGCCAGCATCCAAGTATCCCGCCGCAACATACTGTTCAATGTAGGTCTAGCGGATGGCTGACAATAGACAGCTGTTACAACTGTTATCTCTCTTCTGTGTTTCACAGAATATAAGACAGTCACTATATAAGTTTCCTGCTTCCCTTCCCTTTCTTTCTTCTCCAGCAGTGTCGCCGGATGTTTGGTTAGCGCTCGTCTCAATTCGATGTGGTCTGTCTGGATAGGGCAAGTACCGTTAACAGATGATTCCTTGTGGGGGGTTCTGGCTTTTCACAGACCGATTTTTTTAAGAATCGCTCGGGGCTTTTGTTTCTATAATCACTCATAAGCCTTAATCAAATCAGGCTCTTAGTTGTAATCCAAGTAGGTTGCGACTCCGTACAATGCCTGGTTATGTCATAATACGTCATCACAATACAATTCATGGCTTGGTTTTAAAATTTTTTGTTTTTGTTTTTTTTTTTTCAAATGATTTTTTCTTTTCAAATTTTCTGATAGACGATCAAAAGTTTTTATATATACTAACAAGCTAAAAGCTTAAAATATCAAATGAAGAACAAAAACAACATATTGGTGAGATTTTTTAATTAAGAGACGTCGATAATAATAAAAGTTCGTGAGGCATACAATAAAACTCGTCTTAACATATTATCATCTCTCTCTCTCTCTCTCTCGTCTCTCTCTCTCTCTTCTATATATATATCATATTATAGTATATATATATATATATAATTATACCTACTATAGTATAATTTAATTGTTCAGAGTTTTAATAATAGACATTATATGAAAGAGCCTACCAGGTTTCTTGCTAGGGCGCATCATCAGCAGCCGTTAAAAATTAGATCCCATGGGTTATTTAAATAAAATAATAAGAATGAAACAACCATTGGTGATCTAATTTAAACTAACCTGTATCGATTGGCGCCCTATGCAAGAAAACCTGGGCTAGCTGGTTTATTTAATAAACATTCATCTTTAAACTCATACAAATTAAAAAAATTAGCTCTTACAGTTTTAGAATTGAGCGACTTGTATTTCTTGTTTTCATCAACAAAAGAATTTGTTAAATTACCTATAATATATATATATATATATATATACTGTTATATATATAACTAAATATATTCTTATAGAATCCTCCCATCTGCTCTCAGATGTATCACTTCTTTCCCTTTCATTACTAGTATCTTCTTCTTTTTCTTTCTTCGTTTTCTCTCTTCCTTCTGCTTTCGTTCCGTCCTCCCTCTCGCGCTCTCTCTCTCTCTCTCTCAAGCACCAGCCTCTACTTCTCTCTCTCTCCCTCTTCCATCATCTCTACTCTCTCTCTCTCATCTCGTCTGTCCGCTCTGCGTACTTGTATTAGCCGTTATGTTGTACAAGATGCAAACTGCATCGGTATAATTGTGAATTTTATATCTATATTATAATATATAATATATATATATATATATCACTATACTATGCACAATAACTAATAGCTACATATATAATCATTAATATATATATATTAATAAAGTTTTTTATTGGTCCAACGTAAGAGCAAATTGGATATTATAAAAAAAGGTTTCTGTTTTCTTATTAAATTATTATTAACTTACATATCACATATGTAAGTTAATAATATATATTTTTAAAAACAACCCCTTTTTGTCAAACCTCTTTTTTTATAGAAATATATACATATGTCATCCACAAAACCATTTTCCAAGTATCACGTCTTTTTCAGTTGTCGTTAAAAATTTCGCAAGCTATCGCCACCAGCGATGGAACCCAAATTCGATTCATCATCAGCCAGGCTGCTAAACAACTCGGCCATTCGACCCAACAAACTGGAAGGTGATTTAACTGATAAATACTCACATCCTGTTAATTAAAGTCACCATAGTGTTCCACTCTATACTACTATATATATATATATATAGTATATATATACTATATATATTATATAAAGAGAGATGAGAGAGAGAAAGAGAGAAGAGATGAAGATGAATGGAGGAAATGAATGAGAAAAGTATGGCATATGAAGGTCCTCAATGCTAAATATGCAGAGCAGTTTTACAATTAAATAAAAATTATTGGATTTAATATCCCCTACTACAAGTTTCATTGCTTACTGCAATCATCAGATTGGTCAAAATGATAAGATTTTAAAAAACGGTGGTTGTTTAGCGTCGATATAATAATATATATATATATATATATAATATACTATATATATCTATTTCCATTCTCTATCTCTACTAATACATTTTCTATAGCGTTCTCAAAACCTTTCTCACTGGCCTTCATATCTCTCTCTCCCTTTCCTCTAAGTCAGCCTCTCTCAAATGAAAATTCCCTTCTCCTCTCTCTCTCTCTCTCTCTCTCGTCTCCTTCTCTTCTCCTCATCTCCCTCTCTCTCAAAATGAACATTAATCACAATATAGATTATTCAAGTTGTATTTCGTCCATCTTTTTTTTTTTTTATTTATTTTAAATTATTCTTGCGCCTAACTCCCCGGTCCTTTATCCTCCAGCCATCTTTTTCAGTTGTTCTTTAACATTAGCAACATCTTAGAAACACTATTATAATAGACGCCGGCGCAAAGCCGCCATTGCGCCATCAGGCGGGAAATTTGATATTACAATAAACCAAATATCAAGTTCCCTGTCTGTCATTTCCAAAAGAGAGAGAGAAGACGGTGTGTATCAATCTTCTTGCTTCCCGCCTCTCTCAATGAGGTCATGTCCTTCTTACTGTGTGGCAAAGTAGCGACAATGGGTCGTCTGACGAATTCGAGACTGGTCCGCGCGACAAGTAATGCTTTCATGGCCGGAACGAAGGAAGGAGATGAAAGAAGGATGATAAAAGTGCAGGAAGCTGGGAAAGTGGACCGGTCTTTTCTCTTTTTGTGTGCGATGTTTACACTTTCTGCTCTCGCAAGAGATTTACACTAAACTCGCGCGGCTGGGGTCCACCTACATTAATATTTCTGCATATTCTCTTTCGTTATTGCATGCATAATAGACTCAGCACATACACAATATAAGACACACACAGAGAACAGATCACACACGACACACACACACACATATCCAATATATATACATATATATATATATATACTATATATTCACACACACACAAAAATCATAAATATACTTATATATATTATATAATATTATATATATAGTATATATATATATTCACACACACACAACACACACCACACACTCTACTATATACTATTACACACACACACACACACATATATAATACTATATATATATAATATATCACTACACACACACACACACCATAGGATTAAATATATATATAGATATATAATATACTATATATAACATAGTATTACATATAATAAGATCACGAGTATATAATCTTAAAGATGATCGGTCGTAATTGTTTGATATATATATATATTATACCTATCTATATACTCTATTATATAATATAATTATTATTATATTTTTCTCGGTTCCACGAGGGAAAATAAACATTTTATAAAAAAAGATATAGAACCGTCTGCAAAAATGATCGTTCTCACGAAAAAATGTTTTATTCCTTTTATTACATACGCAACACGGTTTCAGATATTCTGGTTCTTCTCCAGCTATATAAACAGCCATTACACACAAAAATTCTGCCAGAAAAACGCAAAACATATTACTATTATTATATATATACATATATATATATATATAATATACTATATCATATGATATAAATATATATAGAATACTATATATGTGTGTGAGTTGTGTGTGTGTGTGGTATATCAAATATGTATGATCAAAAGCCTGAAAGAGATTCGAATTATTCTGAAACACTGTTGCGTATGTAAGATAAAAAAAAATAAAATATTTTTTCTGACATACATACATTTTGCGGACCCTAATATTAATATATACATATATATACAACATATATATATATATATAATTATATATATACTATATATATATACTATATTGTGCAATGTATATGTATATATACCTACGTAGGTCTAAAATTTCACATCAAGGATGATAACGGAATAAACCTCAAAAATAATACCTCGTGGTTAGTAAGCCGCGTGTGTATGAATGTTAAAGTCATGGAAATTGACTCGTCGCCCCGACGTTCTCAAATCCGGAGCTGATCAATTGCATTTCACTTAGAGCTAAGACCCTTGGGAAAGTTATGAAATCCTAACTCTCCCTCCAGCTAATGGGTAAATACAGGGCAGACTCGGTTCTTTACTCATGGCCAGTGTAGTAGAAGATTCACCATCTGAATTCCAAAACTGATGAACGTCCGCTCTTAAACATTGACCTTGTTCTATCCTGCTCTGCGAGGGCGTTGGTAAAATATATATAATTATCTAGTATATCCTGACTGAGTTGTGGGGGGGGGGGGTGGGTGGGAAACAATGCACTGAAATAATTAATCGAAATCACCTAGCCGTAATGATATCAAGTCTTAACAAAGCTATTTACTTTGAAATTCATTAGAATGTGTGTATTACATAAATTGCAATTAGGAAAAATGCTTTGCTGTATCCGTCTTCCATTACAATTTTAATTCCATCGTTTTAAAATCCAGAAATTGAAATTCAGGTCATTTTCTGAAAATGCCTAATACAATCATCGATAATGAATAATATACTATTTGTATAATTTATTTTAAAAAAAAGAGTTTCTCAATATCATAGCGTGAAAATGCTGATATAATTAAGTCAAAGTGAATTGACGCGTGAATATGTTTCTCCTAGTCAGTGGTTATATATATATACGTGATACTAAGTAACGTTATATATGATATTTAACTAATAGTATATATATATCTGTTGCTATAACGCTTCGGTAATTTCTAATCAGCTGAACTAGAAAAACAGATAAAAAGCTTTAAACTGGTGAGAATTTTGAATTAGTTTCTGACCAATATATAAATCAATTTCAACAAGAGAAACTTTTTATCAATTTTAATATTACAAAATATATATAATTTCTTCTTGAACGCTACCACATAATCCATTAAGTATATATTATATATAAATACTAATATACTTATAGCTAATATATATGTATATTATTATATGATAATGAAAAGTGAATGGAAATAAATCCAACAGTATGACATAAATAATTTAGCAAACAAAAACAAACAACATGATGCGTATAACTCGCCTGAACAGAAAATCTGTTTACACCTAAAGAAAAAAATAAAGAAAAAATAAAATTTGTTCTCGCTTCTCTGATGAAAGACCATTCTAATAAAAGTCGAACACAGATTTTTGAGTCAACGGAGTTATACACATCATCTTTCTTGTTTTTTCTAAAATATTTATTTCATACTCTGTTGAGTTCATTCCAGTTCCTTTGTCATAAATCGATTAGAAAAAAAAAAATACTACCTGACTTATCTACAATCTTATCGGAGATTAATTATGGTCCTCAGTGCTCGGGATCTTGATTGACTTTTTTGATACTACTTAAAATCCGGCTCCGAACAGCGAATCGAAAAGTGTAATATATATATTATAGTGTATATATACTATACTAGATATAGTAAGTAAAGTAAAGTGCGTCGGGGCCTAAAGTTCGGTGTCAGTCAAGTCAGCGAGGGAGTCTATTCCCTTTTCAATAGCGCTAGACAAGGCCAGGAGATTGTTTTTTTTAGCATTCTGAAGTGCGAGCGCCAACCTACCCATCAGCTCCTTACTTTACCTGCAGCAAATCCCTGTGCTACTCATACGCTGAGTTGGCGAGACGCGGTATGCGGAACTCACGAACTTGTTGGTTTTCTACAACTATGAGTTCTCAACTAGTTCATCATGATTAGATGTTTGTCTACGATAGGTGGTAATGCCCGTACACCTAGATTTTATGAGGGATGCTGGGTCAGCTATTGATTTCAAAAACAGCATGCATTGTCTTGCTGCTAGTTCCAACTCTCTCCTGTGCTGCCTCTCTCTCGTCTCTCTCTCTCTCTCTCATCGTCTTCTCTCTCTCTCTCTCTGCTATATATACATATATTATAGTAGCTGCTTTATATGTACACACACACGAATAGTATGCATAAAAATACACACTGCACGTACACACGCACCCACACAGCACATAGCTATATTGTGTCTGTGCTTCTATTGTGCTTGTGTAGTATGTACCACTCGTCTGTGATGTCTGTGTGTGTAGGTTTTCTGGAAAAGTTGTTTTATGCCCATCTACACACACACACACACACACACACACATATATGTTGATGGGTGTGTGATGCATTGTGTGTCATGTGTGTGTGTGTCGTGTGTGTAGGTGTTTGGAAAAGGTCATGTTCTATACCCATCACACGAGTCTATACAAATAACAACATACACCGCACAACACACACACACAGACAGGAGACATATATCTAGACTCAACACGGCAATTTATTCATAAACAATCAGACACCAGACACATATACTATTAATTACTTAAATAATATATATATACTATTATAATATGCTGTGTTGTGTGGTGTGTGTGTGTGTGTGTGTGTGTCGTCTGGTATGTTATGATAAAACTTGCCATCTTTGCGTCCTAGATATCATGTCTGTGGTGTGCTATGATGTGTGGTCGTGTTGTGTGTGTGTGTGTTTGTTTATGTATTTGGTTACATCATGGCTTTTCCAAACATCCTACACACACAGACACAGAATCATAATACATATACTACTATAATTATATATAATATAGTATAGTCATATATATAATATATCTATAGACACGAGTTCTGTGTTTTAATGGCATCTTCTCTTAAATTCCTGACAAAACTAGCGGGAAAATATTTTTTAATACAACAGGATAAAGACCACTGTTATTGATCATTATTTTGGGTTTTATATGACTGCCCCTTCTTTATTTATGGCCCGGAGGTCATCATCATGTATCTGTCACATTCATATAACCTTTTGAGAATTTGCTTACGAGAACCATGTTTTTTTTTTGTTCGTGTTGCAATGACAGTGCCCGCCGGATTCTCTGGACTGTATTTCAAACATCTTCAGCGAGAACAATTTTTTAAAATAATAAAAATATGTTTACGAACAGCAAATAAAAAACAAAAAAACTATCTTGTTTAAGACATAAAGAATAAGTAAAAAGGAAATGAACGTGAATCTGCAAAATTCCGGAGTGTATTAGTGATACAATCTATAATTAAGATTAAATTAAATATCAAATTAGTTTAATTATAAAAAACATGTTCAGGCATCATAATAAGATTTCATCCATCATCAATGTGTATAATTTTTCTCCAATAATTATCTTCAAACACAACACAGTATACCAACTACATCATATATATATATACTAACTATACTATTACTTAAATATATATATTAAAAAGAGGAGAGAGAATATAAAAAGCAATACGTACACAACACACACACAGCGAGACGTATGAGTAACATATACATACAAAGAAAGCGCATGGTGTAATCGGTTAAAGTCATAGGAAATGGCCTTGGTCGTCCCGAGTTCAAATGCCTGGAACGTGGTAATTGCATTTTTCAACTTAGCGCTAATACCTTGGAAAGGTTATGAAATTCTACTCCCCCTCCAGCTATGGCAAATAGTAAGGGCAGACTGGGTTATTTAAAGCTTTGGTTAGACAATCCGGTCTAGTTTGAAGGAAAACTCCGAATTCAAAACCTGTTAGACCTCCAATTAAGAAAATTGACCTTTGTGTACATCCTGCTCGTGCGGAAAGGTTGGTAATAATATATATTATACAATAGCAAGCACATACGGAACAGAAGCAAAACATATTGGTTGTTACGATTTATTCTGGGATTATTAGGGCTTAGATATCTATGCCTTTTTTTTGTAGGGGTGTTTTGGCTTGGAAGGGTAGGAAGGGAGGGGGCTAGGGAGTTGGATGTGGTGAGGGGACGCAAGTGAGACTATCAAGAACACAGACCTCAAATTGTAATGACCAACTGAAAATCCTAGGAATGGAGACCTCCTCACCCCTTGATATGATTAAGCATCTTAATATACCCTAACCCATTTCCCCTAACCTCTTTTCCCCTCACACCATCTAATTCTTTTTACAAATGTAAATTTCATGTTTAAACTTTATCATTTCACAGTTTTTAAAATATTACTTTAGTGGCAAATAATAATAATAATAATAATAATAATAATAATAATAATAATAATTAATACTATTACAATATATATATATATATATATAATATATATATATATATATATATACTATATAAATATTAATAAAAAAGAAGGTCCGCAAAATGTATTTAATGTTCTCAGAAAAACTTGTTTAATGTCTTTTTATCTTACATATGCGACACGTGTTTCTGTCTGTTGTCTATCATCGGGCATTGAGTTATTTTTTGGCAGAATATGTCCGATATTTTCATAGGTTTGTGTGTGTTTCTGCAACTTTCTATTATATATATATATATATATATTATATATATATATATAATATATATTAAATTAAAATTAAATATATCTCCTAAAAAATTTCTTATAAAAAGTAATTTCTCTTCAAAACCAAAGATTTTTGAAACCTGGCCGATAGTAGAATAGATATTTAAAAGAATTTGGATCGAGAAGATAAATGAACAAACAGAACTGAAATATATATATTATATATATAATATATATATATATATATATATATATGTGTGTGGGTGTGTGTGTGGGTGTGGTGTGTGTGTGTGAACAAACAAACTGGGAATAGATAGATAGATTACATAGATATGAAAGAAACGGACTGAAATAGGTATATATATATATATATTATATATAGAGAGAGAGAGATAGAATAGATAGATAGATACGATTTAAAAGAATTGATCGAATAGTATGAACAAACAAACTGAGATAGATAGATAGATAGGAAAGATAGATAGATGGAGAGAGAAAGAGAGAGAGAGAGAGAGAGAGAGACATATATACATACATAACATATACATACATACCATGAACAAACGAACTGGGATAGAAAATATATAGATAGATAGAATAGATAGATAGAATAGTATAAGCAAACAGAAGATAGATAGATAGAATGATAGATAGAATGAACAGACTAAGATAGAAAGATAGATAGAATAGACCAATGAAAGGTAGCTAAAAGGTTTTACCACAAACATTAATTATGAACGTGTTTTACAACAAAAATGCTCTGCATCTGCGTTTTCTACAGAGATCCATTAGAATGAATATTTCGTTGTAATATGTTTTCCTTGTATAAGTTGCATATATTTCCTCATCTTGTACGATACAAGGCAACAAACGTTAGACACCCAGTGAGAATTCACTTCTCTCCAGTTGTAACGAACATCGACCCCAATATTCTAATCATTATTGGTTAGCGAAAATGTATTAGCAATTATGCCAAGATTAGTTTTAGTTTTTTTTGTTTTTGGTGTTTTTTTTTTGGTTTGTTTTGTTTTACGGCATATCCTCGGTGTTTTGCGTAGTTTGAATAAATCGCATTCTTTGGATATACATTTTGTTTACTTGTTTTCTATTTTAAAGCCATAGAATGGGAACCCCTAACAGGTACTACCAACTTCCGGTCAGAGTGGACCAGGGAGCAATTGGTGATGAAGGGGTCTCCACATTCCCAAAACCTCCAGAACTGGTCCACCATCAGATAGAGTTTAAACAACCGTCATTCCCAGCAACAGGTAGAACGGACCGCCTTCTAGCACCCATATGATAAAAAGGAGGGTTGGGGCTTGCCGTAAGGGCAATAGGGTTGGGAAAAATCATATAGGTGCTAGGGGGCTTGACGTGACAGCCGATTGATCGGAAGGGGGCCTCTCCGACCGCCCGTCTAGCCCAAAGATAGGGCCAAAAGTGGAGTATTGCATGTCATGAACTGCTCATCCACCTGGGCTCTATCCATAAGCATCACGGGTCGCCACCCACGGCCAACAGGTGGCCCCATTTGGGGGAGTCTTACCCCTCTGCAGAGGTGCAGTCGCCCCAGTCGACAGGGCGGAATAGTTTAGTGTAACACAGGTGTGGAGGATTGAACTCACGATACTACTCCTTATTCGTTAGAAATGGATATGCGAGACTAACTTGCTAACCGTTAGACTACGATGAAACGCATTTATGTCGCAAGTAGAAGTGGCTACCCAGCGTCCCATAAGTAAGGGTGTAGTTAGTCACGCAGATCTTCCCAAGGAGCCCCCATTAGAATCCCACGTAAAAAAGAACCTTGCGTTGATTCTAGACTCTTAAAAGAAATAATATCTCCTATTCCAAAATACTAAAATGGCAATAAATGCCTGCCTGTTATCAATTTAATTCTATTTTCTAATTATCTTTAGGATTGAACTCAGCGATACTACTACTTATTCGTTAAAAATGGATATGCGAGACTAGCTTGCTAACCATTACACTACGATGAAACGCATTTATGTCACAAGTAGAAGTGGCTACCCAGCGTCGCTTGGGTAAGGGGGGAAGTTACTCTCGCAGATCCATTATTGTTGAATTGCGAGTTTGATCTTCAACAAAAACTCTGACTTCCACTTCCAAGCTTTACTCCAGCTTAAAAATGATCCTGTGGCAACATCCCTGCTCATGAATGAAGGTGTTGGGTAAATATGTTGTATACTCTTTCTTTTTACTTTCTATTATTCTTCTGCTCATCTTGGTATCTTTACGTTCATTTCAGCGTCTGACTTTGTTCTTGGTGGTCGGCGGCACTTAATTCAATTTTTTCCTTCTAGATCAGTCTTGTTGAACAAGAAACATTCATCAAAACCACAAAAACCAATATTATTTATGTAAGCTTTTATTTACTTAACTAAAACCATTTCATGTAAACTAACATAACGCACGTGTGCAGTTGGAGCTTCAAGCTAAGGCAGATAGGCCTTATCTGCCTGACGTCCCAAGCTGAAACTAGAGCGCAACCCAGGGTGTCCCACGTGGACTTCACGTATTTCGCGGCTTCTGTAATATTCCATGGAAAGTCCGCCCTTGATAATGAAAAGGCCTCCCTTCAGAAATACAGGGGGTTGACAAATAATCTAATGCAATAGATTATGTAACAAATACATACTACATCATGTTTGTTGTGGAGACGCCCATGGGTGCTATGGTTTTTGTCAAATAGCAATACGACACAGTGACACGAGTTCCAAATCCTGGATGAGTGGTTGCAATTTTACATAGCACTAAGGGTTATAAGGTAAACCTTGGGCAAAGGTATACCTCCAACAATTCTCCCTTCAGCTATGGGTAAATAGTGGTGCAGATTAGGCTCTTTAAATCCTTAGAATCCCTAATGCAAAAAATATATTGCGTTTGATCCAGACAACCTGAAAGAAAAATGAATATCTCATTTTCAAAATACTAATGCAAAAAAAAAAATGTCATGCTGTTCTCATTTAAATTCTATTTTTCTAATAAATCTTGCAATGAATAAAAATCAAATCTTCATTATTTTTGCTCAAAAACCAGAATGTAGGATAGTGAGTGTGGTAATATATCATTTAACTTTGTCTTAATTGTTTTATTTTCTTAAGTTTCCTCCGGACATACTAATTCTACTGCCCCTTTAAAATATATGTATCGAATGGTAAATCACCAGAGCAGATTGTTTTTCTGTGTAATTTCCTATGTTAAAGTGTTGAGAAAATTCCAGGATATAGTTATTTACTAAAAGCACAGCTAACGTGGCACAAGCCAGAAGTATGGGGCGCCCAATGAGAATCGAACTCAGCAAACAATGGTCCTGCTAATCTAGTTTTCTTTAACACATTAAAACCACATGAAGGTGCCCGAAAATTCCAGTATATAGTTATTTACTAAAGCTGAGCTTAGATGTGGCACAAGTCAGAAGTATGGGGCACCCAGTGAGAATTGAACTCACAAACAATGGTCTGCTAATCTAGTTTGCTAACCATTACACCACATGAGGTGCCCAAAATTCCAGATAATAGGTGTATGCTAGATCCTCGCCCCATACTTATAGACTAGGCGAGACATGTGATCTATTTTGTTTGGCCATATCACTGGCAGTAACTCTGAGGCTGATACAATACTTAAACACCCTATCTAGTCATAATTACTACAGCGTTATTGATGACGGGACATAGGATTAAATAACTGGACCTTTACCAATACGCAGGATAGGACATACGATCACCAAAGGATTCCATAACATACGACTTTTTTTAAGCCCTTTTCAACTGGCCAAGGATAGCATTTAAAAACTTTACAGAAAGAGGTTAAGCTCTTTTTAAAATTAACCAATTGCAAAGTTTAGCTCCCCCTCCCCATCCAGACTACACTGTCGGGTGGGGGGAGATAAGTGACTATCTCAACCACTGGGCAAGAACCCCGTTGCGTACTGGAATCTTTATTGAGAGCTTCGATTGAAAGCAAGACTGGCAGCTTGTTTGAAGAAATATTGAAAGGACACCAAACTTGCCACTGAAGTTTAATTAAGGAAGGCCAAAAGTGATACAAAAATTAATACAAATACAATCGAAACGTTTTGTCAGCAAAGAAAAAGGATAGAAAATACGAAGAAAAAAATGATAGATTTTTATAATTATTCTCTCAGAGACATTCGTGACGTTTTGGTTGTCAACTTTTGATATTTTTTTTTTGTTTGTTTGTAGGATAAAATTGTGACTAATTGATAATTCGGACAATTTCAATTTCGATATGTGATTTGTATTGAACTGAGAGGGAAAGATATTGGAATAAAAGGGTCGGGGAGGGAGAGGAATACAAAGGATTTTAGAATTAAACATGGGGGCGGCGGGGGGGGGGGAGACATTAAAATAAGGATGAAAATGAAAGAGAGTGTCGTGGGGAATAAGGAGGAATCGAAATTAAAGAAATATTTTGTTATTTAAAGAAAGGAAGAAAGAAAGAAAGAACAGAAATAAGAGAAGAAAATTCATGGAAAGAAAGAAAGAAAGAAAGAAAGAAATAGAAATGGAAAAATTAGAAGTAGAGTGATAGATTGAAAGAGAGAAGGAAATAAAGATGCAAGAAGAAAGAAAGAAAGAAAGAGAAAGAAAGAAAGAAAGAGAGGAAAAGAAAGAAAGAAAGAAAGAAAGAAAGAAAGAAAGAGAGAGAGAATGCTAGAGAGAATAGAAGAAAAAATTACTGAAGAAAATACATGGGAAGAAAGAAAAAGAAAGAAAGAAAGAAGAAAGAAAGAAAGAAAGAAAGAAATAGAAAATTAGAAGTAAAGTGATAGATAGAAAGAGAGAAGGAATAAAGATGCCAGAAAGAAAGAAGAAAGGAGAAAGAAAAGAGAGAAGAAAGAAAAGAAAGAAAGAGAAGAGAGAGAGAGAGAGAATGCTAGAGTGAAAAGAAGAAAAAATCATTGTAAAGAAATTCATGGGAAGAAAGAAAAAAGAAAAAGAAAGAAAGAAGAAAGAAAGAAGAAAAGAAATAGAAATGGAAAATTAGAAGTAGAGTGATAGATAGAAAAGAGAGAAGGAAAAAAGATGCAAGAAAGAAGAAAGAAAGAAAGAAAGAAGAAAGAGAGAGAGAAGGAAAGAAATAGAGAGAGAATGCTAGAGAAAAAAGAAGAAAAAATCATTGTAAGAAAATACATGGGAAGAAAGAAAAAAGAAAGAAAGAAAGAAAGAAAGAAAGAAAGAAATAGAAATGTAAAATTAGAAGTAGAGTGATAGATAGAAAGTGAGAAGGAAATAAAGATGCAAGAAAGAAAGAAAGAAAGAAAGAAAGAACAACAGAGGACAGAAAAAAAGTAGAAAAATTATACTAAGAGAATTCTTAGGAAGAAAGAAAGAAATAATGAATGAAATAAAGAAAGAGAAATGGAAAAATTAAAGGTAAAGTGATAGAAAAAGAAGAAAACTAAAAAATAGGATAAAGAAAAAACAACAGAATAAACAAAAATAAATAAGAAACACAAATGTAAATAAATAAAAACAATAAAAACAAAAAACAAAAAACAAAAAGGCGTTAGAAAAACACGCTGTTACTAATTGATAATTCGGAAAATTGCAATTTCGATATGTGATTTGTATTGAACTGGAGGAAAAGATATTGGAATAAAAGGGGACGGGGGAAGGGGAGTGAAGACAAAGGATTTTAGAATTTAACGCGGGGGGGGGGATAATAAAAGGATGAAATGAAAGAGAGAGAGAGAGAGAGAGAGAGAGAGAGAGAGTCCATGAATAGGGAAATAAATGAAGAAGGAGGAATCAAAAATTAAGAATATATTTTTGTTATTTAAAGAAACGGAGAAAGGAAAAGAAAGAAAGAATGAATGAAAGAAAAAAGAAAGAAAGAGAGAAAGAAAGAGAGAAAGAAAGAATAGAAATAAAGAATAGAAATAAAAGAGGAAGAACAACAGAGGTCAAATATATAGATAAATAAATAGATAAAGAAAGAAAAAAAGAAAAGATGAAAGGAAGAACAATAGAGGAGGATTATAAAAAGAAAGAAAAAATAGAAATAGGAGAAGAAGGATAACAGAGGAGAAATAAATGAATAAATAAATAAAGAAAGAAAGAAAGAAAGAAATATAGAATGAAAGAAAGAAAGAAAGAAAGAAAGAAGTACCAGTGAGTAAGAAAGAAGGAAAGAAAAAAGAAAAGAAGATCGAAAGAAAAGAAAGAAAATGGAAAATAAAAATGCAAGTGGAAAGAAAAGAGAAAGAAAAAGAAAGAGTCCCCGATAAAAAAAGAAGAAAAATCATAAGAAAATTCGAAGAAGAAAGAAGCGTACGAGATAAGAAAAGAAAGAAAGAAAGAAAGAAAGAAAGAAATGCTAGATAGAAAAGATAGAAAAGAAAGAATGTTGGACAGCAAAAAAAAAAAAAAAAAAAGACAGAGCTCTAGATAGAAAGAACGAACGAAAGAAAGAAAGAACGAACGAACGAAAGAAAGAAAGAAAGAAAAAGAGTGTTGAATAGCTAAAAGAAGAAAGAGAAGAGTGCACATAGAAAGAAAAGAAAAGAAAGAAAGAAAGAATGCTAGATAGAAAAGAGGAAATAAGAATGCAAGGAGAAAGAAAGAAAGAAAAAGAAAGAGTGTTGGACAGCAAAAAGAAGAAGAAAGAAAGAGCTCTAGATAGAAAGAACAAATGAACGAAAGAATGAAAGAAAGAATGAAAGAAAAAGAAAGAAAGAAAGAAAGAAAGAGTGTTGAATAGCAAAAAGAAAGAAAGAAAGAGTGCTACATAGAAAGAAAGAAAGAAAGAAAGAAAGAAAGAAAGAAAAAGAATGCTAGATAGAAAAGGCGGAAATAAGAATACAAGGAGAAAGAAAGAAAGAAAGAAAGAAAGAAAGAAAGGAAAAAAGAAGATAAGTAACAATATAAAAACAGAATAATTTAGACAGAGAAAAAATGAAAAAAACAATGAAATACACAACAAAATAAACGAAACCAAAACAAAACAAAAAAAACACTTACAGATAAAAACAAATGAAAAAAAATATAATAAATAAATAAATAAATAAAAAAAGGCGTTAGAAAAACATGGTGTCAGCTTCACTAAATATTTTGAAAGAGACAACATTACTGTGAGAATTCTTCCCCGAGGAATGAAGAAATCTTGAATGTCGACAAAACAAAATTATTTAAAAGCATTCGAGCGTTTTAATGTTGACTTTGTCGTCCAAACTCGACAGTTTTTTTTTTTTTTGGCGATTCCTTTAATTTCTTCTAATTTAAATCAATATTATTTTTCTTTTTGAGTCGAACAGACAATGGGGAGGTTGTTTTTGTGTCGGGAATCATAGTCATTCAGTAACGTTTTTTTAAAAACATTATTGCATTTATTTTTACTAGAGGGACCTGTGAATATGCCACAGTATTATAATTTGATTATTATAAACGTTTGATATGTTTACTTAAGAGCTACTG
>CM042170.1:69176806-69179306 GCA_023376005.1 Doryteuthis pealeii | reverse complement strand
TTTCATATACCACCTTTCCCATCAATTCTCCTCCTTCCAGCCTCCACATCCATTAATATAATTTGAAAAATGGAACACATCACCCCTGATGATGGCACTTCGAAGTGCCGAAAGTACTCGGGACATCAATTCCACCCAAATATTAAAAAGATGGCCAGAAAACTTGAAAAAAATCACAAATAAAATTGTTAAACAGGAGATGTGTCTTTTCAGTAATTCAACATGCATAAATGAAAGAATGCTCTCCAAATACACACACACACACACACACACACACACACACACACACATATATATATATATATATATATATATATATAACGGCTGTCTTGTCGTCTGGGGATAAATAATTTACCAACTTTTAAGAAAACATTCTTAAAACTCATTTTTTTTATTTAACCCTTAGATGGGACTCTAACAGGAACTACCACTCCGGGTCAGAGTGGACCTGTGAATAATGACGATAAAGGGGTACTCTACATTCCCCACAGTTCCAGAATTTGAACTTCACCACTAGATCCAGTTTAACATCATACACAAGACACTAAGACCTTCAGCCAACGTCTTCTAGCCCAGATATGATAAAGAATTTTGCGGGGGTTGTCTTAGGGTTTGGACAATCATATACGTTCTAGGGCTTGATTTTATTAACCGGTCGATTTAAGTGGGCCTCTCCGATCGCCAGTCTAGCCTAAGTAAGAGCCAAAGGGGTGTGTCCATATCATGGACTGGTCAGTCTCCAGGATTCCGTCTTGAAGCATCATGGGTCGCCACCTGCAGAGGTAGAGTTGGTGTATTCTACAGCTCCACACGACGGAGTGGTAGTACCTGTTAGGGTACCATCTATGGGTCAAAAAAATAAAACTCTCATGAAACAACTACACAACTTATTTTTGCGTGAATC
The DNA here is from genome assembly GCA_023376005.1 of Doryteuthis pealeii. NCBI lineage: Eukaryota > Metazoa > Mollusca > Cephalopoda > Myopsida > Loliginidae > Doryteuthis > Doryteuthis pealeii. The sequence goes on along the minus strand of CM042170.1, from coordinate 69,178,402 downwards.
CTTTTTTTCATTAGATATAATGACGTCCGTAGTATGTAGTTGAGGCATAACTAATTTTAGCTTAGTTGTGGCACAAGGCTAGAAGAATAGAGTGCTCACAGACCTCTAGCTCTGGGAATCTGTAAAGTGTAAAATATCTCTTTATTGCCATTACAGCCAGTTCAACTCTGACCCGGAGTGGTAGAACCTGTTATGGTCCCATTTATAGGTCGAATAAAAATTATTTGTAATCGATCGTACCGTAAGCCAAAATGATTCATCGATTTAATTTAATATCAAGTAGTTTATTGTATAAAGTTTCGTATACTATCAAAAGTAATCTATCTTTATAGATTATTTTAATTATCTGCTGAATAAAATTTAAAAAAAAACAACTAAAACGAAAGAAAATTTTGTACATTTTCGACGGTTGGTAAAAAGACTCCGAAACTTGTTTTGGTTTGATAAATATCTTTATGGGCAACAAAAAATGTCGATAAAAAGGGGATTTATTCATTTATTTGTTTGTTGTTTTATAGACGGGTCTCAGATATCTTAAACTCTTATCTTAAATATGTTTAGGGAGATTTCTAACTGGGCTGTTTTTGAATTCGAACTGAAAAGTAAGTTCGTGTGGAGAGATGAAGAGAAAATGATTCTTTTGAAGCTGCTGGCAATTTAAATAAGGCTAATCGTTCATACACAACAAAATTGCAAGCCAAAAGAATCCTACATTTTATATATATATATATATATATATATATATATATATATATATATATGAGCTAAAATATAAGTAATGACAGAACAAAACTCAGACAAAAATGTGTAGTATTATTCGCTGGAGAATTGTACTCGTCTTCTTCAGCTTTTATTGAATTATTCGGATCATACATATATTTTATCTGCGTAGCATATCTTTTTCTTCCCTTTCCTCATAATGAAAACGAAATAGTCCATTATTTAGCTGGGGCGACGACACTCATAAGAAATAAGTATTTGGCAGATAAGCAACACTAGATAATCAGGATTTAGATGTTTACATTTTATCTTTGGAGGTTTGAACAGTCTCATTTTAAACCAGAGGGCGTTGCAAAATGATAACGGTCGTATTTTTTTTAAGAACACGAGTGTTATTATATAATTGTTTATCTACCATTCATATTGTTGTGAGGAGACGCCGGAAATTAACCCATAGGGGTCGGGTTAGCTCAGTTTGTAGGGCGTTCGGCTAGAAACCACAGGATTCCTAGTTCGATACCGGCCCTCGCCAACTCAGGGATCTGCGCGGCAAAAGTAAGGAGCTGACGGTAGGTGTGGCGCTCCATCTCAGATGTTAAAAAACAATCTCTTTCGTCTAAAGTGGATAGACTCTTTTGCTGATTGGCTGATACCGACTCAAGGCCACCCCGACGACTTTACTTACTTACTGTTTACATATATGAACCTATTATCACATGACCAAATTCCCCCACTTTCTCACCCCGCCCCTCATAAACAACACGCGCGAACACATAACGCATTGTTTTTTTTATAAGTAATTTTTTTCTTTCTACCTGTCTTATTTTCCCGACTTATTTTCACACCTGTCTTTATTGTATATCTATGGGTGTGATC
>CM042170.1:69156806-69169306 GCA_023376005.1 Doryteuthis pealeii | reverse complement strand
GAAAGGGGGTAGACTCCCTTGCTGATTGGCTGATACCGACTTTAAGCCGCCCCGACGACTTTACTTTACACACACACACACACACACACACACACATATATATATATATATATATATATATATATATATATATATATATATATATTTAGGCTGCCCCGTTGACTTAACTTTACTTATAACACCTCAGATTCCTATTGAAAAACATCAACTTAATCTGATATGAAAAATTATTATTATTACAAGACCAGGAGATGTTACAACCACAACGTCATAGAGTATATAAACTAAATGTCTCTTTTATATTTGATTAGAAATTAGGTTCCCATTAATAAATCCTTTAGATTATTGTGGAATCTGTGATGTAAGCCGTGACGTAGTTTCGGCTTCAGACAGAAATACAAACTATCTCCATTATATATAGATTATTATTATTATTATTATTATTATTATTATTATTATTATTATCTTGTAAACTCTTTTACTTTTATTAATTTGTTATTATTTACTTTTTAATTCTTTACTCATTTTATTTATGAAAACAATTCTATTCATCTTTATTTATAGTTAATTTATCGAAATTTTACTGAGTTTTAATTTTAATAGTATATATATATATATATATATATATATTAATTTAATTTAATTTATTCGATTTAATCACTTTTATGTTTTACCTTCATTTATCAATTATTATTCATCGTTCATCTTTTACTCATCTCTCAAATTCTGGCATCCATCTTGTTTTTGTTTTGTTTTTTTTCTCATCGTCTTGTCAGCCATGTTTGCTATAAACGTCATCAATTTGTGTTGTCTTGACAACTGACAGTATGTACTTTATTGAATGAATGGGATTGATTGCTGTGTTGTTGTCACGACATTTAACCTGGATCAGTTTAGCCGGCTCCCGACCACAAACTCACCGTATCCTGAATAAATGAGATAGTTAGTGAATTCACGAAAATAGTAACAAGGAAATAGAAAATTCATAATCAATCCTCAAACCTCACATGCATATGTTACATGATTATTAGATTCCTAATATTTATGTACAGTAGAGTAGAAACCAAAATGGCTGTTATAAGTTCAGTCGGCGGCCTTGAAGGATTGAATGACAAGGCTTGACCTCAGTCCTGATCCTTCCGGTGGATACCGTGAGAATCGCTGGAGAATACCCTCTTCCGGTTTATATTAGAAAGAGATTTTAGTCAGATCGGCCAAGACCACGACGATGGTAAGTCATGTCATGCACGGTGCCGACTCAATCTGCGCAGGTAGTATTGTGGGTATTTCAGAATAAAATATGATCTAAGTTAAATCGAAGTCTTGTGTTATTATCTAAAAACTACCAATGACACAGGGCTTCTGATAAAGAGAAATCCCCAATGGAAGACCAGACACGAAGTCCCCAAGACGAAGTCCAGACGCTAGAAGAGACGCTGAAAGAAGAATAATATAAGTAAGAAAGTAAATAAAGAGAGTATACACCACATATCCCGGTCAGGGGATGGAGAACCAAGGACCTTGTAATTACTAGATGAGTGTTGAACAAAAAAAATGTCTGTGTTGACGGTGAGTCCACAATCAAGCCCGCCGCAAACTGTTCGTCACTTTTCTATTCCCATTAGTTTTAACTGCAGTCTTACGTCGCACGCCACACTGTTCGCCGTTCTCCTTAGATTCCAGCTACTTATGGACGTAGCCCACCAACTTCCGGGCAATGTATTGCTCTTTTTCTCACTGAACACGGCAACTGCCGTGCATTGCTGCTGTAAGATTCATGGTTAATATATGAACATACAACTCCGACACGTTTGTTGGACAAAACATTTTATATTGTGAACAGCACAGAAATAAGACAAGATACATAAACAATAAAATATATGTACATAAACATACAAGATTAGAGATAAAAGGACTGGAGAGTCTGTACATATAAAATCATTCACTAGTAATGGGGGGCCGATGCCTCCAGGGGAGTAGCATAGAAGGGTGTGACAATGGTCTAACCCATGTGGTCGTTTCAGAAGATGTAGCTAAAAGAGGAAGAAGCGTTTGAATCAGGCGCTTAAATACTATAGCCCATCGTGAGGACAAGCGGCAACCCTGCGGGAAGATAACTTCTCCAGTCCAATGTGAAGATAATCCCAACACCGCTTTGTTCTCCATCACAGAGTGTTCTACCGATTGAGCTAAACCGATACTTTATGGGATATATTAACCATCATCAGGGCAATATTGAGGAGTGAAATGGTATTTAATTGAGAATAAAGGAAACTGTGATGATAGCGGCCATGGTAGTGGTATAGAGGTTTGCGTATAAATAGACTTTCTTTAAACGAATTTGAGAATAGTCTAATTTTTTAAAAAAGAGCTCTTTCGGGAACAGCATCGAGAAGATAAATGTGCCATTTTAAACATTGATTTCAACGCGTGTAACACATAAGGTGATAAACATAAGGACTAAACATAGCAATACATGTAGATAACATCCCATTCTCGGGGCGATACCCAGCTGCCTTTCTTATATTCTCGTTAAACTGCTCACATAGGTGACTTCCCCGACCCCCCGGGGTTTCGTAAAAATGCCTCAGACAAGATCAATAGTTCCATCTCGTGATTTTCGCCTCTGTTGATGCCGGTGCACGCGATTGAAGAATTGTTTCCAGTACTTTTGTTTCCCGGGAACCGGAAGTCGTATGAGGCTACATCCGGCAGAGTCCGGTTACGACATTCCGAAATGGCGGAAGAACTGGCGCCATTTTAGTCACTTTCGAACAGACAAACAAACAAATAAACAAAATGGCCGATTAAATGAATGCTTGTGGTGTAAAGAAACGGTAAACCTTCTGGGAAAGTCGTTGTTTAATTCGATACGCGTAAAACTGGATGTGGATAGGGTGGGGGTCTTTTACAAATATTTTAGGGTGGGATTTATCTCGGGGGTAAAAAAAAAAAAAAAAATAAACTAAAAAACAAAACAAAAAAAAAGAAAACAAAAACAACAAATTAGCAAAAATGTAGAAAGATTTATTTTCTGAAAAAGAACATGTTTTTGTTTAAACTTGTTGGATGAATAATGGAAGACTGGTATCTCGACGCCAAAAAAAAAAAAAAAAAATTCTTAGTGTTTTATCTCGTTTATTTTAAAACTAGAATCGACTACCCAGCATCGACTGATTGGTTTTGTTTTTTGTTTGTTTTTTTTTTTGTTTTACGGCATATCAACCTCGGTGGGTCATTTAATGCCGACAAAGTTGAAAAATAAATTCATTCTTGATGCATAATACAATTTTGTTTATAAACTCGTTTGGTATTTAACCCATAGATAGGACCCTAACAGGTACTACCACTCCGGGTCAGAGTGGACCAGAGAGGAATGGTGATGAAGGGGTGCTCCACATTTCCCAAACCTCAAAACTGGAACCTCACCATCAGATAGAGTTTAACGTCATCCCAGGACATGTAGACCCTCAGTCACCGCCTTCTAGCAACCATATGATAAAAAAGGGTTGGGGCTTGCCATAAGGGCAATAGGGTTGGGAAAATCATATAGGTACTAGGGCTTGACGTGACCAGCCGACTGATTGGAGGGGGCCTCTCCGACCGCCCGTCTAGCCCAAGATAGGACCAAAGTGGAGTATTGCAAGTCATGAACTGCTCATCCACCTGGGTTCTATCCTTAAGCATCACGGGTCGCCACGCACGGCAGAAAGGTGGCCCAATTGGGGAGTCTTACCCCTCTGCAGAGGTGCAGTCGGTGCATTCAAACGCCCCAGCCGACAGGGCGGCGCGTCAACTGAGTAGAAGGGGGAGGGACAAAAAAACTTTATGTATTCATTTGTATACTTTTGAGATTTACAAATGCTGGATATTTTTAAGTAGGATTTCTGTAACAAGAATGAAAGTAGACTCTGTGTTGAGGTGGGTGTCTGCAAACAAGTCCGACGCAAATGTTCACTGGTCTCTTCGGTTGTGCACACCACTCTCCCAACTGCCAACTCCCACGTGCACTCATTCCTCAACTCTATCTTCAGTAATTGCTATCAATTTAATTATAGTTATAAATAATATTTAGTTAAAGCAGTTACTATTCTGTGTTTTTAATATATTGAGCACTTTTGGATTATTTACTGATGCTACCGCGACGGAAAAGTTAAAGCGCTAATTGGATATTATCTTATTATAATGGAGATTGTGTGTTTTTCTGTCTGTAACCGAAACTATATTCCTACTCAAGTCACAATTCTCTTAGTTATTGACATCACATTCTCCATGATTTTATTTTTATCTAAACCTCAATTATTAATAAAATTGTCTTACATTATTAATACTGTTAACTATGTCTACGTACTGATAGCATGCAATTATATTTATATATACAACAAAATAGCGGTTTACAATGTGAACGGGAAGGCTAATTTGCATATTAATATTAAAATCGAATTTAATAAATATGTGCTCAGTATTATTGATTTCTAACTGTTTGGTTTTATTTTAATGAATATAAGCAAAAATCTCTTCAATGAATCTTAAATGAAATCCATTAACAAAAAAAATAACTGTCATTTTATTTTTTACTTCTCTTATAACTAAATACTTAAATTAGAAAAATAACAATGAAAGACGAGAGTGATAGAAGAGTAAGTTTCAGTAGTTCTATTTTTTTATTATACTCCCTCTGTTTCAAATCTTTTATTATACTCCCTCTGTTTCAAATCTTTTTATCTGTATTCTTATTTAGTTTCATTAGCCTTTCTAATTTAATATAATATTTTATTACATTAAAACTTAAATACTTGCACCCGGAGGGTGCATATATTTGCTAGTATATACAATAAACATAAAAATACGAAAATAAACAATTAACACCAAAGTATTTATATATATATATATTTATATTTTGCTTGAAGGCAATTATAATGCATGTATCGCATAAAATTCGATAATTATAGAAAATAATCTTGACAAGTGAATCCCGGCAAAGGATGGCTCGCTATGCAGAACACCGTACAGACTGTTTCGACTTTATTAAGTCTCTTCAGCGATGTATACTAACGACTCCCCTCCAACAGGAATCGAAACCGGGACTTCACAGGCATAGTCAAAGACCATATCCGTTCGGCCGCCGGTACATAGAGAACAATCCCTGCGAAATTAACCTTTTCAAATGATACTACACGCCTCTACCATAGTAGGTAAGTGGACGTTTATTGAGTAGCAAACAAACCCGGCCGTAAGCTCTTCGGCGAAGTGAATAAGATTTTTGGATGTTTGTTTTTTATAGAAGCATTGTTGAATAAATTATTATTTATATTTTGCTTGAAGGCAATTATAATGCATGTATCGCATAAAATTCGATAATTATAGAAAATAATCTTGACAAGTGAATCCCGGCAAAGGATGGCTCGCTATGCAGAACACCGTACAGACTGTTTCGACTTTATTAAGTCTCTTCAGCGATGTATACTAACGACTCCCCCGATATATATATATATATATATATATATATATATATAATACATATAAGTTAAAAGAAAGGAAATGAATCCGACAGTATGAGTATGAAAAGGTGGAATGAAAACATCACACAATGCTGTTAAAGATGATTATATTATAAATTATTTTCTCTTTAACAGCATTGTGTGATGTTTTCATTCACCTTTTCATACTCATATATATATATATATATATATATATATATATATATATATATATATATATATATACTTTGTTGTTAATTGTTTATTTTCGTAGTTTCCTCCGGACATACATACATACATACATACACACCGACATCCCCTTATATATGTATAGACTGCTCTTTTTTATCTAAGGAAATAAAATACATTATATTCTTAGACTCATTTTACCTAAAGGAATACAGGAAGATTTGTTTATATTTTACGCAAATAAATTGCCCCATAGCTGTAATTCATCCATTATTTTTTGCATTTATCTTCTCGATTCTGTTCCCGAAAGAGCTCTTTTTAAAAATAAGACTATTCTCAAATTCGTTTAAAGAAAGTCTATTTAAATTTGGCCTCAACCAACACAATATTCATTACTTTGAATTTTGATTATTATTTCTGATCTTATATTTTTTTCCATGCTTCTAGTACAACTAAAAACGTTTGCCAAATGAATCACTTATATCTATACACAAAACATATTTGGACACTCTAAAATCCCCACACACATGCGCACACGCACAGACACACAGTCACACACACACACACACACACACACACACACACACAGGGATGATTCTATTTGGGATCTTCAAAATCTCACTGTATAACCATACTGTATGCTCTTGTAGATGCAAACATATAATTCATACAAGGATTTTCATAAATCCCTAAAGAGAGCTCAATGTATAATAATTAATGAATTAGATTAAATACAGAGCAATATTTTTTTAAATTGTAAAAATTTAATTTTTTTTTAAATTTTTAAAAGCATTTTGAGTTTCTGGTCGAAATAAATGATTACGGAATGACGGTTTGTTAAGTTTTTTTTTCTTTCTATATATATATATATATATGTATATATATATATATATATATATATATATATATAGAGAGAGAGAGAGAGAGAGAGAGAGAAATTGATATAGTTGAATAATTATGGCAAGCAAACGCGGCGAATACCACGTGTGATGTGCGGAATACTGGACAGCTGTTTCGATCTAATTAGCCCCCCCCCTCGACAGAGATCGTACCGGAGAACCTAGAACGCAATTCAATTATATATATATATATATATATACTTTGTTTAACAGGTACGAATTCAAAGTTTTCCTTCTGTTATACTGGTTAAGGAAACAAGTCTACTCTACTATTTAGCCATAGCTGTAGGAAGAATAGTTGCATGCATATCTCTTCGAAGGGGATTAATGAAATGTAAAATGCAAACAGCATTGTACAGGATTTCAACATGGGTCACCCTGTCTATTGCCTACAACAATAACCATTCGTCACTCCTTCTTTCTTTCTCACTCTCTCCCCCTCTCTCTCCTCTCTTCTATCTTTCTCCATACCTTTCCGTATTTTTCTTTATTTCTCTTTAAAGTTCACTTTCTCTCACACACTCTCTCTCTCTCACTCTCTCTCTCTCTCTCTTTGATTTTGTCTGTCTGTCTGTCTGTCTCTCTCTCTCTCTCTCTCTCTCTCTCTCTCTCTCTCTCTCTCTCTCTCTCTCCTGTCTGTCTGTCTGTCTGTCTGTCTCTCTCTCTGTTTCTCTCTCTCTTCGATTTTGTCTGTCTGTCTGTCTCTTTCTTTCTCGCTCTCTCTCTGTCTCTTTCTGTTTCTCTCTCTCTCTCTCTCTCTTTCTCTCTCTCGCTTTGATTTTGTCTGTCTGTCTGTCTGTCTGTCTCTGTCTCTGTCTCTGTCTCTGTCTGTCTCTCTCTCTCTCTCTCTGCAACTTCTCTTTCTAATGCTCTATAGCTCTCTATCCCGTTCAGTTTCTGTTTCTTTTTCTCGTACTTTCCTCTCCAACCCCCTCTCTCTCTCTCTCTCTCTCTCTCTCTCTCTCTCTCTCTCTCTCTCTCGTGCACGCGCGCCATTCCTTTAACTTTTTTCCTTTCCTTTAACCTTTCCGAGCGACCGCCACTTCTTTTCGCGTTGCGCTAACAGAATTCTTCAATATATCTCCAACCGCAATTGAAGGAAAACGCTAACAAAACCAGTACCTCTTCCCCATGCATATCTGCCAATGTATTAGGTTAATCATATTTTCACGCACGCGCAGTCTGAGCTTTCGGAAAATGGAAACGCTACTTGGATCCTTGCAGTTGACAGCTTATTGAATTACACAATGTTCGCGCCTTTTACAAGTGTCTCCGTGTTTACGCATGCGCCCGGCCTACAATGGCGCATAGAATAACAACAGCCTTTGATAAACCAGGGGTTTTTTTGTGCGATACTTATGTTCGCCAGGACTCGAAATATTACAAAAAGGAGGTGAATGCGCTCTTAGCTTAACAATTACTGTCGTAGTAAAGGGACTCCTAATCAAACCCACTTTGGGAGGCTGCAGAGAGACCGATCGTTAAGGGTTGTCAACGTGTTGGACTGTTTTTGAGGTTCACTGCGAACAAAGATATAAGTCAACTCTTAATCTAAAGTGCCTCTTTGAAAAGGAGAAATTTGATTGGTTAGTTGTTGGTTGGTTGGTTGGTTGGTTGGTTGGAATTTTATGGGATGTCAACCATTTCTGGGTTATTTTATGCCGAAGACGTTTGTTTTATTTATTCTTGTTTGTTAATCAATTTTTTAACGGAGAGGCCCTCCTCCGATCAATCGGCTGGTCACGTCAAGCCCTAGCACCTATATGATTTTCCCAACCCTATTGCCCTTATGGCAAGCCCAACCCCTTTTTATCATATGGATACTAAAGGCGTGACTGCGGGTCAACATGTCCTGGGAATGACGTTAAACTCTATCTGATGGTGAGGTTCCAGTTTTGGAGGTTTGGGGAATGTGGAGCACCCCTTCATCACCATTGCTCCCTGGTCCACTCTGATCCGGAGTGGTAGTACCTGTTAGGGTCCCATCTATGGGTTAAATAGAAAAATGTATTCATAAAAAAAACTGTGTATCCATTAAGAATTGATTTATTTCAAAACTTTATCGGCATTAAATGACCTACTGAGGTTGATATGCCGTAAAACAAAACAAACCAAACCAATTTTTTTAAAACTCTTTTTTCCCCAATTTAACCCATATATAAGACCCAAACAGATACTAACATTCGATTATGGAATAATCGTATTGATATATAGATATTTTTCTTAATAAGCTTAGCTGTGGCACAAGGCCAGATGTATAGGGATCCCAGTGAGAATTGAACTCACTAACAATAGTTTGCGTGTCTAGCTTGCTAACCATTCTACCACGTGAGGTGCCTATATGCATATACATATATATGCGCATGACATTCTTCTTATATATATAAAGAGAAGAGAGGGAAGTTTGGGTGTGGGGGGGATTTAAAAAATGAAAAGTTTTTTGGGTTTTTTTATTAGAAAGAGTTTTGTATTGTTGTTTTATAGTTGGTACTGATTATTTGACGATTAATATAAATTAATATTACAATTATGTATAAGTGAATGAATTATTGTTATTATTATTGTTATTATTATTATTATCAACAATAATAATAACAATAATTCTTTCAATAAAAAAAAACTTTTCATTATTATTTTATATATATATATATATATATATATATATATATATTAATTGACTTTCAAAAATTAGGTACGACTTCAATTAAGCACATATTCTCCCAAAAATTGTCGGCTAGAAAAAAGCCATGTCAAGACACATCGTTTGTGTATTTACTTCTCATACTGTCCTGTAGAAAAAGTCACTATACGAGGAATTTAACCTGCTTCTAAACAAAACGAAAAATCTAAGAAAGTCCGGTTGGTGTAGGGGTTACGGTCCTCGCCTGTCAGCTTGACAGGCAGGGTTCGAATCACGCACAAGGCGGTCTTCCTATCTATAGCTCTGCTGATGAGACCTAATAGGCCGAAATGTACATACAGAGATTGATTTTTCTCGGTTTGTTTAGCCTTACATTTAAATAGGTATTCCCGCCTAATTAGTTAATTATTAATTAATTATTAATTAATTAACTTTCAAAATTAGGTACAACTTCAATTAAGCATATATTCTCCCAAAAATTGTCGGCTAAAAAAGCCATATCAAAACACATCGTTTGTGTATTTACTTCTCATATATATATATATATATATATATATATATATATTTAATATACCAAGCGTGTTGGTAAATCCTAGCAGAGAGAAAAAACCCAGCAAATAGTTTGGTTGTAAAAATATACTACCAAACATCAACCAGGGAGAAAAAAAATTTTTGAAAAAAAGAAAAGACCAAGATAATCGTACCAACAAAAAATAATCTATTGGTACAATATTTTGGCCAAAAGAAAAAACAATTTATATGTATATATATATATGTATATAAGATATATATATATATATTCATATAACAGCTAGGAGAAAGCTAATAAGTAAAAAGTGCTCGATACCCAAGTAGAGCCAATAATAAAGATAATCTATTGTGTCAGACAAACCTACTAAAAGTTTCGCTTAATGCTCTTCAGGGCTAAGATCTGACTCATCTTAGATCTTAGGCCTGAAGAGCATTAAGCGAAACTTTCAGTAGGTTCGTCTGACTCATTAGATTTATCTTTATATATATATATATATATATATATATATATATATATATAGGGAGAGAGAGAGAGAGAGAGAGAGAGAAACGACGTGAATATATTATACTTTATTTTTTTCATTTTTATTTATTTATTTATTTATTTCTTCCCCGATGCGGGTAGGATACTTGCTGATGAGGGGGAAGGAGCGGGAGCTATAAGGCAGTCTGACTGAGGAACGTGCTAGTAGTTGCGGGGGTAGAGACTACTGAAGGATCGTGGCATGTTTTAACCTGCCGCTATTTCTTCTAACAAGCGTTCGTCTGGCTTATTGGAAATTCTTAATGATAAGAAAAAAAAAGGGGAGAAAAAGAAAGAAAGAAAAAAAAAGAGGAAGAAATGTGATCGATATGAAACAGGAATAGACATTTCGAGAACTTGTCGGTAACAAGTCAGAAAGCATTTATAACGTGTCGCTGGGCGTGGCTAAAAAAAGGAAAAAAGATGGCTGTCTCGCGCGTCGACTAATTTCTATGGGTAAATTGCGCGGGATTTCCATAAAGAAAAGAGCAAGAGAAAGGTGAACGGATTGTCTGTGCGTTTGTCAACATATTATCATTATAAACGAATATTTAATTCAAGAAAAAATGTTTTCATAATGATTTGTTCATTTCACTATATATATATATATATATATATATATATATATATATATATATATATATATATATATATATATATGTGTGTGTGTGTGTGTGTGTGTGTGTGTGTGTGTGTGTTTGGCAGCATTCTTTCTTTTATACATGTATAATTAAACAAAAGATACGTCTCCTGTTTAACAATTTTATTAACGATCTTTTCAATCTTTCTGGACAACTTTTTTTTACATTTGGATATGAATACGTAGATTAGTCCACCAAAGTTCATATCCCAATTACTTTCGGCACTTCGAAGTGCTATCATCAGGGGTGATGTGTTTATGTTCTAGTTTTTTAAGTGCCGAAAGTACTTGGGATAAGAACTTTGGTGGACTAATCTACGGATTCCATCCCAATGTAAAAAAAAGTTGTCCAGAAAGCTTGAAAAGATCGTTCATAACATTGTTAAACAGGAGGCGTATCTTTTGTTTAATTCTACATGTATAAAAGAAAGAATGCTGCCCAAATACACACACACACACACACACACACACACACATATATATATATATATATTATATATATATATATATATATTCAAATCCTGGACGCGGTAACTGCATTTTCACTTAGCGCTAATACCCTTGGGAAAGGCAATTCTCCCTCCAGCTATGGGTAAATAGTAGGGAAGACTGGGCTCTTTAACCTTGGTTAGGCAACCGGTCTAGGAGAAGGAAAACTCTGAATACAAACCTGTTAAACTCCGCTTAAGAAATTGACCTTGTGTCACATCCTGCTCGTGCGGAGGGGTTGGTAAATATATATATATTTATATATATATATATATATATATATATATATATATATATATATGATAAGTCATCCACAGACTCCATAATTCGGCGTTTCACGCCTCTTCAGTGTGGCTAGACACAACAACTATATACGGCCAGGATCGAAATTCGACTGACTTCTGGTCCAACTGCCTTCTTAACCTCTCGGCCATTTGGCAGCTGCCATAACAGGGGTGGTGTTTAAACTATTAAATACATACGTTTGTTTATATATATATATATATATATATATATATATATATATATATATATATATATATATATATATATAATAACAATCACCACACCTACTATCAGCTCCTTACTTTACTGTACATATCCATGTGCTACTCATAGGCTGAATTGGCGAGAACCGAAATCAAACCAGGAACCTGGAGGTTCCCAGCCGGACACTCTACCGACTGAGCTAAGCTGGTCCTTTAAGCCTCTCGCAGTGGCTCTCCCACAACTGCGATCCTACCGTAAACCGCTAATGATTACTTTATTATGATTGAGCAGAAGGACTCAGATTACAATAATAATAATAATAATAATAATAATAATAATAAGAGTTTATCTAATTAGAATTAGTTTTGAGATGAATAGATTGAGAAATTTGAAATATCCTATCATACAAATAAAAAAATTCCATGAAAATTTGGTGAACACATAGGAGAAATTTAGTCGGCAAAGATATATGTAAATATAATTTTTTTTCTGATCAATGCAAGTTCGACCGAACGTGTGACTGTTAATATGTAGCTGTTATTACATAAGCGGAAGTGTCATGATTTTTAGCGCGCATGCCCAGAGGACGAAAAAACGTTTTAGGAGGCATAGGAGCGGT
>CM042170.1:69144306-69151806 GCA_023376005.1 Doryteuthis pealeii | reverse complement strand
TATATATATATACTAGCAATAATATGGACCCTCCGGGTGCAAGTATTTAAGTTTTGATATAATAAAATATCATATTAAATTAGAAAGGCTAATGAAACTGACTAAGAATACAGATAAAAAGATCTGCAACAGAGGGGGTATAATCGAAAAATAGAACAACTTTGAAACTAACTATTCCATCATTTTCCATTACTCCCCTCTTTCATTGGTAAATTTCCTAATTTAACTATTTAGTTAAAATAGGAAGTAAAGGATAATATTACAGTTATTTCTTCTTGTAAATAAATTTCTTTTAAGATTTATCCACGAGATTTTTGTTTATATTTCTTAAGATAAAACCAAACAATTAGAAATCAATAATACCAAGCACATATTTATTAAAATAAAATTTTAAATATCAATATGCAAATTAGCCTTCTCGTTCAAACTGTAAACCGCTATTTTGTTGTATATATACATACAATTGCATGTTATTAGTACGTAGATATGGTCAACAGTATTAATAATGTAAAACAATTTTTATTAATAACTGAAGGTTTAAAAGAATGAAATCATGGAGAATTTGACGTAAATAATTAAGGGAATTGTGACTTGAGTAGTGATATAGTTTCGGTTACAGACTGAAAAACACACAATCTCCATTATAATAAGATATGTATATATATATATATATATATATATATATATATATATATATATATATAATTTGGGCAAATGATCAAAATAGACAGCCCTGTACTATGGCTTCTCTGGATTCCAATATTCCATGTAATGGTTTGATTTGCAACATTTCGACCGGCTCTAAGTAACGAGCGAATCAGTTTACGCGACCTTCAGTTAAGTCTACGAGCAAAGGAAAACTGAAACCCTTTTCGACTTTTAGCAGAAAACGTACCGTCGAAAAAGCAGGCCAGATATTGATTAAACAAAGGCTGAAAGATGATTTCATGCCGTTCTCACCTGCTGAAATAGGAAGTTGAAAGCTGAGCGCGATCCAATCTAAACATATTATCGGGCACCCACCGACGACCTGAATTTCAATCCAACGAACATGGATGAAGCGAGTCTTTGTCTGAAGCATTAAGCGCTTCAGTTTTCGCTCCATAGCTTATTTTTATTTTTATTCTATATTTTTCATTTTTCTAAATTTTTTTATTTATTTACTAGCATCATCATCATCATCATCATCATCAGCTGTTTTTTAAAAAACAAATTAAAATTAATCAAATCTATTATTTAAGGTCAAACTTTTGTCTAAAACGATAAGTAGTAACACAATGACTATCATTAAAAAAAGAAAAATATCATTACATATGCAGTTTATTTTTAATACATTTAAAACGATTTGTTTTGGTCAATTTAGTTCGCGTTCGGCCATTTTGGCTCTTTTTAAATGGCTTGTTTACAAATTTAGTGTTGTCAGCGCGGATATCCATGACAATCTCTCTCCATCAGTCCCTATCGCTCATCATTCTCGGGAGGTCCTCTATGCAGCATCCTGTATCCGCACAGAGATGATCAACGTACGTCTTTGCTGGTCGGACCACACTGGCGTGTACATGTTCTGGTTTTCCACAGGAGGACGTCGCTTATGAGTTCGTCCTTGCTTCTCCAGCAGTGTCCCGCGTGTCTTGTCCGTCTTACCTGGATGGTTTAGGTGATATGTAGTAGGTGGCCGTACAGCTGTTTTCTCGTGGGGTGTTGTTTCCACGTCTTGTTCAGGATCACCCGCAGCATTCTTGTGCAGCTCCCATCGAGTTTATTCTCTAGTCGCTTCGGTGCAGCAGCAGCAGCAGTACCACTTAATACCCGGGAACTTAATGATTTGAAGGCCAATACAATGCACATAAAAAATAAAAATAAAAAGATCTTTTTTTGTCTTATCGATTTCAAAGTAAACCTTTATCTTTAGAGACGATTTTCGGAAAATCGTCTCTGAAGATAAAGGTTTACTTTGAAATCGATAAGACAAAAAAGATATTTTTGTTTTATTTTTTATGTGCATTGTATTGGCCTTGAAATCATAATATAATATATATATATATATATATATATATATATTATATATATATATATATATATATTTGAGTAATGAATAAGCCGGGGAAGTTTGAGCTAGAAGAGTATCAAACTTATTTAACAAACTTGTGTATAAGAAAAGCAATTTACTGCCTTACGCCCAAGAACAAACACAGAACAATTGAGGAAACTATTGCAATAATTAAAGACATTATAACCGAGACAACATATTTAGATAGTGCTCAAGTAACCTGTATATGACCGGTTAATAAGATAGATCACGTGATCCCAAAGGGTCCATCCCGGCAGGCAGCAGCTGCCCCCTCGCCTGAAAAGAGGAAGGGGCGTGTTTATTTTGAGGCACCCCAAAAGGAGCATACCGAGGGATCACCCACTCTTTGCACTTGTGACTGCCTGAGCTTCGGTTTGTGCTGGCCTCAGGACACTTTAAAGAGAGAGAGCGAGAGAGAGAGAGAGAGAGATGGCATATACTTTAGAGAGAAAGAAAGAGAAAAAGAGATACAGGACACTTTCGAGAGAGAGAGAGAGAGAGAGAGAGAGATGCAAGGCACTTTAGAGAGAGAGACAAAGACGCAGACACTTTAGAGAGAGAGAGAGAGAGAGAGAGAGAGAGAGAGAGCGAGAAAGAGAGAGAGATGGCATACACTTTAGAGAGAAAGAAATAGAAAAGAGATACAGGACACTTTAGAGAGAGACAGAGACAGAGGGAGACAGAGATACAAGGCACTTTAGAAAGAAAGAGAGACTGAGACGCAGGACACTTTAGAAAAGAGAGAGACAGTCAGACAGACAGACAGACAGAAAGAGAGAGGTGTATATGCGTGTGTATGCTTCATGTTTTTGTGTGTATGTTGATGCGTTTTGTTTGTTTTGTTTTTGTTGTTTTTTGTTTCCTGTCAAAATTGCTGCCCACTGTAATCCATCTTTCTATGCCTCATCCGCTTTTCCCATCAACACCACTGCTTGTTGCCTCAACCAGTTTGTCTTTCTCCCGCCAATGAATTCACAGCTTTTTTCATAGATCATCATCTGACCATTCTTGCCAATTTCAGATCGTGAAAATCAAAAGAAAAAAAAAGTGAAACCCGCATAAAAAATGTCGGCTTTGAATTTTTGGTAAAGACTAGTTGACACTCACAGCAAATATAATCAACTTTAACTCCAGAAGCATCTGGTATCGCTACCTACCACAGGGCTTCTCAAAATATTATGTCCTATCAATCAAATCTTATTATAATGGAGATTGTGGGTTTGTCTGTCTGTAACCGAAACTATATTACTATACAAGTCACAATTCCCTTTGTTATTTACACACATTCTCCATGATTTTATTTTTTATTTAAACCTCAATTATTAGTAAAATTGTTTTACCTCATTAAGACAGTTAACAATATCTACATACTAATAACATGCAATTATATTTATATATTCAATGAAATAGCGGTTTACAGTGTGAATGGGAAGGCTAATTTGCATATTGATCTTAAAAAATTTGATTTTAATAAATATATGCTTAGTATTATTGATTTCTAATTGTTTGGTTTTATCTTAATAAATATGAGCAAAAATCTGGGGGATAAATCTTAATAGAAATCTATTAACATAAAGAAATAACTGTAATTTTATTATTTTCTTCCTATTTTAACTAAATAGTTAAATTAGGGAAATTTACCACTGAAAGACGGGAGTAAGGGAAAATGGTGGAACAGTTAGTTTCAAAGTTGTTCTATTTTCCGATTATACCCCCTCTGTTCCAAATATTTTTATCTGAATTCTTATTCAGTTTCATTAGCCTTTCTAATTTAACATGATATTTTATTATATTAAAACTTAAATACTTGCACCCGGAGGGTGCATATATTTGCTAGTATATATAAAGTTAATAGTATTTGGTAATTTGCTTCAATTTTATTAGTATTAGTTCTCCTGAAACTGTCGTAGAGAGAAAAACCTTTTTCTACAAATATATATATATATATATATATATATATATATATATATATATATATATATATATATGGTGTTTATTAGGAGTCTCCTTATGCTTCTGGTGAGTATATATATTTGAGATATATTTTTGTATCTATATCCGTTTTTCGGAAGTACATATATCAGGTTTGGGCATTAGTGTGAAACGCCTGTACACAAGTTAGATAACCTGAAATGTATCTTAATCCAACAAAGCTTTCCTTCCACTCAAACTAGGAAACTCGGTGAATTAAGATGGATCATTAGACTAGACACGCACAGAAAAGGACTAAACACAGATACCGGCACACTAAAAGCTTACGCATATTTCCAAGATACCCCCATACCACCAACCCCATGACCCCTATCAAATTACTACACACACAGTACAAACTCATTAATCACCAACTAACCAATCAGCATCCAGCATCTCCTCACCATCAAAAAGAGCAGCAAGCAGCCAGAAAATTACTACGGTCCTCGGGTTCTTGACGAAGAGATCCTCATAATCCCGAAAATTCACCACTGCTACTAAATGAAAGGAACTAAAAAAAATTAAAAAACAAAAAAACAACCGAGTTTTTTTTAAATATTTATTCCCAGATGAATATATTATGCTAACTACATTATTATAACAAGTTCATAGTGTATATAAACTAATTTTATTATATAATATTTGCTTAATTTTGTTATTATATATTAATGATAGGAAAGCAATTACAATGCGTATAGAATAAAAAAAAAAACAATAAAAAGATGTTTAGTCTTATCGATTTCAAAGTAACTTTATCATCAGAGACGGTTTTCAGAAATGAACGCGTTTTCTGTGTCGTTATTTTTTAGCTATAATTTAACTATTTATAAACTTTCTCTAATTGTGAGATTAAATTAATTAATAGCTAAATTAGGTCCTAGTATAAACAACAGGTTAGAATTAAACACTGAATATATAATTAATTAAAATACACGTTCCATATATAGTATATAGTATATATAGTTTGTATATTTTACACATATATATATACATAAAACAAATAAATAAAAAATAAATAAATAGATAAATGCATAAATATATAAATAGATAAAAAGAATGAAATTAAAAAATTGAAATTGATTGAACAATGGCTATCACGACCCTTCCGCGTGGTGTTATTAAAAAAAACCACGAGACGCGTGTTTATAACAACAAAAATAAATAAATAAATAAATAACGACACAAAAAACGCGTCTATTTCTGAAAACCGTCTCTGATGATAAAGTTACTTTGAAATCGATAAGACTTTTTGTTGATTTCTTTTATTCTATACGCATTGTAATTGCTTTCCTATCATTAATATATAAAGTTATATTTTTATTCTTCGATGTGTTTAGACTGAGGGTCGTCGGGAGAGAATGAACATACACAGAAACCTTCGGGAGTTTCGACGGCTAGTGATTAGCCCAACCCAAAGTTCTAAATATTTATATAACTCTCCAACTCCAACATGGCCACACCTATTTGCTCGTAGTGCTCACACATTTACTGTGCCTACGCTTTGTCACTTCCCGGCTGTCAAAGGGCAGGTTCAATCAGTTCAAAGCAATATCCCACGCATTTCCTATGCCTACGGCTGAGTCATTTGCACCCGGTCTTCTGGCTGTCAATTTATTGATCAGTCAATATATTACACACATTAGATTTTAGTTTTTAGCTTTAAATATTAAAAAGGTGGAACTATTCTTTTAATTATTTAAATTAAACAGTGACTTGCCGAATAGATCTAATTGTTTTCTCGGTCCAAATGTCATTTTTTTTTTAAATATTGCAAAAAAATCAGAAAAGTAATTTCCTTAGTTATTTAAAAAAAGAAAAAAAGAAAAAAAAAGAAAAGAAAAATTTCAAAAAAGAGAAAGAAAATTAATCCTTTTTTAAATATTACAACTGAATTTTTCGCTTTTCATTCTAGTTAAAAAAAATAATAATAATTAGAAATAAACGGGGATGGAAGGAGAAATTTTTAATGCATTTTTATAGTAAAAATCATTGTCCAATGCATTTTTATAGTAAAAAGCATTTCCAATGCATTTTTATAGTAAAAATCATTTCCAATGCATTTTCATAGTAAAAATCATTTCCAATGCATTTTTATAGTAAAAATCGTTTCCAATGCATTTTTGTAGTAAAAATCATTCCTAATACATTTTTATAGTAAAAATCATTTCCAATGAATTTTTATAGTAAAATCATTTCCAATGCATTTTTATAGTAAAAATCATTTCCAATGCATTTTCATAGTAAAAATAATTTATCATGTCACGCTAGTAGCACCATAGATCCATAACAATCTCTCACCAACCGTCTCTATTGAATTTGTATCTAATGTAATAAAAAGTTTTGGTTCTAATTGGTTAAAGCTTATATTTGCTGTGTAAATAAACTAGTGTTTTTACCACAAATACAAAACTTATTTTTTTGTATTCCCCTGCTTTCAAATGCTTGTTTTCATCCTGCTTCATATTTTTTTTATTGTCTACCCAAATTTTTATTTTAAATTTATTTTATTTTTAATTTAACACTTGCCATTCTTTCTTGACCTTTGCCTGCTTGTCTCAACTTCTATGTCCTGTTCTATTTGTCGTCTCGTCCTCTTCGCCCTTGACCACGTGACTTCCTGTTCCTCTGCAAACTTCCTGTTCCGCCACTGCAGAAAAAAATGGGTAAAGATGGAAAAAGTTTAATCAAGAGTACAGACTCGGGTAGTGACGTGAGTACCCCCTTTGAAAAAAACAAAAAAAAAATATACAAATATTTATATATATTAAAAAAAAAGTATCACTTATATACCTGTCTTTTTTCATTGGTCAATACTTGCTTTATACCATATCACTGACGCTAGTAAACTTTTGTTTAATGCACTCAAAAAATCAATTCGTTCAGAATAAAAGCCGAGAAATTAAAAATACTAGCAACAGAAAACACCCTCTGGGCGTCGTAAAACTTAATTTTTGAAAGACATTGCCTGAGAGGTTGGAAGTTAAAAATTCAATGTCAGAGGGTTTGTATCATAAGTAAGCAAAATCCTCATATTTATTAAAGGCGTAAAAAAAAAACAATTTGAAATGAAAACTGAGCCCCGTCCCTCTCAAATAAAATGTTGTGTGCATGTAATAATCAAACAATTATTTTGAATATTTTCCACATCAATTTTACACAAAATCGTAGGTATTTATTTATTTGTAAACTTTTTAGTTAACTTCTTCATTCTGTAAAAAAAAGGACGAGAGTAAATTTTTTTTTAAATTGCTTACTTTAATTTTGAGTGTATATAGCACAAGAATATTGTGACGTAAACTGTGACCTAGAGCTATGACGTAGTTTTTGTTACAGACAGAAATTCAGACAATCTCCATTATTAATAGATGTAATAAATCTTAATTGATATTAATATTCCTTCTTACATAGTGTAATAAGTAATTGAGAGTTACTGCCCCTGTTTTATTATTACCTCCCGT
>CM042170.1:69131806-69139306 GCA_023376005.1 Doryteuthis pealeii | reverse complement strand
TTATTTTGTGAATAGAAAAAGAAAAAAGAGAAAAAAAGTGGGTGGGGTGGGATACGGATTGCTATTATTAATTACAAGATTTTAAATCTAGAGAAATTATGAAACACCACCCTCCACCCCTGCGTCCTGCAAAAAAATAACTCTAATGTAAGTCGACAAAAATATGTCAGAAAAAAAAACGAAAAGAAAATAGAATTTTGGGAGGGAGAAGGATAGAAAGAAAGACGGCGGGAGAGTGAGTGAGTGAGTGAGAGAGAGAGAGAGAGACAGTGCGAGAGAGGGGGAGGGAAAGTTAGTGAAGAAAAATATGTCAGAAAAAACGAAAAGAATATAGAATTGTAGGAGGGGGAATAATAGAAAGAAAGACGGCGGGGAGTGAGCGAGAGAGACGAGAGAGAGAGGGGAAGGAGAGAGAGAGAAAGAGGTGCGAGAGAGAGGGGAGGGGGAAGTTACGGAGAAAAAATATGTCAGAAAAAAACGCAAAGAATATAGAATTGTAGGAGGGGAATAATAGAAAGAAAAGAGAGAGAGAGAAAGGGTAGAGAGGGAGATGTCAGAGAAGAGACAGACGAGCAGAGACAGAGACAGAGAAGACAGAGAAAGAGAGAGAGAGGGGAGAGAGACAGGGTGAGGGTTGGGGCTCAGGGAAAAAAATAATGAGAAAGGGGAGGATTACAAAACCGAGAAGGAAAGAGAAAACGAAAGGGAAAAATAGAAAGATAAAAGAGAAGAGAGAGAATTGCAAGGGAGAGGAGAGAGAGTGGTGTGTGTGTGTGTGTAAGAGAAGACGAGAGAGAGAGAGAGAGAGAGAGAGAGAGAGAGAGAGAGAGAGGTGAATTAGGGAGGGGTTGTGTAGGGCGTTCAGAAAAAAAAATAATGAGAAAGTAGAAGGATTACAAAAACCGAGTAAGAAAGAGAAAAACGAAGAGAAAAAAAGATAATAATAGAGAGAAGAGAGTGAGAGAAGAGGGAGAAGAGGAGAGGGAGAGAGATTGCGAGAGAAATGGAGAGAGAGAAAGAGAAGAAGAGAGAAAGAGAGAGAGAGAAAGAGAGAGAGAGAGAGATGGGGATGGATTGGGGTTCAGAGTAATAAATAATGAGAAAGAGGAAGTATTACAAAAACTAGTAAAGAAGAGAAAAAAAGAGAGAAAAAAGAAAAGAGAAAGAGAGAAGAGAGGGAGAGGAGAGAGAGAGGGGGAGGGAGGGAAGGGAGAGGGGGTTGGGGTTTCATTGAATAAGAATAATGAGAAAGAGTTAGGATTATAAAGAAACAGAGAGGGAGGGGAGGTAATGTGAAGGAGTTTAATGAGTTGCTGTTAGAGATTGCGCGGGAGAAGTCCGAAAAATGAATATAAAGAATATAAAGAAAAATATAAAATCGATAGTTGGTCGATCGGTTGGATTTTACGGCATGTCAACTCTTGTTGGGTTTATTATCATATGCGAAGTTAGTTTTTAACACATTTTTGGTTATTTCCTATGATTCTAACTAAACAAAGGAACCACTTGACTGATAAATAGATTATTTATTTATTTATTGTCTACTATGGAAAAAGACGGGTTAGGGTTAGGTTAGGGTTAGGGTTAGTATTAATGGAAAATAAATAAATAGTTATCAGATGGTTCCCCTTTGTTTATGTTAGTAAGTAAAGTCGTCGGGGCCGCTATAAAGTCGGTATCAGCCAGTCAGCGAGGGAGTCATTCCCCTTTTCAATAGCGCTAGACCAAGGAGATTGTTTGTAGCATCTGAGGTGGAGCGCCACACTTACTATCAGCGCCTTACTTTACCGTCCAGATCCCTGTGCTACTCGTTCGCTGAGTTGGCGAGGGCCGGTATCAGAACAAGAACTTGTGATTCCTAGCCAACACTCTACCGACTGAGCTAAACCGAGTGCTTTAACGTGACCAACTGATTGATCGGAGGGAGCCTCTCCGACCGTCTAGCCTAAGTAAAGAGTCAAGTGGAGCATTGCATGTCATGGATTGCTCAGCTACCAGGGTTCCATCCTTAAGCCATCAGGGTCGCAACTCACGGCCAAAAGGTGACCCAATTGAGGGTCTTACCCTGTACAGAGTGCAGTTGGCTATATTCTAACGCCCAGCCGACAGAGTGCGAGCTGCGTATATTCTTTTATGTAATCCGTATAACGAGCAGTAGTACGTCCTTTGTGGTTATTTCCTAGTGAGTAACATAAGTGACACAGAAAAAAACAGAATCCAAATATTTATTTATTTCCCCATTAAACTACCCTAAACCCCAACCCTAACCCTAACCCTAACCATAACCTAAACTCTAACCCTTGTTGGACTCAAACTTTTGTAAAAAAATTGAATTTGATTTTTTTATAACAAATTTGTGGTTTCTGTTTTTCTGGTCACTCTGTAAATATTATGTTACTCAATTAGGGTGTCTAGGATTAGGGTTAGGGTTAGGGTTAGGGTTAGTTTGTTAGAGTTAGGCTTTGGGGTTTAAGGGTTAGTTTAATGGGAAAATAAATAATTTGAGTTTCTGTTTTTTCTGGTCACCTGTAATATCAAGATACCCAACTAGAGGTGGCTAGGGTTAGGGTTGGTTTAGGGTTAGTTAGGGTTAGAGTTAGGGTTGGGGTTTAGGTTAGGGTTAGGGTAAGGGTAGAGTTAGTGATTGGGGTTTAGGGTTAGTTTAATGGGAAAATAAATAATTTGGGGTTCTGTTTTTTTTTCTGAAATACAATTCCTTCTGTGATGGCACGTGCTATTAAGTTGCCTTGTGCCAAACTTTAACTTTTGTGATTATTTCTTTGAGTCAAACATGCAGTTAAGATTGTTATGTCTTCCCTTGTGGCTAAAGACCATAACGTCTGTCGGAACATTTTTTGGATTTTGAAATTATATTTGGAAGGGCTTCGAGAGGTTTTAATAGATGAAGCAATTAAATCGGACAACGCCGCTGACAAAATTTTTAATTAGTTTTTACAAGAAGAAATGTTATTATCTGAATAGCGTTTATCGTCGACAGAGACTAATCATTTGTTGTGTGGTTATAAAAAGGAGAAAAAATGAATGAAAATCCCAGTGGATTGGATACAAGAAAAAAAAAAGGATATAATATTGAATAAAGATTAAAGGAAAAAGAAGTTTTGAAGGTGATGAAGAATATTATCTATCTATCTTATCTAACTTCTTACTCTTCTCTCCCTCCCTCCTACTTCTCTCTCTCTCTCTCTCTATTTATATATATATATATATATATATTATATATAATAGATATATGAGAGAGAGAGAGAGAGATAAAAGGTGCTTACCAGTGAATATGGCAGCGATCTTTGGAGGTGCACAGGATCCAGGGGTTAAGTCCAGCGATAAAACAAAATACAAAGTGCCTAACAAAGTAGAGCAAATTATTAAAGAAATGGATACAAAGAAATCTATCGAGTTTCACCATTAGGATCTTCAAGGGTTAAATCCACTGAATTAATCGAGTACGTTATTCAGTCGATTAAGTGTGTCAATGAATGAATGAACACACGTGTGATCGGCTGCAATTAATCGGTACTCGATTAATTAGTGGATTTAACCCTGAAGATCCTAATGGGGAAACTTGAGTAGGTTTCTATTTTATCCATTTCTTTAATATATTATATATATATATATATATATATATATATATAGTTTAGGTGTACATGGACTCTACCAACGCTTGGTTGATTCCATGTCATGTACCGCGAACTAAGATAATATTGGTCTATCCAGATATGAAACCTGTTTACTTATGAAGATAGCACCCATTTTATCTATCTATCTATCTATCTATTATATATATAATAAATATATATATTATATATAATATTTTCGAATCTACCTTCCCATAATATAATATTTCACAACATATATATGTACATATATATATATATGTTGTTGTGTGTTTATATATATTCTATCTATCCATCCTAATAAATTAATGGAGCACTCTCTAGCACATTTACATCTGTACATATGTATGTATTTAATCAGTTAAAATTAAAGATGATAAATTGATCGGTTTCCATTCTAATCTGGAGTAGCTTGCACACATGTTAAGTCACATAAAGAGAGCGTGATACGTCGAAACACAGTGTCGTTGGAATGACTATATATATATTATATTATATATATATATATATATATATTGTGTTGTGTGTGTGTGTGTTGGTTGTGGGTGTGTGTGTGTGTGGTGAGTGAGAGTGTGTGTGTGTGAGTTTTGATCTAATTAATACAAAATTTAAAGAGCAAACAAGTTATTCAATGGATGATATTTTACCATAAGAATCCCGTATAATATTCGGTTTGTGTAGCAAACCATCACTCAGGGCATTGTTGTGTATTCAGTGATATTGAAAAAAATTCTAAACCTGCGGTGATTTTATTTAGTATGTGGCAGCTTCGGAATAAAATCAAGGTTATTTCTAGTTGAATAACATGATATTACAGGGTGACCCAGAAAAAAAGAACCCAAAGTATTTATTTTCCCATTAAACTAACCCTAAACCCAACCTGACCTACCCTAACCTAACCCTAACACCCAGAGTTGAGTAACATAATATTACAGGGTGACCCACAAAAACAGAACCCACAAATTTTGTAATAAAACTGTTAATTTTAATTTATATATATATTTTTTTTTAAGTTTAAGTCCAACAAGGGTTAGGGTTAGGGCTTAGGCTTAGGCTTAGGCTTAGGTTTAGTGTTAGTTTAATGGGAAAATAAATAATAATTTGATTCTGTTTTTCAGGCCATTTAGGAAAATAAGCAAACTCAAATTTGAACAGACAAACTTTGCTTTTCGTAGCCTTTAGCGTTCAATTTCAAGCTGTGTGATATAATTTGTTCGAAATTACTTGAGAAACTTTATATACAGATTTGATCTCCGACAAGTTCAAGATACCATATACTGACTTGAAGCTGAAATTAATAGATTCCTTTCATACCATCTCAGCAATTAAACTCTTCCAATCCAATCCATTTTGGGAAGACTGGAGAGCAACTTTAAAGAAGTTCTAGAAAAGAACAAGTCATTGTGTCCCGATTCGCATTGGTCTAAAAGACTAAGCACTCCTATATACCCAAACAAGAACAACAACCACAAATGTCGGAACATGTCATAACACCTTTAAACAGTTAAACATACTTAATTCATGTAAATGCAGGTTTTTTTGCTCACATTCAGAAAACCGTCATGCTGCATGCTCTATGGTAGCATAGAATTATTGAGGACAAACGCCGTGTTGAATGGACATTTACAAACCGTTGGTGACGCCTTTGAACACTCGCATGTCACCATGTCCAAATTAAACCACAGACACCTCCTAAGATGTCCTTGGTATGATAAGCAAACTGTCCCAGTTTGTAGCTCAAGGGAATGTGGTGTCACCCCTTTCTGGTATTACTCTTCCTAATCAAATCCCTTTGGGAGGCTGGAAGAGAAACAAGTCATTGTGTCCCAATTACGCATTGGTCCATACAAGACTTAACGCATTTCCTATATACTAAACACAAACAACAACACAATGTAGAACATGTCAACACCTTTAACAGTTAAACACTTATTCATGGAATGCAGATTTTTTGCATCAGCATCAGAAAACGTTATTTTAAAGCAAACTATATGAAAGATCTGTTTGAAAATGTCAAACATGGAGGATATTCTCATCTTTTTTGAAGGGGAAAGTAAAATTATACATAGACATACTAGAACATGAAACAAATCCATACCATACATACATAATCTCCAATAATGCTAACACATGTAAAACCAAATACTAAAAAGTATAAATATAAATACACGAATATGTAAAACTTCTAACTGTTAGGTATTACATAACCCCAGCGGGTTGATATGCCGTTAAAATCATAAACAAACTTGTAAGAAACTTTTGTTCATATATTACCTTACTTATTTTTATAGACCGTCGAATTTTTGTTTTCCCTTTTAACTACACAACACACACACAACACCACACACATAATATATATATATATATATATATAATTACATATATAATATATAAACACACACATAATATTTACAGAAGCTCTAGCGTGGATCCTACACAACAAAACAACACACATATATATATTATATAATATATATATATATATATATTCTTTTCTTTTATCTAATCTCTCTATGTATTTACGTATATTTCATTCTCTCTATCATCAATCAATTTATCAATATATATATATATATATATATATATATATGAAGACAGGGTGGTTGGGTTTAGGATTCCGACGTATATGCTGTAGATAGAAGGAAAAGTGGTCAAGAAATGTCAACCTCAAAACAGTCATACAGGGTGGTACGTTCGGTCTGTGTGGCACAGATTTCTCAGCCCGATCTGAGACTTTATTTGAAGCAAAGCATTACGTTAAAATACATGTGGTGGTGGCGGTGTCCGGGAGGTCAAGGGGGTGAGTGGTGTGGTGATGTGAGCTAAGGAGGAGCGGTGAGTTGTGGGTAGGATCAGTTGAATATGGAGGGGTAGAAGGATGTATGTTAGAAGTGCTCGGGGCGGTTGGCAGTGGTTGAAGGGTCAATTAGTGTGGGTGTATAATTGATTTATGTGAGTAAAGGGGAAGGGCAAGGGGGTGAGTGTGTAGTGATAGTGAGAATAAGGAGGAGTGGGGAAATTTTGTGTGGGGCTAGGAGGAGTGGGCGAATTTTGGGGTAGGACGGGGTCGCTGGGTCAGTTGAATTTTGGTGTGAGCTAAGGGGGAAGCGGGAAAATTTTTTGGTGTGAGCTAAGGAGGAGCGGGGATTTAGGGTAGGCACGGGGTCGCTGGGTCAGTTTGAGTAGAGGGTAGAGGATTTTTGTTTGAGGTGCTGGGAGGTTGACAGTGGTTTAAATGGGTCATTTGGTGTAGTGAATGGTTTGTGTGTAGCCGAGTGTTAGAGGGGGAGAAACGTTTCAATGTGTTGTGGCTAAGTTATGTTGGAGGCGAAGTGTGGGAGATTGTAGTGGGAGATTGTGGGTGTTATGTTGATTTTTCATATTGTTATCCCATTATCATGGAGAGGAAGATTGTTCTCTAAGTGGATTATACGATTGAGCTATGACTTTGTCAAGGTTGAAGAAGCCCTTTTCTGGTGTTAATATTTTTCATGAGGTATTAGAGGCAGCTTCACATAGTCGTCCTTAAAACTTTTATTTGTGTATGAATTGACGAGTTTTTGCCTGGGTGAAGTTGAGAGGTGGTTGTGTTCTATCATGTTGTGACTAGCATTTAGGTTTTGTCGTGTATTCTCTTATTTGATCTTTTGTGTTCTCTTAGACGTTGTGAGAGGTCCCGTTGGGTTTTCACCTATGTAAGCATTTTGTTGCAGTCCCTTCGCAGGGGATGGTGTAGATGCCGGCACAACAAACACGCAAAAATAGACACATCGCCCACAACTGAACTCCGTAAGAACGCCTCCATAAAAATTCCGCACGAAAAAAGAGTCCAACAACTCCTTACCCTTCCTCGTACCCCTAACTAAAT
>CM042170.1:69106806-69116806 GCA_023376005.1 Doryteuthis pealeii | reverse complement strand
TTTTTAAATATTTTCTTTCAAGTTTTCTAACAATTTTTTTTATATTGTCATCTTGAAATATATTTATGAGTTTTCCGAAAGAGTTTTCATTTGCGAACTAAGAATTTAAATTTCTTTTATCGAGACGTTTATTATTTATCTCAGCTATTGTTTTATTTTTCTCGTAAAGGTAACGCGAAATAACGCTGATGGTTACTTTTTCAAATATATCTAACGAGCTAAGCAAAGGTGATTTTTTAAATGAAATAACTATTCTGCCAATGTAAAGCATTTTAGATTAAAATCGCCGGTTTCATGATAATTTTTTTATGAATCTTCAGTAACTTTTAATTTTAATGATAATTTTGATATACCTATTTCATATATATATATATAATATATATATAATATATATATATATATATATATATATATATATAAATGGCGCTTCACTTCAGATGCTAAAATAATCTCCTTGGTCTAGCGCTAGGGATAAGAGGATAGACTCCCTCGCTATTAAGCCGCCCCGATGATTTTCTTACTTTACTTAATAAAAGAAGTTGCTGCTTTATCACACACACAGAACACACACACATACGTGGATATATACACCGCGCGTGCGCACTAACACAAACACATATATATGTATACTAGCAGATGTACACGGTCCATGCTGAGTCCCTGTTTGTTTTTATTATTAATCCAGTAACACGGAGACATACTTCGTGTACACGTAGTTTTATTCAATTCCCCAAAATGTAGTATTGTATGTTATGCCTTTCAGTTCTTTGACAGCCATATCAGCTGAGGTTTTAGAATACACCGACTACCCCTACTGTCTCAATAGATATTTTGAGTTGAAAAATGTTTCGTTACCTGTCTCATGAAAGAGTTTCTTTAATATGCCTCTAAAAAAACGGTTATTCTTGGGAACCAAATCTTCCAAATCAGTTGTACAATAAGTATTTCTGTCTTTACGATATTATTTTTAAACTGGGAAATTCTCACAGCATCTGCGAGTACACACAAATCACACTCACATTCACATCTATCTATCTATCTATCTATCTATATATATATATATATATATATTATATATATATATATGAAAGTACGCAAACAGTTTGTTTGATATGGCTATGCCGACGATTTTTAGGAGAATATGTGCTTAATTGAAGTCATACCTAATTTGAAAATTAATTAGTTGATAATTAATGAATTAGGCGAATATATCTGTTCAAATGTAAAGTGTAAAGAAATCGAGAAAAGTAATTTTCTGTAGGCCGAAATCTACATACAAAGATCGACTTTTTCTCGATTTGTTTACGCCTTAGGTTTGAACAGATGTATTCGCCTAATTCATTAATTATTAACTAGTTAATTTTCAAATTAGGTATGACTTCAATTAAGCACATATTCTCCAAAAATATATGTGTACCCCTATTATACGCTCCCAATTTCGGTTGAGCACTTTATTTAGGAGGTATATAATTGCAAATTCACCGTATTCGGCGCTCAGCTAAATCTCACTTTGTTTACAAAGTTTGAGAACTCTAGGTGAAGTTCATTTCCGCTTAGAAATGTAGCGATTAGATAGCCTGCTATACTTGGCGACTGACTGCGGCTGTGTGGGTAAGAGATTTGGCGAGCGTAAGTTCGTTCGGGTTTCGAACCCGGCCAGGGGCAGCTGCTAAAAATCGTATAACTATACTGATGAGAGGTGATACCGTGTCTATAGTTTACCCTATATATATATATATATATATATATATATATGTGTGTGTGTGTGTGTGTGTGTGTGTCTGAATGTCTGTGTAAGTGTATTGTGATATATATATATATATATATATATATATATATTATATATATTCTGTAATGTTATTATAAATTTAACGATGCCAAAATCCTCATTCTCTACTTCTGAAAAAAACATTCACTCGCTCACACACACACACACACACACATTATATATATATATATATATATATATATATATATATATATATATATATTGCGTAAGTATACACTCGTGATTAGGCGATTATTTTTTCCCGGCCATTAATATCGTTTGTCTATGAGACAAACAAAAGAAATTTGGGAGTAGAGTTGGGGGGAGGGCTGGGTGCGAAGAGTATGATTTTTATAATCGAGCGAACACTTTTTGAACTCTATTCTGAATATACGTGTGTAGATGGCGGAAAAGGCGGGAAAAGAAATGCGCGGGAAAAAATGGCGACGACAAAAGTATCAATGGCGGGCTACACATTTCCAAAGCGCAACAACTGTAATGGTGAGAGGCACGACAAAGACAAGAAACGATGAATACACAATATTTCGAATCTTTTATTTTTAAAAAAATGGTGGAAAGGTTTGATCGGTTTCTGAATTGATCACGACTTGATGATTGATTTTCCAACGCTTGCAAAAAGAAAAATCTCTCTCTCTCTCTCTAGCGCGCTCGCCATATTGTGTATGGAAGAAGAAGAAGAAGAAGAAGAAGAAGAAGAAGAAGAAGAAGAAGAAGAAGAAGAAGAAGAAGAAGAAGAAGAAGAAGAAGAAGAAGAAGAAGAAGAAGAAGAAAGAAGCCATATAAAAGAAGGAAGAAGAAGAAGAAGAAGAAGAAGAAGAAGAAGAAGAAGAAGAAGAAGAAGAAGAAGAAGAAGAAGAGAAGAAAGAGGAAGAAGAAGAAGAAGAAGAAGAAGAAGAAGAAGAAGAAGAAGAAGAAGAAGAAGAAGAAGAAGAAGAAGGGAAGTGTTGAGAAGAGAAGAAAATGATTAAAAGGAAGGAAGAAAGAAAGAATTATGTGTAGCAGAACTAAACAAAGCTTAGAACATAACAAGAAGGAAGGAAAGAAAGAAAGATGAAGAAGAAGAACGAAGAAGAAGATGGGAACGTATTGGGAAGAGAAGAAAAAAATGAAATGAAAGAAAAAATGTAGTAGACTAATTAAGCTTAAGTATATAACAAGAACGAAAGAGAGAAGAAGAGAAGAAGAAGAAGAAGAAGAAGAAGAAGAAGAAGAAGAAGAAGAAGAAGAATGATAAGTAATTGGGTTAATGCCATTAGCTTAAATCTCCATTTTATTTTTTGCGTATTTTTTATGTCAAATATATTTTTTTTTTTATATATCAAATTCGATTTCTTTTCTTTTTTTTTCTTGATTTTTTAATTATTTTTGTTATGAGAACGGCCATATTACAATGAAGAGTTCCGCCCAGATAGACGGCTTTTGGCGCGCGAGTTTAGAAAGACCATAATGCAACACAAAGATGGTCAAATCATTTTAAATATGGCGTATAGTTTCTGAATTTGCCATTGAAATTGAAATTTGAATGGCAAAATAAGTATTCATTCAAAATGTCTACAAGAATCTCTCGCGGGATAAATACAGCCATCACACACACACACACACACACACACACACACACACACACACATATATATATATATATATATATATATATATGTAAAATGAAAATGGAAGGGAATCCGACGGTATGTTGAAAAGAAAAGTAATAAAGGAAAGAAAGTATAGAATGGATGAAATAGGATATTTTAATCAATTTTACTTACACGTGTGTCGGTCAGGAGTTTATCCATGTGTACATTATTCAAACTATTATTATTTTTAAATTTCTACATTTTTCTATTATTATTCTTTCATTTCATTTGGTTATTTAAAAGTAATAATAGTTTCAATAATGTACACAGGAATAAACTCCAGACCGAAACACGTGTAAGTAAAATTGATTAAAATATCCTATTTTATCCATTCTATTCTTTCTTTCCTTTATTTCTTTTCAACACACACACACACACACACACACACACACACATATATATATATATATATATATATATATGCGTGTGTGAGTGTGTGTGTGTATCTTTTGACAAGGAAGATTATGGGTATTTCTCTAAACGAAACTGCTTCACCACCAACATCAAAATTCCCTTTGTTATTTATATTATATCCTCAATAATCATCATTTGAATTTAATTAGCATATTATTTTCATCACATTTAGACAGACACTAGTGCTAGATTCCACAGTTAGTTTCATTATGTATGTATTCAAATATGGGGTACCGCTCATCTGATTGGCTATTAACAACCAATCAGATGCGCGGTGCTTTGTATTTAAATGGGTTAGAGTTCTACAACTGTCCAAAAAATATTTTTCCCCATTGTCAAGCGTCTTTTAGCGGCTATTTTTGGTAGTTGTACCAGAGATTGATCACCTTGATAGGGTCAGCAGGGCGAGGGAAGTCTGATGTTGGAAGACCCGGAACTTCCCAATAAACCTGCGGATTACATCACTGACGACAACCACCAGCGCCCCAAATGTAGGAGCGTATATTTAAAAAAATAGAGAACAGACAATAGGTTTACATTTTACAGCCAGTTTCATTGTGTATAGACAGACAAAAGAGTTAAATTTTACCCAGTATGTTTCATTCTAACTTTTGTTTATAGATATAAATAGTTACCTCTTTGATTCTTTACTTATACACACATGTACGTATATTTATGTTTTCTATAAAGTTTATTTTCTTGTATATTTATGACAATTATTTGTTTGTTTATACGTGTCTATTTTACTTATAGTCTTTACAAACAAATACATATATATGTAGATATATTTGACAATACAATATTTGTTTGTATTCAATCGTTCTGCTTTTTAAATACTTAATTCAAACCGTACATGTTAATCTAAAATTTAATCTATACAGATACATTAAACTTTCAAGTTATAGTTTTATTTTCAAATTGGATTAAAATTCTATTGCCTTTTTTATTGGCGTAACTTAATATGACAATCTTGTGTTTTTCTCTTTTAGTTCCTAAGTTTTGAATTTCTATATTTTTTTATTTTATCAATAAGATAAATAAAAAAAAAGTTTAGGGGTGCATCTGTTCCGAGTTTGAAATACGCCGATCTGGAGATATGTCCCCTAGAATTTATTGTTTTTTTTTCTCGATGAAGATGAAATGATTATGTTGGTTGAAACGTCACTTTTTGATACAGAATGACACCGTTGTTCAAATAAAGATTGTTAGTTTGTTTGTTGGTGTTTTTTATAATGAAAAGAAAAGCAACAAAAATCTGCATATCTCCTGTTCTGATTTCAAAATGCCCAGTATTTTTTGTATTATATTTTACACAAAAGTATGACAATTCAATTCAAAACTTACGTATAGTTATACTTAATTTAAGTATTTTTACATTTTGTATTAATCTAAGTAATTTTTTTACATTTAGTTTCCAAATTGACTGACTATAGGATTGAATATCACAGTTAATTTCATTCTGTATTGACAGACAATAGGGTTAGATTTTACACGAGCAGTTTCATTACATCTAGATAGACAATAGTGTTTAATTTTACATAGTTTGTTTCATAATATCTAGACAGACAATGAGGTCACATTTTACAGACAGTATTATAATATCTAGACACACAATAGGGTTGAATTTTACATTTAGTTTCATCATATCGATACAAACAATAAAGTTACATTTAACAGCCAGTTTTATTACATCTAGACAAAGAATAAGATTAAATTTCACATAAGTAGGTTCATTACGTCTAGTCATACTTAATTTAAGTATTTTTACATTTAGTTTTCAAAAATTGTGAACGCTTAATTAATCTAATTATTAAACTATCATCTCTATAAATTCCAGTTTATGGTCAAGTCATGTTGAAAACATCTGTTCCCATTAAATCACGGAAGTTAAACAGTGCTAACTTTGATTTGTGTTGACATTTCGGGTCAAACAAATTTTCAAATGATTTTGAGAATATTTTGAAAAATACTTTTACCTTTAAAGCAATTTTGATTAGTTGGCTGGCATGTTGGTTGGATTTTATGGCATGTCAATCTTTGTTGGGTTATTTTATACCGAAGACGTTTTGTTTTATTAATTCTTGATGGTATATAAGTTGTTTTGTTTTTTGTTTTTTTTTCAAACTCAATCTTTTAAGACAGTTTTTGAAAACACATTTTTTTATTTAACTCATAGAATATCACTGTTAATTTCATTCTGTATTGACAGACATTAGGGTTAGATTTTACATGGAATGTTTAATGAGGTCACATTTTACAGACAGTATTATTATATCTAGACAGACAATAGGGTTGAATTTTACAGTTAGTTTCATCATATCAATACAAACAATAAAGTTACATTTAACAGCCAGTTTTATTACATTTAGACAAAGAATTTTACATTTTACATAAGTAGGTTCATTACATATAGTTATACTTAATTTAAGTATTTTTACAT
Organism: Doryteuthis pealeii; assembly: GCA_023376005.1. NCBI lineage: Eukaryota > Metazoa > Mollusca > Cephalopoda > Myopsida > Loliginidae > Doryteuthis > Doryteuthis pealeii. The sequence continues at coordinate 69,110,532 of CM042170.1, read as the reverse complement.
TTAGTTTCCAAAAATTGTGACCGCTTAATTAATCTAATTATTAAACTATCATCTCTATAAATTCCGGTTTATGGTCAAGTCATGTTGAAAACATCTGTTCCCATTAAATCACGGAAGTTAAACAGTGCTAACTTTGATTTGTGTTGACATTTCGGGTAAAACAAATTTTCAAATGATTTTGAGAATATTTTGCAAAATAGTTTTACTTTTAAAGCAATTTTGATTAGTTGGCTGGCAGGTTGGTTGAATTAGTTGATAATTAATGAATTAGGCGACCAAATTGTCGGCTATCGCCATCTCAAACAGACTTAAGCCTGTTTGTTTACAAATCCGATACGGTACAAGGTTAAACTGCATCAAATGGTAAAGTTTCATTTCCGGTGCTCTGGGGAGTGTGAACTAAAAAATCATCGCCATTACTTTCAGGTCCACCCTGACTTCAAGTGTATTTTTATCCGTTACGGCCCCATGATTTAAATAAAAAAAGGCAGTTTTAAAAAGTGTTTTTAAAAATAATCAATCTTTGTTGGGTTATTTTATACCGAAGACGTTTTGTTTTATAAATTCTTGATGGTATATAAGTTGGATTTTTTTAACTCAATTTTTTAAGACATTTTTTGAAAATACATTTTTTTCTATTTAATTCATAGAATATCACAGTTAATTTAATTCTGTATTGACATACATTAGGGTTAGATTTCTCACGGAATGTTTAATGAGGTCTTATTTTACAGACAGTATTATTATATCTAGACAGATAATACGGTTGAATTTTACAGTTATCGATATAAACAATAAGGTTCCATTTAACAGCCAGGTTTATTACATGTAGACAAAGAATAAGGTTAAATTTCACATAAGTAGGTTCATTACGTCTAGACAGGCAAGATGGTTAAATTTTTCGGCCAGTTACATTAGACATAGATAAACAAAAGAGTTAAATTTTACCCAGTCTGTTTCATTCCATAATCACAGTCTGTGTATCTCCTGTTCTGATTTCAGAATGCCATGGCTTTGTTTTTTACATTGTATTTTACACAACAGCATGAAAAATAATTCAAAGTATACGTATACTTATATTTAATCTAAGTATTTAGCAATCATTTGACTCAAATTTTTAACATGTTTGACGTAGACTTATACGATTCTAATAGAGAGAGAGAGAAAGAAACCAAGAGCACTGAGGCAAATAGAGCATTATCGGCAATTAGTGTCATAAAATGTTTTGTTTGTCTGGTAGTTGTAAAATATATAATGCTGCCCGGTCATTATGGCTTCCGACATTCTCTGATTATTCGACTCTAACAAATGTTTATAACTGAGTGGTAAAGATTTTTTTCTATTTTCGTTTTTAGAGAAGATCATAAAAAAGAATGAACAGAATCAAACGATGGAGATATTACAAGATAAAATGATGGAAACAAAGATTCAATTTATTCTCCATTTTAGTTCGATACCGGTCCCCGCCAACTCAGCGTATGAGTAGCACAGGGATCTGTGCGGTAAAGTAAGGAGCTGATGTTAGGTGTGGCGCTCCACCTCAGATGCTAAAACAATCTCCTTGGTCTAGCGCTATTGAAAAGGGTATAGACTCCCTCGCTGACTGGCTGATACCGACTTTAGGCCGCCCCGTCGACTTTACTTTTTTTACTTTTATATATATATAATTGTGTTTATTTAGGCATATATATCCGTTTGTTGGAGGTATATATATATATATATATATATATATATATATATATATATATATATATATATATATATAATCCAAAAGTCCAGAGAAGAAATCTTCCTTACGACACAAGAGTTTTATTTTTAAAAACCAGTCGCAGTTTGAGAGCTCAATGTGTGCTCTTAAAGTTAGAGTCATATATATAAGTAAAAAAATAACAAAAGATTTAGAGATTTAGTGTTATATAGTCTTTTTCAGCTCCCTGAAACAGACTATAATGCTAAATCTCTAAGTTTTTTTGTTACTTTTTTACTTATATATATATATATATATATATATATATATATATATATATGTATATATAGTTTCGGCATTAGTGTGAAGCATTAAAGAAAGTAAAAATATAAGAAACTCGGTTGTTTGAGAGTAGAGTTTCGTTTATTTAGTAAATCTTCACGATTGTTATGCTCTCTTCATCAAACTGAGAAAAAAAACTGTATTTGGAAAATATTTATATGTTCTGAGAAATCCTGTATCAGTATTAAGACCTCAGATGTGTGTTTTTAGATTAATTATCCATTTTATTTCGGTTTGTTTTATATATATATATATAATATATATATATATATATATATATATATATATATATATATATATATATACAGAAAAGAAGTAGAGAGATTGGGATAGTATTGACAGGGAGGAAGAGAGAAGATAAAGAAACATTCCCCCCCCCCAAATATAAGGACCTTCCGCAGTAGCTACGTTAGTTGCCGCCCGATAGATTGACTTTTCAGTTAGTTATTGAAAACAATGATGATTCAATTGATTCAGTGATTGATTCTAGCATCTTGGGTCGTCTTAAGCCTAGAGGTTAGGGAATCGCGTTCATTGTACGTTTATATTCACATTTTTGTATAGTTCTTTCTTATTATGTATTTAACTCATACCCCCCTCGCACGAACAGGATAAGTCAATCGGTCAATTTCTTAACGAGGTTTAATAGGTTTAAATAAGTTTTCCTTCTTCTAGAGTCTAGGACCTAGACCATTTGCTATACCAAGGTTAAAGAGCCCAGTTTTTCAACGATATACCCATAGCTGGAGGGAGAATAGTTGGATGAATAATTTTACCAATGATATTAGCGCATTAGAGCTATGTGAATTGCAAAAATCACATCACACTGCGGACATTTCTTTATGATGAGATTTGTATAACTTAACATTTGCATTTGGTACAAACGTCAACTTTCTGACCACTCTTTTAAATAGATAGATAGATAGATAGATAGACAGATAGATAGATAGATAGACAGACAGATAGATAGATAGATAGATAGACAGACAGACAGACAGATAGATAGATAGATAGATAGACATACAGATTGATAGATATATAGATAGATGACAGACAGATAGATAGATAGATAGACAGACAGAGAGAGAAATAGATAGATAGATAGATAGATAGATAGATATAAACAGACCAATATAGATAGATAGATATAAGACTGAGATGGGTAGATAGATATAAACAGACTGAGATAGATAGTATGTGACTGAAATAGATATAACGACAGATAGGTAGGTAGATTTGAACTGAGATAGATACATAGATAGAACCGACTAAGATAGATAGATAGATAGATAGGAACTGATACAGAGTGATAGATAGATAGATAGATAGATAGATAGATAGATAGATAGATATAAACAGACCAAGATAGATATAAACAGACTGAAATGGGTAGATAGATATAAACAGACTGAAATAGATAGGATGTGACTGAAATAGATATATCAACAAATATATAGGTAGATTTGAACTGAGATAGATACATAGAACTCACTAAGGTAGATAGATAGATAGATAGATAGATAGATAAGAACTGATACAGAGTGATAGATAGATAGATATAAACAGACCAAGATAGATAGATAAACAGACTGAAATGGGTAGGTAGATATAAACAGACAGAAATAGATAGAATCTGACTGTGATAGATATATCGATAAATGGATAGATAGGTAGATTGGAACTGAGATAGATACATA
>CM042170.1:69094306-69101806 GCA_023376005.1 Doryteuthis pealeii | reverse complement strand
TAATTTAATCAATATCACTTACACATGTGTTTCGGTCAGTTTATCTATGTGTACCGATTCAAACTTTATTATTATTAAATAACAAATGAAATGAAATAATATAATAATATAAAAATGTAAAAATATTCCGTACACAGAGAAATTCGACCTTCATCAGAGTGAAATTTTATTTTAATAAAATAAATAAGATATATTATATTTTTGAATAAGATAAATAAATATATTATAAAATAAATAAATATATCATATTATAATAAAATAAAATTTACCTCTGATGAGGTCGAATCTTCTCTATGTACGGAATGTTTTTACATTTTTCTATTATTATTATTTATTTCATTTGTTTATTTAATAATAATAGTTTGAATCGTGTACATATAGATAAACTGACCGAAACACATGTGTAAGTGATATTGATTAAATTCATCTTTTATTATCCATTCTTTTTTTCTTTATTCATTCTTCCTCATATTATATATATATATGTTATATATATATATAATTATATATATATATATATAATATTATATATTCATCACAGACACGTGTTTCGACTTATCAAGTCTCTTCAGTGTGGATCGACATTTAGTGAGCTACCTACTGCCGGGATAGAAACCCGTTCGATTCAGCATCAGGCGGACAGCTTAACTGCTCGGCTATCGTCAGTCACAGAATTCGAAGTGATTTTAAGTGTTTTAATAGACACATCTGTATGTATGATAGAATGAGAGAGACTGAATGAAATAGAGAGAGAAAAGACACTGTATAGATAACATAGATAGAATAAGATATATATATATTTACCAACCCTCCGCACGAGCAGGAAGCGACACAAGGTCAATTTCTTAGCGGAGTTTAACAGTTTGAATTCAGAGTTTTCCTTCTCCTAGACTGGTTACCTAGCCATGGTTTAAGATCCCAGTCTGCCCTGCTATCTTATTCATGCTGAAGCGAGAATTAAATTCATACTTTCCCAAGGTCTTAGCGCCATGGAAATCTAAACAGCTTCGTCAGGAATTGAAATCGGGCCGACGAGTCCACTTTCCCACGACTCTAACATTAGACCCGCGCTTCCATATAGATAGATTAAGATATAACAAATAATATATATTCTACGTATACAACTATACATATATTTACAATCCCTCCGCATGAGCAGGATGTGACACCAGATCAATTTCTTAAACGGAGTTCTGTTGAGAATCTCTGGGATATAAGGTGTGCGTTAAAAGCTCAATCCTACTTATAGACTTGGCTAGAACCATGTGATCAAACTCTTGGCCAATACTAGCAGTACTATGAGGTTGATACAATACTTAACCGACCATATTGGTCATAATTACATGGACACTCTATGGCGACGGACATAGGATTAAATCACTGGACCTTAACCAATACGCAGGATAGGACTATACGCTCACCAAGGATTCCATACAGAGGACATTTTTTAAGCCTTTTTCAACTAGCCAAGGATGGCACTTAAAAACTTTACAATTTCAAACAGGTTTTTGAATTAGAGTTTTCCTTCTCCTAGACCGGTTGCCTAACCTATGTTAAAGAGCCCAGTCAGTCCTACTATTTATCCATAGCTGGAGGGAGAGTAGGATTCATAACTTTTCCCCAAGGATATTAGCGCTAAGTGAAATTCAATTAGCACGTCCAGGATTTGAACTCGGGGCGACGAGTCCATTTCCCATGACTTTAACCATTACAACACGCGTATACAACAAATATAAAGTTATAAAGGAATTTTAAAAGAAATGTTACACACTTATTGATCGGGTCACCGTGCTTTGTGTATGATGTAAGTAGAGGATTATTTTTATTAGTCGTTTATGTTCAGTTTCTCACGTTTCCCGAAAAGCATAAGGCGTTCATAATTGCTTCGATCTTTACTTTCAACATAATTATATTTTCAACATAATTGGCTGTGGATTGAATGAACAGAAGAAGAAAAAAGAGACGGTGTAGGGTGGGGGGAGAAGGAAGGGGAAGAAATGAGGAGGAAAAGGAAGAGTAAGGGAGAAGAGAGAGAGAGAGAGAGAGAGAGAGAGAGAGGAGAGAGAGAAGCTTCGGTAGGAGATGAACTGCGTATGTTAGGTTGGTTGGAGTGAGGGGAGTTGATACTTTTCCAGAGATTAGTTTGCTTTTAGAAAGGAGAGAGAGAGAGAGAGAGAGAGAGGGGGGGGGAGATAAAAAGAGATAGAGAGATAGATAGATAGAAAAGAGAGAGAGAGAGATATTCTGAGGATGTGTGAGAGAGTTAAATATGTAATAGTAGAAAGAGAATGAAAGTGAGAGAATATGCATAGAAGAGAGAGAGAGAGAGAGAGAGGAGAGAGAGAGAAGAGAGAGAGAGAGAGAGAGAAAAGCTTCGGTAGGAGATGAACTGCGTATGTTAGGTTGGTTGGAGTGGGGGGTGTGATACTTTCCATAGATTAGTTTGCTTTTTGTTTGTTTTTGTTTGTTTTTTTTTTGTTTTTGTTTTATGGCATATCAACATCGGTGGGTTATTTAATGCCGACAAAAATTTGTTTTATTCACTCCTAATGGGTTCTTGATGTTTTTTGTTTTTTTTTAATTTTAAACAATCTTTTATATTTAACCCATAGATGGCACTCTAACAGGTACTACCCTTCGGGTCAGAGTGGACCTGGGAGCAAAGGAGATTAAGGGGTAGTTATATATACTAGCAAAATATATGCAACTCCAGGCGCAAGTCTTTAAGTTTTAATGTAATAAATATTGTATTAAATTAGAAAGGCTAATAAAACTAAATAAGGAATACAGATAAAAAGATTTGAACAGAGGGAGTATAATAAAAGATTTGAAACAGAGGGAGTATAATAATGGAACAACTGAAACTTACTCTTCCATCATTCTCGTCTTTCATTGTTATTTTTTCTAATTTAAGTATTTAGTTAAAAGAGGAAGTAAAGAATAAAATGACATATGTTTTTCTTGTTAATGGATTTCATTTAAGATTCATTGAAGAGATTTTTGCTTATATTTCATTAAAATAAAACTAAACAGTTAGAAATCAATAAACTGGACACATATTTATTAGATTCGATTTTTTAAATATCAATATGCAAATTAGCCTTCCCGTTCACACTGTAAACTGCTATTTTGTTGTATATATAAATATTATTGAATGTTGTTAGTATGTGAATATGGTTAACAGTATTAATAATGTAAAACAATTTTATTAATAATTGAGGTTAAATTAAAATAAAATCATTGAGAATGTGATGTCAATAACTAAGGGAATTGTCTTGAGTAGGAATAATAGTTTTCGGTTACAGACAGAAAGACACACAATCTCCATTATAAAAAGATATCAACATCGGTGGGTCATTTAATGCCGACAAAATTTTGTTTTATTCATTCCTAATGGGTTCTTGATGTTTTTTTTTTAATTTTTAACAATCTTTTATATTCAACCTATAGATGGGACTCTAACGGTACTACCACTTCCGGGTCAGAGTGACCAGGGAGCAAATGAAGAGATGAAGGGGTAGTTATATATTTTACCAACCCCTCCGCACCAGTGGATCTGTTCACAAACCATTGAATAAGATCAAACTTATACTTTTAAAAAGATATCATGAGGGGGAGGCAAAATTAAAACTTATGATTTCGCCCTGTCGGCTGGGTCGTACAATAGGCTGACTGTATTTCCATGCAGAGGGGTAAGACGCCCCCCCAAATGGATGTCTTGGACATGACATTAAACTTGTCCAACCAAATACAACTCCACTAACTTGTATTGCAAATTGTATTGTATTGTATTTTTTCTAATTAAACAAAAAAAAAAAAACAAAAAAAAAACACAACAAAACAAAAAGGGGACAATTCTGATATAAACAATAATATTGCAGTAATGATAAGGTTAAGAATTCGATTAAGAATAAAAAATAAATAAAAATAATATATAATAATTAATAAAATTGGATTAATTTATAAAAAAAACGATTGAGTAATTGTTGTAACGGCCGTTCCTACAGTGGAGAATATACACCGGTTCTCACTATAAATAGTGAGACACCGAGTGAAAAGGTTGTACTGTTACTGTTTAGCGGCAAGCTAGCCGTTCTTGTACCTTATTGTAAATACCTTGTCTCATTTACCCTACCTCGACTTGACTTCTTTTTTTACTGTTGAACTAACATCACAACAGTAATAAAACAAAATAATTCTAATATTTCTGATGAAATGATTACTATTTCTGAATAGAATCACCACCTTATATCAAAAATAGGGGGTGTTGACTTTTTTTATATAGTAAGGTGTGTGGTTGAAAGCCCACTCCTACTTATAGACTCGGCAAGAACCATGTGAATCTCTCTTTGCCAATCACTGGCGGTACTCTGCGGCTGATACAATACTTAAACCACAGTACTGGTCATACTACTTTGACTTTCGTGGACGACGGACATAGGATTAATCACTGGACCTTTAACAATACGCAGGATAGGACTTATTCGCTTACAATGGATTTCCATAACTCAGGGCTTCTGCTGGGGGTTGATCTTCTTTACTGATTTCTTCGGGTTGTCATCTCTTGTTTTAAATTACTTTAAGACTTGCTTTTGTTTTTTTTAGATAAAGCTTTATTACAGAACCCAGCCCATGATCCACGCACGGGAGTAACATCATCCTTGTGTAGTGTTATATACCCCTTTGCGAGGGTGTATACAATTGGGAGAGAGCTGATAGTAGACAGAGTAGAGATGATATGTAGATGATGGTCTTTACTTTTTACATTCTACTTGTTTGACTCGATGCTTACTGCTTCTATTGGTTCTTAACTCGTTAGCCATTTTCTCTGGCTGAATTCTCTTCAGGCTTCTGTGGAGGTTGATCTTCTTTGCTGATTTCTTTGGGCTTGTCATATTCTTGCTTTTTATTTACTTAACAAGACTTGGTTGGTTTTTTAAAAAAACGTTTTATTAGCCAGAACCAGAAGCCCATGATCCCACCGCAGGGAGAAAACATCATCCTTGTGTAGTGTTATAAACCCTTTACTCCATGTGTATATAATTGGGAGAGAATACAGTTATAGTAACAGAAAAGATATGATAGATAATGGTTCTTTACTTTTTTAAAATTCTGCTTGTTGACTCGATGCTTACTGCTCTTTTTTCGTTTCTTTCTTTCTTTTCTTTCTTTTTCTTTTTCCTTTCTTTCTTTCGTTCTTTCTTCGTTATTCTTTCTTTTTGATCAATGCCAAAATGCTTGTTGGCTTTGTTAGCAAGAGACGTGTTTCTTAGTCCTCTAACTGCTAAAAGCACCAGGTCACTCTAGTTCAGCTGAAGTTCAATGCTTATTGTTGACCACTTAAGCAACTGCGGTGATGTTAAGCAAACTTGGAAGTCTTTGTCTATCAAATGACATGATTTCGGGATTTAAATGATCCGAAAAATATATGTAATGAATATAACATATATATATTTCCTAGTTTCTCCCCCCCCTTCTTACGTCTGTTTTCCTGTTTCTCTCCGTCTCTGTCTTGTATCTGTCTTCTCTTTGGTCTCTGTCTCTGTCTGTTCTGTTGTCTTGTCTCTGTCTATCTCTCTTTGTCTCCTGTTCTGTCTTCTGTCTGTGTGTGTGTGGTGTGTGTGTGTGTATAATATATATATCTGTCTGTCCTCTCTGTTTGGTTTCTCTCTCTCTCTCCTCGTCACTCTCTCATCTCTCTTTCTGTATATATATATATATATATATATATATATATATATATATATATATATACACACATATATTTATTATTTTAAGTTAAACTAGCTATCTATATGTAAGTGTGGATATTTTCTATCACTTCCAGGATATAGAACCTCTGTCTGTCTGTCCTCTGTCTCTCTGTCCTCTCTCTCTCTCTCTCTTCTCTCTTTATATATATATATATATATATATATATATATATATATATTATATATAAGAAAGGGATATTTTTGTTATTTTTGTTAACTTAAATGATGTTGCACTTACAGTCCTCTACCTAACTGGTACATAAAATAGTAGCGGTGGTGAAAAATTGATCGGAAGCAGATTTTTAAAAATTGAAAAGAATGAACATTCAGCACACACATATCGCACGACACCCACACACGCATATATATATATATATATATATATATATATATTATATATAGTAATATATATATATATATATATATATATATATATGTTGTGTGTGTGTGTGGTGTGTTGTGTGTGGAAGTAAAATGTGAGAGAATAATAAAGTAGCGATTACATTGATTTGTCTATGACTTGCCTGAGGTTGGGAAAGTTAATAATATGATATATATATATATTATATATATAATATATAATATTAGTTTTTGATTGTAACAAATCGCGTCAAAGAATTTAAACTGTGTGAGAGAGAAACAACTGAAAGAGAGCTTCATGAAATTATTTTCGCAGTTTCTAAAACGGTTTGTAATAAATAAATAAAAGTGGAAAATAGAGAGAGTCCTGGCTTTTTTAATTATTTTTGCTATATATCTTATCTATAATATATACACAAATTACTCATCATTATATTATATAATATATATATATTATATATCAAAATATATTATATCACAACACACACATATATTATATATATCGCAATATATAAATATAACACACACAACACACAACAACACACACACATATATATATATATATTATTATATATATAATTATATTATATATATATCACAAATATATAATAATCAACACACACACACACACACATTATATATATATATATATATATATATATATATATTATAAAAAAGAAGTCCACAAAATGAATTATGTTCTCAGAAAAAAATTTAATTATTCGTTTTATCTTACATAGCGCGACACGTGTTTTCTGGATCTGTTGTCTTCTTCAGGTATTGAGTTATTATTTTGGCAGAATATGTCCAATATTTTTGATAGGTTGTGTGTGTTTCTGCACTTTTCTATTATAAGGCTGTGTATAATGTATACTTATAATTATAATGTAAGAAACACACCAATCTATCAAATATCGGACATATTCCTGCCATAATAATTCATGCCTTGAAGAAGACAACAGATCAGAAACAGTGTCGCATATGTAAAATAAAAAGTTTTAAAAATTTTCCTGAGAACATGATACATTTTGCGACCCTTCTTTTTTATAAAATATTGAATTTCTCCGTTGGAACAGAACAACATTTATTTATTTATCTATCTATCTATCTATTCTAATCTATCTCTCTATCTCTATATATAATATATATATAGTATATTATATATACATCACATAATTATATTGTATTTTAGTTGATCAGACAAGTACATAAAAAGTATACTATGTATGTGTGTGCGTATATATATATATATATATATATATATATATATTATAGTTTATTACATATACATACATATATATATATATATATATATATATATATATATATAATAACACATCACATATATATTGATAATATTTAGTTGATTAGACAAGTACATAAAAGT
>CM042170.1:69086806-69089306 GCA_023376005.1 Doryteuthis pealeii | reverse complement strand
TTTAGTTTTATTTTAATGAATATAAGCAAAAATCTCTTCAATGAATCTTAAATGAAATCCATTAACAAGAAAAACTATATGTCATTTTATTCTTTACTTCCTCTTTTAACTAAATACTTAAATTAGAAAAAAATAACAATGAAAGACGAGAATGATGGAAGAGTAAGTTTCAGTTGTTCCATTTTTTATTATACTCCCTCTGTTTCAAATCTTTTATTATACTCCCTCTGTTTCAAATCTTTTTATCTGTATTCTTATTTAGTTTCATTAGCCTTTCTAATTTAATACAATATTTTATTACATTAAAACTTAAGACTTGCGCCTGGAGGGTGCATATATTTGCTAGTATATATAACTACCCCTTAATCTCCTTTGCTCCCAGGTCCACTCTGACCCGAAGTGGTAGTACCTGTTAGAGTGCCATCTATGGGTTAAATATAAAAGATGTGTTAAAAATTAAAAAAAAACAAAAAACATCAAGAACCCATTAGGAGTGAATAAAACAAAATTTTGTCGGCATTAAATAACCCACCGATGTTGATATGCCATAAAAAAAACAAAAAAAAACAAACAAAAAGACAAACAAGCAAACTAATCTATGGAAAGTATCACCCCCCACTCCAACCAACCCTAACATACGCAGTTCATCTCCTACCGAAGCTTTTCTCTCTCTCTCTCTCTCTCTCTCTCTCTCTCTCTCTCTCTCTCTCTCTCTCTCTCTCTCTATTGCATATTCTCTCACTTTCATTCTCTTTCTACTATTACATATTTAACTCTCTCACACATCCTCAGAATATCTCTCTCTCTCTCTCTTTTCTATCTATCTATCTCTCTATCTCTTTTTATCTCTCCCCCCTCTCTCTCTCTCTCTCTCTCTCTCTCTTTCTAAAAGCAAACTAATCTCTGGAAAGTATCAACTCCCTCACTCCAACCAACCTAACATACGCAGTTCATCTCCTACCGAAGCTTTTCTCTCTCTCTCTCTCTCTCTCTCTCTCTCTCTCTCTCTCTCTTCTCTTACTCTTCCTTTTCCTCCTCATTTCTTCCCCCTTCCTTCTCCCCACCCAACACCGTCTCTTTTTTTCTTCTTCTGTTCATTCAATCCACAGCCAATTATGTTGAAAATATAATTATGTTGAAAGTAAAGATCGAAGCAATTATGAACGCCTTATGCTTTTCGGAAAACGTGAGAAACTGAACATAAACGACTAATTAAAAATAATCCTCTACTTACATCATACACAAATGCACGGTGACCCGATCAATAAGTGTGTAACATTTCTTTTAAAATTCCTTTATAACTTTATATTGTTGTATACGCGTGTTGTAATGGTTAAAGTCATGGGAAATGGACTCGTCGCCCCGAGTTCAAATCCTGGACGTGCTAATTGAATTTCACTTAGCGCTAATATCCTTGGGAAAAGTATGAATCCTACTCTCCCTCCAGCTATGGATAAATAGTAGGACTGACTGGGCTCTTTAACATAGGTTAGGCAACCGGTCTAGGAGAAGGAAAACTCTGAATTCAAACCTGTTGAAATTGTAAAGTTTTTAAGTGCCATCCTTGGCTAGTTGAAAAAGGCTTAAAAAAATGTCCTCTGTTATGGAATCCTTTGGTGAGCGTATAAGTCCTATCCTGCGTATTGGTAAAGGTCCAGTGATTTAATCCTATGTCCGTCGCCATAGAGTGTCCATGTAATTATGACCAATATGGTCGGTTAAGTATTGTATCAACCTCATAGTACTGCTAGTGATTGGCCAAGAGTTTTGATCACATGGTTCTAGCCAAGTCTATAAGTAGGATTGAGCTTTTAACGCACACCTTATATCCCAGAGATTCTCAACAGAACTCCGTTTAAGAAATTGATCTTGTGTCACATCCTGCTCATGCGGAGGGATTGGTAAATATATGTATAGTTGTATACGTAGAATATATTTATTTGTTATATCTTAATCTATCTATATGGAAGCGCGTGGTCTAATGGTTAGAGTCGTGGGAAATGGACTCGTCGGCCCGATTTCAATTCCTGGACGAAGCTGTTTAGATTTCACATGGCGCTAAGACCTTGGGAAAGGTATGAATTTAATTCTCGCTTCAGCTATGAATAAGATAGCAGGGCAGACTGGGATCTTAAACCATGGCTAGGTAACCAGTCTAGGAGAAGGAAAAACTCTGAATTCAAACCTGTTAAACTCCGCTTAAGAAATTGACCTTGTGTCGCTTCCTGCTCGTGCGGAGGGGTTGGTAAATATATATATCTTATTCTATCTATGTATCTATACAGTGTCTTTCTCTCTCTATTTCATTCAGTCTCTCTCATTCTATCATACATACAGATGTGTCTATTAAAACACTTAAAATCACTTCGAATTCTGTGACTGACGATAGCCGAGCAGTTAAGCTGTCCGCCTGATGCTGAATCGAACGGGTTTCTATCCCGGCTGTAGGTAGCTCACTAAATGTCGATCCACACTGAAGAGACTTGATAAGTCGAAACAC
>CM042170.1:69074306-69081806 GCA_023376005.1 Doryteuthis pealeii | reverse complement strand
ATTATCTATCTATCTATCTATCTGTCTGTCTGTCTGTCTGTCTGTGTCAGTTCTTAATTCATCTATCTATCTATCTGTCTGTCCTGTCTGTCTGTCTGTCCTGTGGTCAGTTTCTTATCTAATCTATCTATCTATCTATCTTCTAATCTATCTATCTGTCTTGTCTGTCTGTCTGTGTCAGTCTTATTTATCTATCTATCTATCTATTCTATCTGTCTGTCTGTCTGTCTGTGTCGTTCTTATTAATCTATCTATCTCATCTATAATATCTATCTATATACATCTATCTATCTTCTATCTATCTATCTGTCTGTCTGTCTGTCTGTCTGTGGTCAGTTCTATTATCTATCTATCTTCTATCTGTCTGTCTGTCTGTCTGTCTGTGTCAGTTTTATTTATCATAATCTCATCTAATCTATCTATCTATCTATCTATCTTATACATCCTATCTATATATCTATCTATCTGTCTGTCTGTCTGTCTGTCTGTTCAGTTCTTATTTATCTATCTATCTATCTATCTATCTGTCGGTCTGTCTGTCTGTCTGTCTGTCGTGTGCAGTTCTTTATCTACTCTATCTATCTATCTATCTATCTATCTGTCTGTCTGTCTGTCTGCCTGTCCTGTCCTGTGTCAGTTCTTATTTTATATATCTATCTATCTAGCTCCTATCTAACCTGTTCTGTCTATGTAATCTATCTCAGTTCCAATCTCCTATCTATCCATTTATGCGATATATCTATCACAGTCAGATTCCTATCTTTTCTGTCTGTTTATATCTACCTACCCATTTCAGTCTGTTTATCTATTCTATCTGGTCTGTTTATATCTATCTATCTATCACTCCTGTATCAGTTCTTATCTATTATCTATCTATCTATTATCTACTTAGTGGAGTTCTATGTATCTTATTCTCAGTTCAAATCTACCCTATATATTTGTTAATATCTTATTTCAGTCACTCCTATCTATTTCAGTCTGTTTATATCTATCTACCCATTTCAGTCTGTTTATATCTATCTTGGTCTGTTTATATCTTCTATCTATCTTCTATCTATCTATCTATCTATCTATCACTCTGTATCAGTTTTTCCTATCTATCTATCTATCTATCTTTAGTCGGTTTCTAATCTATTGTATCTATCTCAGTTCAAATCTACCTACCTATCTGTCGTTATAATCTATTTCAGTACATACTATCTATCTCGTCTGTTTATATCTATCTACCCATCTTCAGTCTTATAATCTATCTATCTAATAGTTGGGTCTGTTTATATCTATCTATCTATCTATCTATCTATCTATTTTCTCTCTCCTGTCTTGTCTATCTATAAATATCTATCTGTCCTGTATCTATCTATATATCTATAATCTGTATGTCTTCTATCTATCTATCTATCTGTCTGTCTGTCTGTCTTATCTATCTTATCTATCTATCTGTCTGTCTATCTTATCTATCTATCTGTCTATCTATCTTATCTATCTATCTATTTAAAAAGGTGGTCAGAAAGTTGACGTTTTGTACAATGCAATGTTAAGTTATACAATCTCATCATAAGAAATGTCCGCAGTGGTGATTGATTTTTTTGCAATTCACATAAGCTTCTAATGCGCTATATCATTGGTAAATTATTCATCCAACTATTCTCCCTCCAGCTATGGGTATATCGTTGAAAACTTGGGCTCTTTAACCTTGGTATAGCATGGTTCTAGGTCCTAGACTCTAGAAGAAGGAAAACTTTATTTAAACCTATTAAACGTCGTTAAGAAATTGACCGATTGATATCTGTTTGTGCGATGGGGGTATGAGTTAATACATAATAAGAAGAACTATACAAAAATGTGATATAACGTTACAATGAACGCTTCCCTAACCGTCCTAGGCTTAAGACGAACCCAAGATGCTGAATCAATCACTGAATCAATTGAATCATCATTGTTTTTCAAATAACTAACTGAAAAGTTTCAATCTATGGGCGGCAAACTAACGTAGCTACTGCGGAAAGGTCTTATATTTTGGGGGGGGGAATGTTTCTTTATTTCTCTCTTCCTCCCTGTAATACTATCCCAAATCTCTCTACTTCTTTTGCTGTATATATTATAATATATATATATATATATTATATATATATATTATATATATATATATATATATAAAACAAACGAAATAAAATGGATAATTAATCTAAAAACAACACATCTGAGGTCTTAATACTGATAGCAGGGATTTTCTTCAGAACATATAAATATTTTCCAAATACAGTTTTTTTTTCTCATTTTGATGAAGAGAGCATAACAATCGTGAAGATTTACTAAATAACGAACTCTACTCTCAAACAACCGAGTTTCTTATATTTTTACTTTCTTGTAATGCTTCACACTAATGCGGAAACATATATACATATATATATATATATAATATATATATATATATATATATATAAGTAAGAAAAGTAACAAAAACCTTAGAGATTTAGCATTATGTCTGTTCAGGGAAGCTGAAAAGACTATTAACACTAAATCTCTAAATATTTTGGTTTATTTTTTTACTTATATATATGATCTAAAAACTTAAGAGCACACATTGAGCTCTCAAACTGCGACTGGTTTTTTAAAAATAAACTCTTGTGTCGTAAGAAGATTTTTCTCTGGAACTTTTGGATTAATATTATATATATATATATATATATATATAAATTATATATACTATATAATATATATATATACCTCAACAAACGGATATATATGCTAATAACACATTATATATATATAAAAAGTAAAAAAGTAAAGTCGACGGGGCGGCTAAAGTCGGTAATCAGCCAGTCAGGCGAGGGAGTCTATACCCTTTTCAATAGCGCTAGAACCAAGGAGATTGTTTTTAGCATCTGAGGTGGAGCGCCACACATAACTACAGCTCCTTCTTTACGCACAGATCCCTGTGTACTCATACGCGAAGTTGGCGGGGACCGGTATCGAAACTAAAATGGGAATAAATTGAATCTTTGTTTCCATCATTTTATCTTGTAATATCTCCAATCGTTTGATTCCTGTTCATTTCTTTTTTATGATCTTTCTCTAAAAACGAAAATAGAAAAAAAAATCTTTACCACTCAGTTATAACATTTGTTAGAGTCGAA
The DNA here is from genome assembly GCA_023376005.1 of Doryteuthis pealeii. Taxonomy (NCBI): domain Eukaryota; kingdom Metazoa; phylum Mollusca; class Cephalopoda; order Myopsida; family Loliginidae; genus Doryteuthis; species Doryteuthis pealeii. Next base: position 69,078,669 of record CM042170.1, on the reverse strand, counting down.
TAATCAGAGAATGTCGGAGCCATAATGACGCGGGCGATTATATATTTANACTATAGCGTGAATTGTGTCTTGAGTAGTAATATAGTTTCGGTTACAGACAGAAGACACAATCTCCATTATATAAGATATCATACATCGGTGGGTCATTTAATGCGACAAAATTTGTTTTATTCATTCTTAATGGGTTTTACTGATTTTTGTTTTTTAACACATCTTTTATATTTAACCTATAGAGGGTACTTAAACGGTACTACCACTTCGGGTCAGAGTGACCTGGGAGCAAATGAAGAGATGAAGGGGTAGTTATATATATATTTACCAACCCCTCCCACGGAGTGATCTGTACAAAACCATTGAATAAGATAAAACTTAATACTTTTTAAAAGATATGGGGGGGGCAAATATTAACATGATTTCGCCCTGTCGGCTTGGCGTAGAATAGGCCGACTTATTCCATGCAGAGGGTAAGACCCCCCCCCCAAAAAAAATGGAGTGTCTGGACTGATATTAAACTTGTCCAACCAAGTACTAACTCACTAACTTGTATTGCATTGTATTGTATTGTATTTTTCTAATTAACAAAAAAAAAAAAAAAAAAAAAAAAAGGGGACATACTATATAACAATAATATTGCAGTAATGATAAGGTTAAGAATTCGATTAAGAATAACAAAATAATAACAATAATATAATATAATAAAAATTGGATTAATTTATAAAAAAAGATTAGAAGTAATTGTTGTACCGGCGTTCCTACAGTGGAGAATATACAACCGGTTCTCACTATAAATAGTGAGACACCGAGTGAAAAGGTTGTAGTGTTACCGTTTAGCGGCAAGCTAGCCGTTCTTGTACCTTATTGTAAATACACTTGTCTCATTTTATCTACCGTCGACTTGACTTCTTTTTTTACTGTTGAACTACATCACACAGTATAAAACAAAAATAATTCTAATATTTCTGAATGAATGATTTACTATTTCTGAATAGAATCACCTTAATACAAAATAGGGGGGGTGTTGACTTTTTTATATATATAAGGTGTGTGTTGAAAGCCACTCCTACTTAATAGGACTCGGCAAGAACCATATTATCTTCTTGGCCAATCACTGGCAGTACTCTGCGACTGATAACAATACTATAAACCAACAGTACTGGTCATAACAACTTTGAACTTCGTGGACGACGGACATAGGATTAAATCACTGGACCTTTAACAATACGCAGGATAGGACTTATTCGCCTTTACCAACGGATTCCATAACTCAGGCTTCTGCTGGGGTTGATCTTCTTACTGATTTCTTCGGGCTGTCATCTCTTGTTTTAAATTACTTTACAAGACTTGGTTGTTGTTTTTTAATAAAGCTTTATTACCAGAACCCAGCCCATGATCCCACCACGGGAGTAACATCATCCTTGTGTAGTGTTATATACCCCTTTGCGAGGGTGTATACAATTGGGAGAGAGAGACTGATAGTAGACAGAGTAGAGATGATATGATAGATGATGGTTTTTACTTTTTACATTCTGCTTGTTGACTCGATGCTTACTGCTTCTATTGGTTCTAACTCATTAGCCATTTTCTCTGGGCTGAATTCTCTTCAGGGCTTCTGCTGGGGGTTGATCTTCTTTGCTGATTTCTTTGGGCTGTCATCTCTTGCTTTTTATTTACTTAACAAGACTTGGTTGGTTTTTTTTAAAAGTTTTATTACCAGAACCAAGCCCATGATCCCACCGCAGGGAGAAACATCATCCTTGTGTAGTGTTATAAACCCCTTTACTCATGTGTATATAATTGGGAGAGAGATACAGATAGTAGACAGAAAAGATATGATAGATAATGGTTCTTACTTTTTAAATTCTGCTTGTTGACTCGATGCTTACTGCTTCTTTTCTTTCTTTCTTTTCTTTCTTTCTTTCTTTTTCTTTTCTTTCTTTCTTTCTTTTTCTTTTCTTTTCTTTTTTTCTTTCTTTCTTTTTTCCTTTCTTTCTTTCGTTATTTCTTTCTTCTTTGAACAATGCCAAAATCCTTGTTGCTTTGTAGCAAGAGACGTGTTTCTTATATCCTCTAACTGCTAAAAGCACCAGGTCACTCTAGTTCAGCGAAGTTCAATGCTTAATTGGTTGACCACTTAAGCAACTGCAGGTGATGTAAGCAACTTGAGTCCTTTGTCTATCAAAATGACATGATTCGGGAATTAAATGATCCGAAAAAATATATGTATGAATATACATATATATATTTCTCAGTTTCTCCCCCACCTTCTTACTCTGTCTTTCTGTCTCTCTCTCCGCCTCTGTCTCTGTCTCTGTCTCTCTCTTTCTCTCTCTCTCTCTCCTCTCTCTCTCTCTCTCTCTCTTTGTCTCTGTCTCTGTCTATCCGTTTCTCTCACTATCTTTCTCTCTTTCTTTCTCTCTCTCTCTCTCTCTATGTATGTATATATATATAATATATATATATATATATATATATATATATATGTCTGTCTCTCTGTTGTTTTTCTCTCTCTCTCTCCCTCTTTCTGTATATATATATATATGTATATATATATATATATATATATATATAAACACACATATATTTATTATTTTAAGTATAAATAGCTATCTATATGTAAGTGTGAATATTTTCTATCAACTTCAGGATATAGAATCTCTGTCTGTCGTCTCTGTCTCTGTCTGTCTCTCTGTCTCTCTGTCTCTGTCTCTGTCTCTGTCTCTCTCTCTCTCTCTCTCTATATAATATATATATATATATATATATATATATATATATATATATAAGAAAAGGGTATTTTGTATTTTTGTTAACGTTAAATGATTTGCACTTAACAGTCTCTACCTAACTGGTACATAAATAGGTAAGCGGTGGGAAAAATTGATCGAAAGCAGATTTTAAAATTGAAAAGAATGACACATACACGCACACACATATCCACCCCCCACACACACATATATATATATGTGTGTGTGTGTGTGTGTGTGTGTGTGTGTGTGTGTGTGTGTGTGTGTGTGTGGAGTAAACTGTGAGAGAATAATAAAGTAGCGATTACATTGATTTGTCTATGACTTGCCTGAGGTTGGAAAGTATTATATATATATATATATATATATATATATATTATATTATATATATATATAAATTAGTTTGTGATTGTAACAATCGCGGTCAAAGAATCTTAAACTGTGTGAGAAGACACAACTGAAGAGAGCTTCATGAAATTATTTTCGCAGTTTCTAAAACGGTTTGTAAAATAAATAAATAAAGGTGGAAAATAGAGAAAGTCCTGACTTTTTAAATTCTTTTTTGCATATATATATATCTATAATATATACACAAAAATTACTCAACATATACATACATACACATATATAATATATATGTATATATATATATATATATATATATATATATATATATATATTTTATAAAAAAGAAGGTCCGCAAAATGTATTATGTTCTCAGAAATATATATTTTTTTAAATTCTTTTTATCTTACATATGCGACACGTGTTTCTAATCTTTTGTCTTCTTCAGGCATTGAATTATTATTTTGGCAGAATATGTCCGATATTTGATAGGTTGTGTGTGTTTCTGCAACTTTTCTATTATAATGGCTGTGTATAAATGTATACTTATAATTATAATGTATAGAAACATATTCTGCCAAAATAATAATTCAATGCCTGAAGAAGACAATAGATCAGAAACAGGTGTCGCATATGTAAGATAAAATATGTAAAATAAAAAGAATTTTTTTAAATTTTCTGAGAACATAATACATTTTGCGGACCTTCTTTTTTTTTATAAAATATTGAATTTCCTCCCGTTGGAACCAGAACAACATTTTATATATATATATATTATATATATATATATAATATATATATATATATATATATATATATATATTATATAGGCTTCATTTAATTATTTATTTAGTTATCATTCCCATTTTGTTTCCCTATGTTCTCTTAAAAAATAATCAGTCCATTAATACTTTTTCTCGTCTTTTGCATTTCTTCGAGTTGCGTCACGCGTCATGACACCTTCGCGTGAGTAGATCGCGACTTGCCTTTCAAAAATAAAACGCTGATCAAATACAGTTACATAACTAAAAAGATTTTCATCTCCTGTCACATATAAAAACATCCATCATTTTCTTCCCCCAAGATACATCCGATGAAGGTTTAATGAAACCGAAATGTTTAAACATCGATAATTAAATTCATCCCATTTTCGGAACACTTGTTTTTTCAAATTTTCTTTATATTGTCGGATTTAATTTCCATATTTACTCCCATATATATATAATATATATATTATATATTTATATTTAATATATATATATATATATATATAT
>CM042170.1:69049306-69066806 GCA_023376005.1 Doryteuthis pealeii | reverse complement strand
TATTGAAACAGTTTTTCGTCTAGGTGAGAAACCGTCAGTAATTAAGTGTTAAATCCAGTTTCATGCTACCTTAACTCATATATATATAATATATATATATATATATATATATTAATTTAGTAAAAACAATATTTTTACTACGTGACGAAAACTTTTACAAAAAACCCATATTTCATGATGAGTGTGTGTATGTGTGTCCGTGTGTTTGTGAAATTTATTAATAATATTTAGTTATGAATAAGGAAAATATATCTCAAATATAACTAAGTGTAATGTTGATCAAATATAAGGTATTATGTAATCTTTAATTATAAATCTGGAGAGGTGAGGAGACAAGATATAAAATCCAGGTCTTTGTTTAATCGTGTTAAAAATTGATATTCTGCTAGATTCTACGATTTCGCTTTGTTTTTTGTTGTGTATCCTAACTAACATTCGGGATTCTTTAAAATTAAAGAGATGGTTGGTTTCTAACTAAATTATTATTAATACATTTCACACACTCACTCACACACATGCACACATTCACACTGATCAAAATCATCAATTAATCAATAGAATATATGTTATTCATTAAAATGCCTCCATAAAAGACAGAGTTAGATTTGCCATAGAACAGTACGTTTAAAATCCTATCGTGTATCTCATAAATCACTTAGAAATAAAGGTTTACATAATATATGGTGTTAATTTACTTGCGGGCTTTAACAAACCAAGTTTAATAAATAATTTCTTGGTGTTATTGATCTCTAATATGATTGTTTTATTCTCCTTATATTCATTTATTCTACATAGCAAAATTAATCCTATGAATTATTTTATATAGAAATCAATGAAAATATAATTAAAATAAGTGTAATCTTTTTATATTCGTTCTTATTTAATTTCGTTAGTCTTTCTAATTTAATGTATTTTATTACATTAAAACTTATTAAGAAATTTGGAAAAACAAGTGTTCCAAAAATAAGATGAATTTATTTATCAACGCTTAAACGTTTCGGTTTCTTTGAACCTTCATCAGGATGTATCAAGGGGTGAAGAAATTGATGGATGTTTTATAGATGACAGGAGATAAAAATCTTTATAAAAATTTTTTTTGTCATCAATTTCTTCATCCCTGGATACATCCTGACGAAGGTTCCAAGAAACCAAAACGTTTAAGCGTTGATAAATAAATTTATCTTATTTTTGGAACACTTGTTTTTTCAAATTTCTTAGTATTGTCGGATTTATTTCCATATTTACTCCCATTAAAACTTATATACGTACGAAGGTTCATATGTCATTAAACGATGAAACTAAACAAAACCTCTTTTGGGCTCTGAGGACACCAACCAACAAACCCAGCACTAACCCCGGTTATGAGAATGACGTGGGTGCTTTCCGGGGTAGGAGAGACCCCCTGGAGATGAGCTGGTTTATCTTTCTTATAATGAATGCACTTAATATGCGATGAATGCAATGTAAAGACTCTATTACATTTTGTAAAGAATTTTAATAAAATCGAAATAAAACATAAAAAAATAAGCGAGCCTTGATTTGTGCAACGCGGGAAATTTTATCTTTAATTTTATTTATTTATTTATTTTTTGTTTATTTTCTTTCGATTTGTAAGATGGTATATAAATGAAAGATAGGCTTTTAAAAATCTATGTATTTTGCTACTTTTTTAAAACTGTTATTTATTTATTTGCTTGTTTATTTAAAGTAATTACCTTAATCATTTTCTAAATGCCTGAATCAAAAATTTTTCGCTTCGAATCTGAACGTTATGATTGAATCATCAATCACGATAATTACCCTTCTGCTTTTCAGTTTCTCTCGGCCTAGTTTAAATCGGTCTATCTATCTATTTATCTTACTATGTGTCTATCTATCTATCTATCTATCTATCTATCTATCTATCTATTGTAATCGTTTAATATATATGGCTTTCCAAATCTACATTCATAACGTTCTCTTTTTAACTATATAGTAAGGTTAACAAATGTCTGGCTTCCAGTATATGTAAATGTATCTATCAATATATCTATCTATTTCAGAGTAATCGTATCTCTTAGTTAAAATATATGTATAGTTATATATAATATATATATATATATATGTGTGTGTGTGTGTGTGTGTGTGTGTGTGTACATATGTTTGTCTTTCAATATATGCAAATCTATGTACGATATATATATATATATATATATATATATATATATATATATATATATATATATGTGTGTGTGTGTGTGTGTGTGTGTGTGTGTATACATATGTTTGTCTTTCAATATATGCAAATCTATGTACGATATGAATATATATATATATATATATATATATATATATATATATATATATATATATATATATATATAATGTCCAATATATATTGTGTCCAATTACCACTTTAACCTTTCCGTTGCGGTGTCATTACTAATTTAACGAAGACTGCACAATATATCATAAACAAAGAGCTATAATAATAGGAATAGTTGAAAAGAGTTATGGACCTACCACGGTTTCAATCTATACGTTCTCATCAGGACCCTACCTTATAGGTGTTGTTGTGGAGTACACGTATGCTTCTTTGTTGGTATATCTGATGAAATCCTCAAAAATATATATTCTAAACATATATATAAAAAAAGTCATCTTATGATTTTCATTTTCCGTTTTTTCACATGCAATGATCACGTCATCAGCTTTCGTAAACAAACGCACATATAAAAATTAACGGTAAATAACATTATATTCACACACTCACCATAAACTCAACATTTTCATTTTTCTCCCTTACAAAAATTTATTTTGTATTGTCTTGCTGATGGTTTATCATAAACCGAAATAGTTAAGTATAGACATATAAAATTTTTCCTCTGATCGTAACATCCTGTGTCTGTTATATTTTTGAAAACATTTTCTTCACATATTGTCGGATTAATTTCCTCATCGTATTTCCATATATATGCTATATATATTTTTATAATATATATATATATATATATATATATATATATATATATATATATATATATATATATAAATTATATTTATATATATATAGAAATGATAGATATATATATATATATATATATATAATATATATATATAAATATATATATATATATATATATATATATATATATATATATATATATATATATATATATATTTCATCCGTTTCGTATCTCTATCTAGACCTGCTACTATTTCTGCTACTATTTCTCTATTTATATATGTCATTCTATTTATATCTACGACTTTTCCACATCTACATTCATGCCGACATATTTGATCTTACATATATATATATATATATATATATATATATATGTGTGTGTGTGTGTGTGTGTGTGTGTGTGTGTGTGTGGTGTGTGTGTGTGTGTTTGTGATTCACCACATATGTATGTATTTCGATGCATTCAAATATATTTGTCTGTCTGTGCGTCCATCCTGTCCCAGTTCTGGTATGGGTTATTTCAACATCACCATCATCATCATCATCATCATCATCACCATGAAAAAAACAACAACAACAACAGGAAGGTGAGACATCTCGGCAAACAATGCTAATAGCGCCACCTAGAAAAAGCACGCGACTGGATTAAGATTAAATATTTGAAAGGCTTTTTCTTTTTTTTTTTTACTTCTTTACACCCTCGACAGACGTGAGAATATAGTTCACAGGTAATCCGTAGTAATTAGACATATCCAATGGATTAAACATGGAAGGATTAACAGGTGCGAGGCAATGAAATTAACGGTTAATCCCGTACATCTTGAAGATTAAAAAAAAAGAAATAAGCAAAGGTCAAATCTAATATTTCCTCTATTGTGTAACTCCGTCGTTCTAAAGTGACTATCTATCTATCTATCTATCTATCTGTCTATCTATCTATCTATCTATCTATCTCAGTCTGTTCATACCTATCTATCTATCTATCTATCTATCTATCTATCTATCTCAGTCTGTTCATATCTATCTATCTATCTATCTATCTCAGTCTGTTCATATCTATCTATCTATCTATTTATCTATCTATCATCATATCTATCTATCTATCTATCTATCTATCTATCTCAGTCTGTTCATACCTATCTATCTATCTATCTATCTCAGTCTGTTCATATCTATCTATCTATCTATCTATCTATCTCAGTCTGTTCATATATATCTATCTATCTATCTACCTGTCTGTCTGTCTGTATGTGTGTCTGTTTATATGTTGTAACCTAACAAAGATTACTAAATCTTTATAACATTAACAAAATACAATACTCGCCAGCGGTATAAGACTACTCAGTCAGCATAATACTCCGTATTTAGAAGGATTGGGGCATACCCATTTATGTTCATAGGTAGGGTATATGGTATTATTAGTCCAATTATTTGCCAGTATATCTTTTTCTTATTGTCTTTCTTTCTTTCTTTCTCTCTTTCTTACCCTCTCTTTCTTTCTTTCTTTCTTTCTCTCTTTCTTTTTTCTTTTTTTTTCGTTCTCCTTTTGTCTTTCTCTCTTTCTTTCTCTCTTTCCTTTCTTTTCTTTCTCTCTCTCTCTCTCTCTTTCTTTTTTCTTTCTTTCTCCCTTTCTCTCTCACCTTCTTTCATCCTTTCTCTCTTTCTTTCTTTCTCTCTTTCTTTCTTTCTCTCTCTCTTTCTTTCTTTCTTTCTCTCTTCTTTCTTCTTTATTTCTTTCTTTTTCTATTTCTTTCTCTCGCTCTCTTTTTTTCTTTCTCTCTTTCTTTCCTTCTTTCTTTCTTTCTTCCCTATATACATATAACATAATCATACTAATTATATATATATATATAGAGATATTTTTGTATCTATATCCGTTTTTTTTTAAAGTACATATATCAGATTTGGGCCTTAGTGTGAATCACTAATGTGATATATTATAATAATGTAGTTATCATAATATATTCATCTGGGAATAAATATCAAAACTCGTTTTTTTTAGTTTCTTTTATTTAGTACTCATATATATATATATATATATATATATAATATATATATATATATTTATATTTATATTTATATGAGGTAAAATAAGGAATGAAAGAACAAAAGTCAGACAAAAATGTGTTCTACTCATTTTTGTCTGAGTTTTGGTCTTTCATTCCTTATTTTACCCCATTTTGTCGGATTCATTCCAACGCCCTATATATATATATATGTGTGTGTGTGTGTGTTTGTGTATATATATATATATATATATATATATATATATATATATCTTATTATAATGGAGATTGTGTGGTTTTCTGTCTGTAACCGAAACTATATTACTACTCAAGTCACAATTCTCTTAGTTATTGACATCACATTATCTAAACCTTAATTATTAATAAAATTGTCTTTCATTATTAATACTGTTAACTATGTCTACATACTGACAACATACAATTGCATTTATATATACCACTAATAGCGGTTAACAGTATGAATGGGAAGGCTAATTTGCATATTAATATTAAAAAATCGAATTTAATAAATATGTGCTTAGTATTATTGATTTCTAACTGTTTGGTTTTATTTTAATGAATATAAGCAAAAATCTCTTCAATGAATCTTAAATTAAATCCATTAACAAGAAAAAATAACTGTCATTTTATTCTTTACTTTCTCTTATAACTAAATACTTAAATTAGAAAAAATAACAATGAAAGACGAGAGTGATGGAAGAGTAAGTTTCAGTTGTTCTAATTTTTATTATACTCCCTCTGTTTCAAATCTTTTATTATACTCCCTCTGTTTCAAATCTTTTTATCTGTATTCTTATTTAGTTTCATTAGCCTTTCTAATTTAATACAATATTTTATTACATTAAAACTTAAATACTTGCACCCGGAGGGTGCATATATTTGCTAGTATATATAAAAGAGGAAGCGAGAGAGATTGATTGATAGATAATGTACTTACTTGTATAGCGAGCTCGGCAGATACAAATATATTGACAAAATTAGGCAGACCCCCAAAACCAGCTGACGCCTCGTGCAGGTTTTGTTTTCCATGTCTAAAACAAGCGCGCCAGATATGCACATGCAAGGCATATAGCGCCACAGATTACATCATTTCATGAAACATTAATGAATAGATGAGAAAAGAGTGACAGAACTCTGGCTTAAGACACAAGTCGATATCCACAACATTAATATATTAACAACAAACTGACATTAGTCATGTAAAAATAGAATCACTTTTAATAAGTACTGGAAGCGGCTACCCGGCGCCGCCTGGGTTGAGGAGATCTAAAAAGGTTACTCTCGCAGATCCTTTATTATTATTAGGTGTGTAATTTTAGGCAATAGTGTTTTTCCTCTAAACCAAAGATGTCAGAATTTTATCATTTCAAGGGGAACATTATACAATCAACAGATATTATTAGGTATTACTAGCAAATATATGCACCCTCCGGGTGCATGTATTTAAGTTTTGATGTAATAAAATATTGTATTAAATTAGAAAGGCTAATGAAACTAAATAAGAATACAGATAAAAAGATTTGAAACAGAGGGAGTATAATAAAAGATTTGAAACAGAGGGAGTATAATAAAAAATGGAACAACTGAAACTTACTCTTCCATCACTCTCGTCTTTCATTGTTATTTTTTCTAATTTAAGTATTTAGTTAAAAGAGGAAGTAAAGAATAAAGTGACAGTTATTTTATCTTGTTAATGGATTTAATTTAAGATTCATTGAAGAGATTTTTGCTTATATTCATTAAAATAAAACCAAACAGTTAGAAATCAATAATACTAAGCACATATTTATTAAATTCGACTTTTTAATATTAATATGCAAATTAGCCTTCCCGTTTATACTGTAAACCGCTATTTTGTTGTATATATAAATATAATTGCATGTTTTCAGTATGTAGACATAGTTAACAGTATTAATAATGTAAGACAATTTTATTAATAATTGAGGTTAAGTAAAAATAAAATCATGGAGAATGCGATGTCAATAACTAAGAGAATTGTGACTTGAGTAGGAATATAGTTTCGGTTACAGACAGAAAAACACACAATCTCCATTATAATAAGATTTGGTGGCTGACTTCTTGTTGCATACCATTTCTTACTTCTTACTTTTAGTCGTCTATTCTTCTGGCCGGCATTGCTATTCTGAACGTCTTCATCTTTCTTGGTCTGGACTTTCTTGGGGACTTCGGTCCTGGTTTCTGTTAGGGATTTCTCCTTATCAGAAGCCCTGTGTCATTGTTAGTTTTTGGGTAATAAACACAAGACTTCGATTTACTTTGATGTTATTTTATTGTTAATCCCCAAACCAGACGTCTGCACAGATCCTTACATCCTACGAGCTCGGGTCCTACATTCTAACTGACTGAACTTACTACCCCTAAACCGGAACAGGATCTTCTATGCCTTCCGGTTCTCACGATTTATCCCTGGAAGGCAAGGTGAGAGTGAGGTCAAGCGCCGTCACTCACTCTCAAGGCCATCAGCTGCACTAATCGCCATTATGTTTCTACACTACCTTATATAAGTATTAGGGTACCAATAATTATGTAACATTCTGATTTAGGTCGGAAGATTAAAACGGAAAGTTTTTTGGTGGTACTCAATGACAGTTTAACTACAGTCTATGAATTGACATTTTACGAATTGGGTTACGGTTTTAGGGGATTATGGTTGTTTTTAATTACGTATTGCTTAAAAAAATAAACAAAAAAACCCAAATTACTATACATTTAATGTTAAAAAAAATTTTTAAACTGTTTAATTGAAATTATACATTGCAATACTAACACAAACAACTGTCTCAATAATAGATTCAATAATTAATTTCAATGGTTAATTAAAGTGTTTTTACGTATTTCCATTTACGACGACGATAACCGTTACGCGAGTACGCTTCAGTGTTTTCTTTATGAATGCATATCTGAATTTCTGAGGGGAAGTATTCTCATTGTCCAACCCGGATTTATTCTGAATACGTCCGCATCCGTGCTCGCAGCAAAGATTTGATCAAATAGTAACATTTGGATCGAATTTCGTTTCAGCGATCCAATACCATTGCCAATATCCTAAGGCGCCCCAGTCATACCTCGGGATGTTTTCCGTCGAAGTGTGAGAATACTGGATCGATGAAAACATGTGAGAGTGGTCTGCTATCGACTTCCCTTCACAACCGTGCTAAAAATTTCTGTCTTAATCTGGCACAAAGAAACATCAGTGGGTCATCGAATGATAATTAAAGTCTCTTCACATGAAGACGACATTATCTACCAGGCGAGAGTACGCTTCTAAATTGTTCCATATCTCTCGTTATTTCTCGCAGTCTTTTCTATATCTATCTATCTATCTATCTATCTATGCCTGTCTGTTTTCATTTACCTATCTATCTATCTATCTATCTATCTATCTATCTATCCAACCATACCATTCCTTCTTTATTTATATATCAGGTCTGTTCAATGTTTGTCTATCTATCTATCTATCTATCTATCTATCTATCTATCTATTCCATTCCTTCCTTATATATATATCAGGTGGTTGATTGTAGAAATCAAAATCTGTTCAATGCCTCTATATATATATATATATATATATATATATATATATATATATATATATATATATTGTATTGTATTTGTTTTTCTCAACCTTAACCTCTGGATATTGTGCGCTTCCAACGATCGTTCTTATACCCACCGGTAAGTTAATACTTATACATATACAAATATATACACACATATATATATATATATATATATATATATATATATATATATATATATATATCTTTGGTGGGGCACCAAGTTTCTTGGTGTTAGAATGAATCTAAGCTGGTCCTTTTCTCAAACAGTATGTTGCTGCAGAGTTCAGGTCACGCTTGAGAGCTCAGTGTTTAATTTTAATAAACAGAACAAAGTAATATATAAAGAAAAAAAGCCTTAAATACCGGGGGTATAGTGATTATGGACCATTTCCATCCGTGGGTATCTGAGACCCACCGAGCTTGCTCAGATCATTTTATTCAAACTGGCAAATAATCAAATTCAGCTTACATTTATATACACACACACACACACACACACATATATCTTATTATAATGGAGATTGTGTGTTTGTCTGTCTGAAGCCGAAACTAAATCACTACTCAAGTCACAATTCCCTTAGTTATTGACGTCACATTCACCATGAATTTATTTTTTATTTAAACCTCAGTTATTGATAAAATTGTTATACCTAATTAATACTTTTGACTTCATCTACATTCTAATAACAGGCAATTGTATTTATATATGCAACAAAATAGCGGGTTACAGTGTGAACAGGAAAGCTAATTTGCATATTGATATTAAAAGTTTAATTTTATTAAATATGCGCTTGGTATTATTGATTTCTAATTGTTTGTTTTTTTTCTTAATGAATATGAGCAAAAAACTCGGGGATAAATCTTAAAAGAAATCCTTTAATATAAAGAAAGAACAGTAATTTTATTCTTTACTTCCTAATTTAACTAAATAGTTAAATTAGGAAAATTCAGCAATAAAAGGAGGGAGTGATGAAAAATGATGGAAGACTTAGTTTCAAAGTTGTTCTATTCTTCGATTATACCCCCTCTGTTTCAAATCATTTTATTTGGATTTTTATTTAGTTTCAAAAGTATTTCAAATTTAACATATTTCATTACATTAAAATTCAAATACTTGCACCCGGAGGGTGCTTATATTTGCTAGTATATATATATATATATATATATATATATATAATATATATATATATATATATATATAAGTGTATAGATGTAAGCTGAATTTGATTATTTGATATTATTTAAATAAAGTGATCTCAGGAAGATCGGTGAGTCTCAGATACCCACGGGTGGAAATGGACCATAACCGTTATACCCCCGGTATTTAAGGCTTTTTTCTTTACAAATATATATATATATATATATATAATATATATATATATATATATATATATATATATATATGATTGATTGATTGAATGATTGATTTTGTCAGCAAGAGTCTTATGTCTAGAGGTTAGGGAATCGTGTTCATTGTATATTCATATATATTGTTTGTGTAGTTCTTTCTTTAGTGTCTTGCTGGTTTGTTTTTTTTTGTCTTTTTTTCTCTTCTTCTTGCACACGATTCCTATTGAATAGGAATAATCATTTAAACACATCTATTGATGACATATGTCGATAAGGTTTTTCGATCACCGACGCGCACTTGATCAAAATCTGACGAGGTCACCCAGTAAATATTTTAATGACAACTTACCTCGTAAGTATTTTGTGTTGTCCGTCTGTCGAGCCAACGATCTAACCTGTTTTTCAATCACAACTCATTCTGTTCATTCAAGATAAAGTATCGATCCTCATCTCCATGTGACAGTCAGGAACAATAAAGACCCATCCCATCATTTGATTATCATCCGGCCCGCCCCCACCCCACCCACACCGAACCCCGGATCAGGCCGTCATGCACCGAGATCAGACCTACTCGTATACCATCACCCATCCATACACACACCGTTAGGCAAATTATCGATCCCCCCGAGACCAATGAAAATACTTAAAAATCAATTTAAATATAAGTCAGGTCTTCTCTCTCTCTCTCTCTCTCTCTCTCTCTCTCTCTCTCTCTCTCTCTCTCTCTCTCTCTCCCGTTGACAAGTCTCGACTTGCAGTTCTCACTCATTTAAGTATCCGGTGTATACCGCTCTGTCAGCTGAGGCGTTAGAATGCACCGACTGCACCTCTGCAAAGGGGTAAGACTCCCTCAATGTGGCCACCTGTTGGTCGTGGGTGGCGACCCGTGATGCTTAAGGGTAGAACCCAGGTGGATGAGCATGATTTGCAATACTCCACTTTGGCCCTTTCTTGGGCTAGACGGGTGGTCGGAGAGGCCTCCTCCGATCAATCGGCTGGGCACGTCAAGCCCTATATGATTTCCTATATGATTGCCCCAACCTTATTGCCCTAATGACAATCCCCAACCCTTTTTATCATATGGGTCCTAGAAGGCGGTGACTGAGGGTCTACATGTCCTGTGAATGATGTAAAACTCTATCTGATGGTGAGATTTCAGTTTTGGAGGACATGTAGACCCTCAACCATCGCATTCTAGCACCCATATGATAAAAAGGGTTGCGGCTTGCCATAAGAGCAATAGGTTCGGGACAATCATATAGGTACTAGGGCTTGAGGTGACCAGCCGATTGATCGAAGGGAGCCTCTCGACCGCCCGTCTAGCCCAAGAAAAGCCGAAAGTGGAATATTGCAAGTCATGGACTGCTCAGCCACCTGGTTTCTATCCTTAAGCATCACGGATCCCCACCCACTGCCAACAGGTGGTCCCATTGGGGGAGTCTTACCCCTCTGCAGAGGTGCAGTCGGTGCATTCTAACGCCCCAGCCGACAGGGCATGGATATTTTGGACGTAAAGAAATCATATCAGATACCAATGATAACATCAATGTTTCTAGGTATTTCGTTTAAAGGAATGGTTGAATTTATCAGAATTTTTCCCCTGAGGCGTTTGTGAAAGATTTCTGGTAATTGTTTACTGTTCCGTGTCGTATCTTTTGTGTTCCATGTATCTCTAACTTCTTCCCACAGCCGATTTGTGTTCTCAAATATAGTGCTAGCCAGTTCGGCCTTAATATGCGCACATACATATTTACCAGCCCTTCCCCGCAAATAGGATGTGACACAAGATCTATTTCTTAGGCGGGGTTTTTCTTCTCCTAAATAGATTTCCTAATCAAGGTTAAAGCGCCCAGTCAACCCTACTATTTATCCATAGCTGGAGGGAGAATAGTTATATGGATACATTTCCAAAATCTGCTGATTTACCAGGTCGAATCATCACACATTGTCGCTGAAACTATGTTGTGGGATAACGAACGACAAGAAAATATATGGAAATAAACTATATGGTTCGGTTTGTTTTACGGCATATCAACGTCATATCAACGTCAGTCGATAAAGTTTTGAAATAAATCAATTCTTAATCGATAATACAATTGTTTTATAAATACATTTTTCTATTTAACCCATAGATGGGACCCTAACAGGTACTACCACTCCGGGTCAGAGTGGACCAGGGAGCAATGGTGATGAATGGGGTGCTCCACATTCCCCAAACCTCCAGAACTGGAACCTCACCATCAGATAGAGTTTAACGTCATTCCCAGGACATGTAGACCCGCAGCCACCGCCTTCTAGCACCCATATGATAAAAAGGGGTTGGGGCTTGCCATAAGGGCAATAGGGTTGGGAAAATCATATATGTGCTAGGGCTTGACGTGACCAGCCGATTGATCGGAGGGGGCCTCTCCGACCGCCCGTCTAGCCCAAGATAGGGCCAAAGTGGAGTATTGCATGTCATGAACTGCTCATCCACCTGGGCTCTATCCTGAAGCATCACGGGTCGCCACCCACGGCCAACAGGTGGCCCTATTGGGGGAGTCCTACCCCTCTGCAGAGGTGCAGTCGGTGCATTCTAATGCCCAGCCGACAGAGCGGTGGAAATAAAGACGAAATGAAGAGATGACGACGAGTTCACAAGAAAGGAAAAAGTCAGACAGCTGATCACTGATAACAAACATGGCTAGGCCCGGTTTAATTTTTTTCTTTCAATATTACGATTATTTTCGGACTTGTTTGGGTCGTATTAGCTACATTTTTGTTACTAATTTGACAAGACTAAATCTGGCAGAGGACATCATTTTATGAGCTCTCATGAGAGTCGCTCTCTGCGGCCCATCAACTTTAATCTTCCTTCAATATTTCATTTGTGATCACGAGGGAGCCGAGGTCACTTCTCTAACTCACTATAAAATCATATTGACTTTGCCCGAGTATCACCAAGTGATTTTCCCGTCAAATATGATAACCTTATCGGTCGATAATGTTTTTATTTGTATCCCTAGTCCCAATATAGACACCATCACGTCAGAGTCCAAGAAATTGAGATAAAAGGAATTATTATGATAAAGAAAAACGTGAAAAACAAGCAGAATTATTATATTATTTCTCTGAATATTTGAGATGAGGCTTGATGATTAGTATTATCTGCGTTATTCGGACTATTGTCCTCGTCTTCATTGTTATCTGTATAACGTTTCTGCCGATGAGCCTGTTGTGAATTTTTACATATATATTTTTTCCAACCCCTCCACACGAGTAGGATACGACACAAGGTCAATTTCTTAAGCGGAGTTCAGCAGGTTTGAATTCAGAGTTTTTCCTTCTCCTAGACCGGTTGCCTAACCAAGATTAAAGAGCCCAGTCTGCCCAACTATTTACCCATAGTTGGAGGGAGCGTAGGATTCATACCTTTCCCAAGGATATTAGCGTCATGTGAAATGCCAACAGTTTCGTTCAGGAATTCTCAAGGGTATTAGCGCTAAGTGATATGCAATTACCACGTCCAGGGTTTGAACTCGGGGCGACGAGTCCATTTCCCATGACTTTAACCATTACACCACGCGCTTTTGAATTTTCACATATAAGATGTGTGTTAAAAGCCCACTCCTACTTATAGACTCGGCCACAACCATATGACCCATCTCTTGGCCAATCACTGGTAGTACTCTGAGGTTGATACAATACTTAAACCAACCGCTACGGGACATAATTACTTCTGACCTTCGTGGACGACGGACATAGGATTAAATCACTGGACCTTTACCAATACGCAGGATATAACTTATACGCAGGATAGGACTTATACGCTTACCAAAGGATTCGATACAGCAGGACTTTCTTTAAGCACTTTTCAACTGGCCAAGGATGGCATTTAAAAACTTTACCGTGCCGTCTGGTCTTCTTCAGGTATTTCTTGTCGAACTCGGGATCCTTCTCGGACTCGGGGACCTTCTCCTCGGACTCGGGAGCCTTCTTGTCGTAATCGGGAGCCATCACGGAACATTGAATCTAACCCTTTATTCAGTCCACGGGGGGTATCCTGTTTTCATTCCGTTAAACATAGCTAGGGTAAAGGCGTTAAGTTGTGTTTATTATTATTCTATGTTACTGCTACCCTTGACCAGGATTGAACCTGCAGTCTAGAGATAACTGTCACTTAGAACTGTCTTAACCTAACTCCTTTATCCACTAGGCCATGTATCCAATTGGAATTATGAAATAGTCACTTTTTCTTTTAGGTTGATCATCTCTCTACTTGTTCTTATTTTTATTTTATTCATTCTTTTGGGATATTCAAACGTTTTAAAAACTCAATTTTTAAGTGGAGTAATGACAATTAAGAGGTACTCTACACACTAGAAGTGGAACCTCACCATCAGATACACTTTAGTGTCATACACCCTTTGTTTTATGAGGGGTCTTACCCTTCCGGAAGGGATATACTCAGCGTATTCTAAGCCACGCTGACAAGGCTAATATCACACCTGAGGAAGACCAGAGAATGTATCTGCCTAAATCTTATGTGCACAACAAAAACCAAGGTGTGTTTAATTATCCAAATAATTTTCTTTACTTTAAACAGAATAATGTTATTAGAATAGTAACATATAGAATTCATATATATCACTTCATATTCTTTTTACTGTTTGACTATTTTTTTAAAATAGTAACTAAAAAGCAATTTCCCCATAAACATTTAAACTCTACAACCCGGGAGACAACATACCATTTTTTTTGTATTGCGTCTATGGCAAACCCTAACACATTTTATCACATACATGCTAGAAGTTTCCCGCCAAAAGTATTATTATTATTGGCATTTCAGTCTCGGAAGACTATCATAAAGTTTTTTGCGCCCCTGAAGTTACAGCGCCTCCTGTGACTGTGATGTTTGAAAAACATTCTCGACCACAGATGTCGCATTTGAAGTCTGTCCCTGAAGATGTTGATGTGCCGGTGCTTTATTGCCGCTGCTTTCTTATGGACCTTTTAGCTTCATGGTGTTGCGTCAGGGTGACTTCTGACATGAGCAATCCTCTACAGAGAGTCTGCCGGCACCGAGGGCGATCCTGAGCCAAATTTTCCCAGCTGGAAGGAGATATGCAAAAACATCTGAGATCATTCATGCCGACATCCTTGAATCGCAGCTTGGAGTAACCAATCTGTCTCTTGCCAGACGAAGGAATGATAGATCGATATGAACAGACCAAGATAGATAGATAGATAGATAGATAGATAATGAACAGACCAAGATACATAGATAGATAGATAGATAGATAGATATGAACAGACTAAAATAGATAGTTAGATTTGAACGGACCAAGATAGATAGATAGATAGATAGATAGATAGATAGATAGATAGATGAACAGACTAAGATGGATAGATAAATATATATCTATTGACTCAGTAAGATAGATTGCTAGATATATTTTGTTTTGATTTACGACATATCAACCCAGTTTGTGGGAATTAATACCGAATCAGTCATTTTTTGATAAACAAAGGACACAGCTTGCGTACAGTACCCGCTGTTGCTTAATTGGTCACTCACTAGATTGATAGCAAGCAAGATAGATAGACTGAGATGCAGAAACCGACGTAAAGAAGAACAAAGCTAAGGAAACTGGAAAAAAAAACTTTTCAAGTTGATAGGTAAAACTGTTGCACCGAACAATTAGTATATATATATATATATATAATATATATATATATATATATATATATATAAGGGAAACTCGATTAGAAAATTATTGTTGACCTTACCAAAAATATCGCCTGCAAAAATATTTTCAGTTATTAAATCGATTAAAGTGTTCAATGGATTTGCGACTCGCACTAATCAAGTAGTCGTTACCCTTCCTGTTCGTTTCTTCTCCTGTACCCACTCCCCATACCCTCACATCCTCCGCCGCCGCTACGCCACCCCAGTAGCAGCTCCAACACAACCACCACCACCAATTCAAGCCTGACAAAATTACTTTACTAGACCGGCCCAGTACCCAATACCGCACGTTGCTGCTTCCATCGCAGTATCTGCAATGCCTAGTAAAACAAAACAATTACGCATACCACCCATACACCAACAGCCACAACAACACTTACAACCATATCAGCAACAGCAGCAGCAGCAAGAACAACTGCAGCAGCAGTGGTGGCGGCGGCGGCTGTGGCAACAGCAGCAGCAGCAGCAGAGGGAAAACTAATTAGCCTTTGAGGGAGATGTATCTTTCCAATTTCACTATCAATAAATTGATTGTCAGTGGAACGGACCTACTCGGAGACTGAGATCTGGCAGACGACCTATGTAAGCAACGTCTACACCTAACTCCGGTTGCCTCCTTAACTACCCCACCCCCACCCACCCCAGTTACCCTCAGCTCCAAAGAAAAACACCTGTAGCAGCAAGCCGGACTGGGTCATCAGCAGTGGATTTCGACATCCTAAGCTCAGCGTACCGGTTTCAATTCCAATCGGTGTAAAGAATTTTTTTTCCTGCATTTTTTTATTTTGGGTGCCTCCAATAGTGTTTTACTTTGGATCTATTTGGTTTCTTCAATTCCAATTAAGTACTTTTCTGCATTTTTCTTAGAATAAAATGGTAAATTTTGAGTTCCTCCCGTAGTGTTTAGTCTGGTTTAATTTGGTTTATTTTCTTAACGGCATATCAACTCCTTATAGGTTATTCAATGTCAAAACCTGATTTATTTGAAAATGTTTGATCGTAATTACATACACACACCCTCATATATTTATGAAGATAGGAGGGTTTGGGTAAAATCCGACAGTATGAGGTGAGGTAAAAGGAAGATAGAACAAAAATGATGACTCAAATAAGTCCAAGTGGGGGAGAAATATTTCGTCACTTCTGATGCGAAGGAGTTCCTCAGTCGCATCAGAAGTGACGAAATATTTCTCCCCTAATTTCAACTAAAGTAAGAGCTCCAGAACTTAGCTCTCAGAAATCCTCTGACGAAGGGATCTTTATCTCGAATTATTAAGAAAATAAATCAAAGGTAGATGAAAAACATCATAGTTACCTCATTATTCTTTACACTTGCATTGTGATAGCTTTCAAAACCAGCTACCAAATCCACACACACACACACACACCACACACACACACACACACAATATATATATATATATATATATATATATATATATGAGTGTGTTTGTGTGTAATTACGATCAATCATTTTCAAATAAATTAGATTTTGGCTTTAAATAACCTATAAGGAGTTGATATGCCGTTAGCTCATTATTCTTTACACTTGCATTGTAATAGCATTTAAAAACTAACCACCAAACCAATATAGACACACACTGTTGCAAGCAAACGACCACGATAACCATTACACCCCATGTGTGCGTCTGTCTGCCTGTCTATTTGTCCGTATGTGTGTGTGTGTGTGTGTGTGTGTGTGTGTGAGATCATTTGGACAAAAGAAATAACTGAAAATACCTGTTGTTCACGTGATCCGATTCAGGTAACTACCTACCCAACCTCCATATAAATATACCCGGGTGTCGATACTCTATATTTAGGAGCGAGCGATTTAATCTCCCCAACCCTCCCCAAGAGAAACCTG
>CM042170.1:69001806-69044306 GCA_023376005.1 Doryteuthis pealeii | reverse complement strand
TGTTTCAGATCTTCTGGTATCTTCTTCAGGCTTTGATTGATAATATGAAAATGAATTTTTACATGCATGTGTATATATATACATACACATGAGTATTTCACCTCCTCTCCCTCTTTTTGTGGGAGTGGAATGGAATTTCATGGTATAATGGTTAGAGTGGTAGGAATTGAACTCGACGACCCGAGTTCAATTCCTGGAGGAAGCTGATTGCATTTCACATAGCGCTAATACCGTTGGGAAAGGTATGCATCCAACTACTCTCCCTCCAGCTATGTGCAAATAGTAGGTTGGATTGGGCTTTTTAACCATGGTTAGGTAACCAGTCTAGGAGAAGGAAAATTCTGAATTCAAACCTGTTAAAATCAACTTAAGAAATTGACCTTGTTCCACATCCTACTCGTGAGGAGGGGGTTGATATATATATATATATATATATATATATATATATATATGCAAGTAAATATAAATATATACACATATATATATAAATAAACTTATACATACACATATGTATATATTGTACAAACACAAACATATGCGTGTATATATACACGCATATATATATATACGTATATATATATATATACAGGTAAACATAAGCATATACATATATATATGCATATATATGTACTGACATGTGTGTGTGTGTGTGTGTGTGTGTGTACATACAAATCTTCCGTGACTATACATTTGTCCATAGGAATTAGTGTACACACATATACACAAACATATGTGCGTGTTTGTGCAAATACGCACACATTTATAAATGCATATATAATGCACAATGATACCTATATATACATGCACACACACACACACACACATACACACACACACACACACAGACATATATATATATATGTATAATATATATATATATACATATATATATATATATATATATATATATAGGGCTGTGTGTTTGTGTACACATATACCTATATATATGTTTATATGAATACAAAAACATTTCGAGAGTAGTTAATATAACCTACACACATGCACACACATACACACACACACACACACACACACACACACACACATATATATATATATATATATATATATTATGCACAGACATATACATATAGGCACACGTATATATCGCTGTCTGCTAGACTGGCTTACTAACCATTATTGCCCCTTTCAACATTTCCCACTCTCGGCATCGAGACTAATGAATTCATAGTTCCTTATACAATCTTTCATTAGACTTCTGTGACGCTAACTCCACCCTGGAGACTGTGGAATATAAAGTAAAAGTGCCGACGGGTCTAGGACAATTTTTGCATACTTGAGTCTGAGAAACTGGCTTTTTTTGTCGGTTGGAGAATTGGTAAATAGCTCCTCAAGTAAAATATCTTAAATGAGAGACAGAGTCTCTTTTACAGATTTTTTAAAAATTCTCTTAACGGCACTTCAATCCGTGTAGGATTATTTTGTATCTAGATTTTGAGAATTTTCTTGTTTGTCCGTTTATATTTACATATTTAGTATAGTTTTTGATTAAGATTTTTTCTTGTTTTGCATATAGTCTTATGAAATAAAAATGCTTTAAACAGTTTTTTTTAACCCATTGCTGGTATATATGTGTGGGTTGAGCGCTCTGGAGGGGAAATTCACTGAAGGCTACCATTTACGCTTAAATTGTAAGGCTCTCTTAAAACGGATCGAGCTCTCTGGCTGTCTTTATGTGTATACATATGTATGTATTTATCAGTAGAATTCTCTCTCCCGCTAGTGGGTGTGCTGATTGCTGAAAAATCGGTCGGTTCTCGATCACGGCTGGAGCTAGCCTGCTGCGTCTAACCGCATAGAGGAGACGTGATACGTCAAAACTGTACTGTATGTGGATAACTATATATATATATATATATATATATATATATATATATATTAGGGTCGGCTTAGCTCAGTTGGTAGAGCATCCGGGTTCAATACCGGCCCTTGACAACTCAGCGTATGAGTAGCACAGGTATATGTGCGATAAGAACAGTGTCCTTGGTCTAGCGCTAAGGAAAAGAGGATTGACTCCTTCGCTGTTTAGCTGATACCGACAATAGGCCATTCCATCGACTTTACTATATATATATATATATATATATATATATATATATATATATATATATATATATGTGTGTGTGTGTGTGTGTGTGTGTGTGTGTGATAGTAGATGATAGATAGATAGATAGATAGATAGATAGATAAAAGGGTATGAAAACACACAATGTTGTTAAAAAGGAATATATTTTCATATCCTTTTTCATTGCTAATATTGACAATATTTCGATTTATAAAAAATCATCATCATAGCATAATTATAATTAGGTCCGTTTTTAGATGTAAATGTTTTTAATCCGGATTCATCAGGAGAGAAGCAGAAAATAAATTAAATTCAAACCGGAAACATTGTTTTTCCAAAAAGCGTGTATCTCATGATCACTTCGCTACATTATGTTCTTTCGCTACGTCATGTTCCTTCGAGTGAGTAGGACGTGAAACTAGGTCAATTTCTTTATCGGTGTTTAACAGCTTTGAATTAAGAGTTTTCCTTCTCATAGACTGGTTGTCTAACCAAGGTTAAATAAGCATGTCTACTTTGCTATTTACCTATAAGTAGGGGACCTTATTCTGCTAATTCTCACGTCTGCCGATGGGGCGTGGTCGTTTTGTAAAAACTGAGTCTCTTTTACAGATATCTAAAATTTAAATTGGTTTGTTGATTAGGTTTACGCAGCCGATGTTAGATTTTTGTAGACTTTATCTTTGCCTATATATATATATATATATATATATATATATATATATATAAGCTTAAACTAAGAGGAAGAGAGAGATAAAATAGCGAATGTATGTCCGATACATATATACATCTATACATATATATATATATATATGTGTGTGTGTGTGTGTGTGTGTGTGTGTGAGATTAAAGAAAGAGGAAAAGAGAAATAATAGAGAAGATAAATACAGAGTTTGTGTGGGTGTATCTATGTGCGTGTGTGTAACAGATATATATATATATATATATATATATATATATATATATATATATATATATATATATATATATACAAAAAGTTTGCGTGAGTAGGATGTGAAACTAGGTCAATTTCTTTATCGGTGTTTAGCAGCTTTGAATTAAGAGTTTCCTTCTCATAGACTGGTTGTCTAACCAAAGTTAAATAAGCATGCCTGCTTTGCTACTTACCTCTAGTAAGGGGACCTTACTCCGCTTATTCTCAGCTCTGCCGATGGGGCGTGATCGTTTTGTAAAAACTGAGTCTCTTTTACAGATATCTAAAATTTAGATTGGTTTGTTGATTAGGCTGACGTTAGATTTTTGTAGACTTTATCTTTGCCTCTGACACTTTGCCTCTCACACCATGCATTTCTTTAGATGTTCCTTGTAATGATTTCCCAAGTTGTATCATAGCTATGCTCGGATATACAATGTCTTGACATTATAGCGGAGTAAAAGCAGTCTGCCTCAATAGATTACAGGAAACACCCGAAAGTAGTGACTTGTCGCTTTCCCGGTAACTAACTAACCATATAATTAATAAAGGGGGAATGAAAAGAGAACGAAAAGGGTAGACAAAGGCATAGGGAAAAAAGCGGACAAAGGGAAGAATCTTTCCTCTTCCCTCTGGACAGGTCTTTATAACAGGAAGACATGAAGTGGTATTTTCAAGTCTATCAAGAAAATATCTTTTTTCACTAAGGTTGTCTTTACCTTAGCTCCAAAATTCAGGTAGTGTCTTGTTGCTCTCTCGGTAACTAACTAAACCATATAACCGCTTTAAAACGATTTTTGTGACTTTATCTTTGCGTCTAACACTTTGCCCCTCACACTATGCATTCAAAATATCCGATATATATATATATATATATATATATATATATATATATATATATATATATATATATATATATATACAAAACCTCTTCGCGTGACTAGGATGTGAAATTGGTCAATTTCTTTATCAGTGTTTAACAGCTTTGAATTAAGAGTTTTCCTTCTCGTAGACTGGTTGTCTAACCAAGGTCAAATAACCATGTCTGATTTTCTACTTACCTCTTAGTAAGGGGACCTTACTCTCTTGATCCTCAGCTCTGCCGATGGGGCGTGGTCGTTTTGTAAAAACTGAGTTTACTCTTTTACAGATATCTAAAATTTGAATTGGTTTGCTGATTAGGCTGACGTTAGATTTTTGTAGACTTTATCTTTGCCTCTAACACTTTGCCTCTAACTCTATGCATTCAAAACCACCGATAATGAAGTTATAATACAATATCCATTCTCATATGTCATAAATCATTCTAGATTAGCAAAGAGACAAATTAATCATAAATTAATCTCACCGCAAACAACCAAACTCTGCTATGATCGAAACGCATTTCCAACCCGTAACTGTTTCGCGGCAATCCCACAATCGGTACCATTAACATCTCTTTTGATTTATGTATCATAAATCACAAAAGTGCATCCTCATCCACAGCGTCCCAATCCCCGTTTATGCATAGTTTGCGCATGCGCATGTACAGATTTAAAAACAGCGCCAAAATACAAAAATATAATAATAAAAAAGCGCTTGATATTCTTTGTCGACATCAAACGTAGAACACTTGGTTTATTTTAGTTTTCTTTTTAAAAAAAGGAAAAAAAAACACCCGCTGATTTAATTGCGAAATACGTTCTTTCGACTAATGCACATTTATCAAACGCCACCTGGCGGATATTTGGTGCATTTTTATTCAATTAGATTTCATTCATATATTGCAGCAATAAAGGTGCCCAAAGAAAAGATGTACAACTAAAAAACTGATACGTGGTTCTATATTTTATGCATGCTAAAATAAGAGAATCGCTAGACCACCCACCTCGGAGCGACAGCTTTCCGAGTTCGATACCTGTTCTCGCCAACTCAGGTTAGCCCGGTCATTAGACCATCCGGAACTGGAACCTTACCAGCACTCCGGGTCCAAGTGGACCAGAGTGCAATGGTGATGAAGGGGGGCTCCACATTCCCCAAACCCCCAGAACTGAAACCACACCATCAGATAGAGTTTAACGTCATTCCCAGGACATGAAGACCCTCAGCTATCGCTTTCTTGCACATGTGATAAAAAGGTTTTGGGCTTGCCATAAGGGCAATAGGATAGGGATAATCATATAGGTGCTAGGGCTTACATCATTCCGCGTTCGATACCTACTCTCGCCAACTCAGCTCATGAGAAGCATAGCTTATATATATTCGGTAAAGTGGGGAGTTATGGTATGTGTGGAGTTCTACCTCAGATGGAAAAATCAATCTCCTTGGTCTTGCGTTAGTGAAAAGGAGATAGACTCTTTCGCTATTTTTACTTTTACTACGGAGACACAATAACTAGGAATTGCAAGGTTCTAGGTTCTATATCGGTCCCCACTAACTCAGCCCATGTGTAGAACAGCTTGGGAAATCTTATATATGGGGTAAAGCATCAGGGAGCTGGTGGTATGTGTGGCGCTCCACCTCAGTAAAAACAATCTACCTTCCCACCATTCAATTTATATTTTTCATGCACACACGCACACACACAGATATACATATACATGTATATATATTTCTATTATTTTGATTTTTCGGGCTGTTGTCCTCATCTTGATTTTGAAATATACACACTCAACGTTTCGGCTAATGTACCTTTCCAGCTTTCTTCAGGTGTTCCTTGTAATGATTTCCCAAGTTGTATCATTGCTCGGATATACAATGTCTTGACACTTATAGCGGAGTAAAAGCAGTCTGCCTCAATAGATTACAGGAAACACCCGAAGGTAGTGACTTGTCGCTTTCCCGGTAACTAACAAAACAATATAATTAATAAAGGGGGAATGAAAAGAGAACGAAAAGGGTAGACAAAGGCATAGGGAAAAAAAAGCGGACAAAGGGAAGAATCTTTCCTCTTCCCTCTGGACAGGTCTTGATATCAGGAAGACGTGAAGTGGTATTTTCAAGTCTATCAAGAAAATATCTATTTTCACTATGGTAGGCTTTACCTTAGCTCCAAAATTCAGGTAGTGACTTGTTGCTCTCCCGGTAACTAACTAAACCATATAACCGCTTTAAAAATGCTTTAAATCTGGTATTAAATAACCCAGAAAGAGTTTACATGCCGTAGAACCAACCAATCAACCGAGAAGAGAGAAAGGGGGTGATTTAATGGGTCACGAAAAGGGGTCACTCTACGGTAGGCCCAAATGATAATATTAACGACGACAATGATAATAGCACGTACGGCTGATGTGTGAAGCAAATCAAAGTTGGCACTGGTTATTATCTAAAGTGACTTATTTGTCTTCCATAGACGCTGGTTTCGCAGACATGAGGAATTGTGAGAGGGTGACTAATGAGATGATGTAGAGCCAGTTGAAATTATAACGCCTCTCACCCTCTGAAGAAGCAAATGCATGTCAAATTATTTAGTGGCATCCCTGCTAAACTCATTAATACGTCCTTAACGTTTGACGTTTACATATTTACTCAGACTGGCCATTCGTCTAGGGTGGCCATTGTCCGATTCAATCAATCATTATAGCTACGTTTGCTATCGATCTATCTATCTATATATCTATTGATCTATCGATATATCTATCTCGTTATCTATGATGTTTGATAGCTATCTATATATCTATTTATTTACCTAGCTATCTATGTCGATTCGTAAGTATACCTCAGTTGTTTCATATCTATCTATCTATCTATCTATCTATCTATCTATCTATATATATATATATATATATATATATATATATATATATATATATATATATATATATATATCGTTATCTATGATGTTTGATAGCTATCTATATATCTATTTATTTACCTAGCTATCTATGTCGATTTGTAAGTATACCTCAGTTGTTTCATATCTATCTATCTATCTATCTATCTATATATCGTTATCTATTAATATATATATCTATTTATTTACCTAGCTATCTATATATCTCATATCTATATCTATCTATCTATCTATATATATATATATATATATATATATATATATATATATATATATATATATATATATCGTTATCTATGATGTTTGATAGCTATCAATCCATCTATCTATCTATTTATTTACCTATCTATCTATGTCGGTTTGTAAGTATACTAAGATATTTCATATCTATCTATCTATATATCTATCTCGTTATCTATGATGATTGATAGCTATCTATCTATCTATCTATCTATCTATCTATTTATTTACCTAGCTATCTATTTACCTATCTATCTATGTCGGTTTGGAATTATACCTCAGATGTTTCATATTTATCTATATATCTATCTATATATCTGTCGTTCTATCTGTCAATCTATCTATCTGTCTGGCTGGCTGCCTATCTGTCTGTCTATCTGTCTATCTATCTATCCTTCTATCTGTCTATCTATCTGTTAGTCTATCTGTCTATCTATCTATCTATTTATCTGTCTGTCACTCTATCTAACTATCTATCTGTCTGTCTATCTGCCTGTCTGTCTAACTATCTATCTATCTATCGATCTGTCTATCTATCTATCTGTCTGTCTATCTATCTGTCTGTCTATCTGTCTGTCAAAGAGTTTTCAGATCAATATCTCTCTATCTCATTACCTAGAAAAATATGTCTATCGCTTTCTTTCCACCTTCTCTCTCTCTCTCTTTCTCTCTCTCTCTCTCTCTCTCTCTCTCACACACACACACATACACACACACATACACACACACAAACACTTTCTTTCTCTCTCTCTCTCACACACACACTTTCTCTCTCTCTCTCTCTCCCTCTCTCTCTCTCTCTCTCTCTCTCCATATATGTGTGAGTGTGTTTGTGTGTGTTTGTGTTTGTGTATGTGTGTGTGTGTGTGTGTGTGTGTGTGTGTGATAAAAATTGTGGAAAAGTGGATAAGACTACACAAAAAATTTCAATTAATTAACATTTATTTTGAAACAAGAAACCACTATATATAATAATAATAATAATAATATAATAATAATAATAATAATAATAATAATAAATAAGTTATCCACAGACACGTGTTTCGAGGTTTCACCTCTCATTAGTGTGGCTACACTTTAACAGCAACCTCTAGCCGTGATTGGGAAAACGGTAGACGGGAGGACGGAGGAAAGGGGAGGGAAGAGGAAGGGTGCATTGGAAGGTATGAGGCAGAGGAAGAGACAGGGGAAAACAGGGGTGGGAGAGATGTCGCCACTTTCTATAGTTATGCGTAGATAGTCGGACAGACTAGATTATGTAGCCTTGTTTAGGCAACCCCTCTAGGAAAAGAAAAGCTATGAAATCAAGACATCTTTGCCTCGCTTGAGAATCGGCCTTGTGACACATTCTATATGTGTCGGAGGGGTTGGGTAAATACACATGTACACATATAGAAATGGCCGTACCTATATATCACACTGTCATAAAAAGCATATCACACTGTCGGCTTGGTTGGTTTGTTTTGTTTTACGGCAAATCAACCTCAGTGGGTCATTTAATGCCGATAAAGTTTTGAAATAGATTAATTTTTAATAGATACACAATTTTTTTATAAATACATTTTGCTATTTAACCCATACATGGGACCCTATCAGGTATTACCACTCCGTGGACCAGATAGCAATGGTGATGAAGGGATGCTCCACATTCCCCAAACCTCCAAAACTGGAACCTCACCATCAGCTAAGTTTAACATCATTCCCAGGACATGTAGGCTCTCAGCCACCGCCTTCTAGCACCCATTTGATAAAAAGGGTTGGGACCTGCCAGCCATAAGGGCAATAGGGTTGGGGCAATTATATAGGTGCTAGGACTTGTCATGGCCAGCCGATTGATCGGAAGGGGCCTCTCCGACCGCCCGTCTAGCCTAAATAAGGTCTAAGTGGAATGTTGCAGGTCATGGACTACTCATCCACCAAGACTCCATGTGAAGACAATTAAAACCAATTATATTACTAGCAAATATATGCACCCTCCGGGTGCAAGTATTTAAGTTTAAATGTAATAAAATATTAGATTAAATCAGAAAGGCTAATGAAACTAATTAAGAATTCAGATAAAAAGATTTGAAACGGAGGGGGTATAATCGGAAAATAGAACAACTGAAACTTACTCTTTCATCACTTCCGTTTTTCAATGCTAAATTTTCCTAATTTAACTATTTAGTTAAAATAGGAAGTAAAGAATAAAATTACAGTTATTTCTTCTTGTTAATGAATTTCTTTTAGGATTTATTGGAGAGATTTTTACTCATATTCATTAAGATAAAACCAAACAATTAGAAATCAATAATACCAAGCACATTTTTATTAAAATCAGTTTTTTTAATATCAATATGCAAATTAGCTTTACGTCTACACTGAAAACTGGTATTTTGTTGTATATATAAATACAATTGCATGTTATTAGTATTTAGGTAAGGCCAACAGTATTAATAATGTCAAACAGTTTTATTATTAATTGAGGTTTAAATAGAAATAGAATCATGGAGAATGTGACGTAAATAACTAAGGAAATTGTGACTTGAGTAGTAACAGAGTTTCGGTTACAGACAGAAAAACACACAATCTCCATTATAATAAGATTTGGTGAACTTCAGTAGTGATGCTGCTACAGGTTCTTTTGAAAGATAAGGTGCGGGGGAGAGGCACCTGTATAAGCACCCAACAGAAATGGGTGTGGATGAGAAATTCAAGGCAGATACGGTTCGCTCTGAGATTACAAGAATATATGTATATATTTACCAACACCTCCGCACGAGTAGGATGTGACACAAGGTCAATTTCTTAAGCGGAGTTTAACAAGTTTGAATTCAGAGTTTTCCTTCTCCAAGACTGGTTGCCTAACCAAGGTTAAAGAGCCCAGTATGCCCTACTATTTATCCATAGCTGGAGGGAGAGTAGGATTCATACCTTTACCAAGGGTATTAGCGCAAAGTTAAATGCAATTACCACATCCACATTATTTTGTTGATATGGTTATTCACTAATATTCACTGATATGGTTATTACAAGGAAAGAAGTATTTTCTAATTAGGAATGAGGATTAAATAAAGATTCCAAAGGAAGGAAATAGAAAGAAAAAAGAGGAAAAGAGAGAGAGAGAGGAGAGAGAAAGAGAGAGAGGGTGAGAGGGAGGAACAGAAAAAACATACTCAAAGAAAGAAAGAAAGAAAGAAAGAAAGAAAGAAACGTATATATATTTACCAACTCCTCCGGACGAGCAGGATGTGACACAAGGTCAATTTCTTAAGTGGAGTTCAGCAGGTTTGAATTCAGAGTTTTCTTTTCCTAGACCGGTTGCCTAACTAACGTTAAAGAGCCCAGTCTGCCCTACTATTCATCCATACCTGGAAGGAGGTAGAATTCATACCTTTCCCAAGGGTATTAGCGCTAGGTGAAATGTAATTAGCACGTCCAGGATTTGAACTCGGGGTGACGAGTCCAATTCCCATGACTTTAACCATTACACTACGCGCTTCCAGTATATTCATTTATCTCATGTCAACAAAATTGTTAGTTACCCTCTTGGTATGATATACCCTTCTAACATATCGGGTACATATATATTTACCAACCCCTCCGTACGGGCGGGATGTGACAAAAGGTCAATTTCTTAAGCGGAATTCAACAGGTTTGAATTCAGAGTTTTCCTTCTCCTAGACCGGTTGCCTAACTAAGGTTAAAGAGCCCAGCCTGCCTTACTATTTATCCATAACTGGAAGGAGTAGAATTCATACCTTTCCCAAGGGTATTAGCGCTAGGTGAAATGTAATTAGCACGTCCAGGATTTGAACTCGGGGCGACGAGTTCATTTCCCTTGACTTTAACTATTACACCACGCGCTTCCAATTATAAGAACTAGCAAATATATGCACCCTCCGGGTGCAAGTATTTTAGTTAAATTTTATAATAAAATATGATATTAAATTAGAAAGGCTAATGAAACTGAATAAGAATGTAGATAAAAAGATTTTGAACAGAGGGGGTATGATTGAAAAATAGAACAACTTTGAAACTAACTCTTCCATCATTTTCCGTTACTCCCGTCTTTCACTAGTAAATTTTCCTAATTAAACTATTTAGTTAAAATAGGAAGTAAAGAATAATATTACAGTTATTTCTTCTTGTTAAGGGATTTCTTTTAAGATTTATTGAAGAGATTTTTGCTCATATTCAATAAGATAAAACCAAACAATTAGAACTCAATAATACTAAGCATATATTTATTAAAATCAATTTTTTAAGAACAATATGCAAATTAGCCTTCCCATTCTTACTGTAAACCTCTATTTTGTTGTATATATAAATACAATTGCATGCTATTAGTATGTAGATATGGTCAACAGTGTAAGTAATGTAAAACAATTTTATTAATAATTGAGGTTTAAATAAAAGTAAAATCATGGAGAATATGATGTAAATAAGTAAAGGAATTGTGACTTGTATAGTAATATAGTTTCGGTTACAGATAGACAAACCCACAATCTCCATTATAATAAGATATAACTTGGTTAATTATGAAGACAATTAAAAACAATGGTATTTATGTTGGTATCTCCTAGCAGTGATGCTGCTGCAGATTCTTTTGAAAGATAAGGTGCGGGGGAGAGGTACCTGTATAGGCACCCAATAGAAATGGGTGTGTGGATGAGAAATTCAAGGCAGATACGGTCCGCCCTGAGATTACAAGAATATAAGAATAATAAATAAATATAAAATGGCGACCTGGCTGAAAGAAAAGAAGAACATGAGTTTTAAACAAAGAATCGAAAAGAAACAGCGACAGAATAGCAAAAGCAAGACGCGTTGGAAAATAAAGGGACAAGGAACAAGAGACTGGTGAGTGTAAGGGTGGAGCAGGAAGCAGAAGAAAGGGATTTGAATAACGTAATTATTAGGACCTTCTGTCAAAGACTATGCAGACTAGCAAACCGACAGAATTCATCTCCCATATGAATAAACTCTGACATAATTGTATTTCGAGTCGTTAATGAGGTGACGCAGGAGGGCGGGTCCTGTGGGAGACGGGCGGGTTCGTTCGTTCTTGTTCGATAACACTGAAAAGAATGAAAAGGTAGGCTGAGGCTGCCAATACCGTTTGGACAAGTGCGGCTTCAGATGGAATCGGTGGAAGGTATTAAAAGAACGGCCGAATCGAAATAGTGGGAGACTGGGCGCTAAAACAAGCAAGAATGCAGAGTTTAATGGAAAGGAAGTCCAAGCCAGTCACGTGCTTAACCGGAAGGAGAAGAGAGAGAGAGAGAGAGTGAGAGCGAGAGAGAGAGAGAGAGAGAGAGAGAAAAGACGAAGAAGAAAAAGAGGAATATATATAAAGTGGAAAGTAAGGAACAAAGAAATGAGAGTGTGTTGGTAAAAGGAAATGATAAGTAGAATTTGTAGAGCAAGAATGGTGAAAAGGAGAGCAAGGAGGGGAAAAAGACAGAGGAATATAAAGTAGAGAGTAACAAGCAAAGAGAAGGAGAGTAAGATAGAGATAATAATAATTAGAATATTGGAGAGCAAGAATGGCGTGAGAGAAGAACAAGGAGGGTAAAAAAGTTAGAGAATTATAAAGTGAAGAGTGAGGAGTAAATAAAAAGAGAGACAAGATAGAGAGAATAAATTAAATGGAAATAATAAGTTCAATATTAGAGAGTAAGAATGGAGAGTAAGGAGGGCAAAAAGGCAGAGGAATAAAATTGGAGAGTAACATGCAAAGAAAAAAAGAATAGGTAGACAGAATAATAAGTAGAATATTGGAGTACGAGAATATTGAGAAAGGAGAGCAAATAGGGAAAAAAGACAGAGGAAAGTGGAGAGTAAGGAGCAAATAAAAGGAGAGCAGGTAGAGAGAATGAATTAAATGGAAATAATAAGTAGAATATTGGAGAGCGTTTATAGCGAGAAAGAAAAGGGGAAAAAGACAGAGGAATAGAAAGTGGGGGGAAAGGTGCAAAGAGAAGAGGAGTAGGTGAGAAAATCATTTGGAGAGCAAGTATTTAGAAAAAAGAGAATAATGAGGGGAAAAGACAGATAAATATATGATGATTAGAATATTGGAGAGCAAGAATGGCGCGAGAGAAGAACAAGGAGGGTTAAAAAGTTAGAGAATTATAAAGCGGAGAGTGAGGAGTAAATAAAAAGAGAGACTAGATAGAGAGAATAAACTAAAAGCAAATAATAAGTACAGTATTAGAGAGTGAGAAAGGAGAGTAAGGAGGGCAAAAGACAGAGGAATACAAAGTGGAGAGTAAGGAGTAAAGGAAAAGAGGTACTAGATAAAGAGAATAAGTTAAAAGCAAATAATAAGTAGAATATTGGAGAGCGAGAATGGCGGGAAATAAGAGCAAGGAGGGCGAAAGAGAAAAGAGGAACATATAGTGGAGAGTAAGGTGTAAAAAAAAGAGAAGGGCCGGGTTAGCTCAGTGGTAGAGCGTTCGGTTAGAAACCACAAGGTTCCTAGTTCGATACCCGCCCTCGCCAACTCAGCGTATCTGTGCGCCAAAGTAAGGAGCTGATCCTAGGTGTGGTGCTCCACCTCAGACGCTAAAATAATCTCCTTGGTCTAGCGCTAGTGAAAAGGGGATAGACTCCCTCGCTGCATGGCTGATACCGACGTTAGGCTGCCCCGACGACTTTACTTTTTTTTATATAGAGTTAATAATAAGTAATAATTGGAGAGAAAGAATGGCGAGAAAGGAGAGCAAGGAGAGTATTAAAAAGTCAAAGAATTATAAAGTGCTGAGTGAGGAGCAAAGAAAAGGAGAGACTAGATAGAGAAACTAATAAGTAGAATATTGGAAAGTGAGAAAATGTGAAAAGAGAGCAAGGAGGGCAAAAATGTCAAAGAAATTATATAAAGCGGAGAGTAAGGAGTAAAGAAAAAGAGATACTAGATAAAGAGAATAAATTAAAAGGAAATAATAAGTAGAATATTGGAGAGCGAGAATGTCGAGAAAGGAGAGCAAGGAGGACAAAAGAGAAAAGCGGAACATATAGTGGAGAGTAAGGTGTAAAGAAAAAGAGAGTAAGTAGTGAGAATAAATTAAAAGCAAATAAGTAGAATATTGGAGAGCGAGAATGGCGAGAAAGGAGAGCAAGGAGGACAAAGAAGTCGACGAGCTTTTGGAGTGAGTAAAGATGGACTTATGAAACCATAAAGAGATTCTAAGAAATGGTTTAAGACAACAAGTCGCTTGAGATAAGATCGTATCTACCTTGTCAGTTAAAATAATTTGATCGAGAGAGTGAATAACGCTAAATAAAATAAAATAAAAGAAAGATATGGATGCCTCCTGTGGTGTTAAGTTAATCGAGCTCGACCTTCTAGCTATTGTTAATGAGTTCGATTCCCACCGGGTGCTCAATGCTTCTGGTCGCGCCTAAACAAAGCTAAGATTAGCAAATGATAATAATTATAAAGATTCGTTTCCAGTCTTTGTAACAAAAACTACGTCACTGCTTATGTCACACTACCTAAAATCATCATAACATAGAATAAATAGACTGCAATGTTAGACAGTCCTCATTGGTTTTTTTAAACAAGTTTTAATAAATACATACCTGGTATTATCTATCTATATATAGTTTGTTTTATTTTAATATATATTTAAAGTTATCAGAACTAAATTTCCATTTAATTTATTTTATTTTTACTCCTTTAATAAATTTGATGATTTTACTTTTACTTATGATATAAACTCCCATCCCCTTAGGCAATATACATTTTACGTAGCCCAGAGGGCTTTTTAAAAATTTTTTCTAGTACTGATAATGTACCTCCTGTTTTGATGGATAAGGTAATCAAGAAATAATATGGTTTATTTGTTTTACGGCATGCCAATCCCTAATGGGTTATTTAATGCTAAATTAGATTAATTTCCGAATGCTGAATTGTAACCACAACTATATTTTCAATGTTTCATTGCATTTTTTTTAATAAATTTTTCTTTTGTTCTATAATAATTGTTTGTATACATTATTGTGATATCAAGTATTCCTATCCAATACTAATAATGTACAATCTGTTATGTGATTTTAGCATTCCTATTCTGATGTGAACTATATATTTCTCTCTAATACCAATAATGTACACACACTTATATGGTTTCAAGTATTCCTATCTAATAATAATAATTTAAACAGAGTTATATAGTTGCAAGGGCCTATAATCATATATATATATATATATATATATATATATATATATATATATATATATATATAGGTATATATAAAAACAATTTTTTTGTGATGAAACAAAGAAAATACAGTGCTCAATCACAAATTGTGAGAGCTAATATCTATTTAATTTGCTGAGTTTTTATAGATCAATGTTCATTATAAACAGCTACCCAGGTTTCATGCCAAGGGGCAATCATCAGGACGTTGAGTTAGATCCCATGGTGTTTGTTAAAGATCTTTACTTAATCTATTAATTAGATTAAGTAAAGATCTTCAACAAACACCATGGGATCTAACTCAACGTCCCGATGATTGCCCCTTGGCATGAAACCTGGGTAGCTGTTTATAATGAACATTGATCTATAAAAACTCAGCAAATTAAATATATATATATATATATATATATATATATTAATATATATATACGCACACGTATATATATATATATGTATGTATGTGTGTGTGCGCGTGCGTGTGTGTGTGTGTGTGTGTTACGTGTGTGTGGGTGTGTGTGTCATAGATTAAAAGAAAGGGAGAAAATTCGTCCCCAGGACAGTTGACTTATGAACTGGGTTCGATCTTACCTGAATGCTAACGCATATAACGCATATAATTTATAAATGTGCATGCTTATATTCATTACTCATGCACTTAGTTATATATATATAATATATATATATATATATATAGCAATATATATATATATATATAGTATATATATATATGCACGCTCCTGAGTGTGTATATGTTTGCGTGTCTACTTTTATATTTTGATGTTTGTCGAATAATAATATTGTATATATATATATATTAATATATATAAGTTAATGTGTGGTTTGCTGATGCAGGTAGATTAAGAGAGCTCAATGTACCACCAGTGAGTAAAAGGACAGAGCGAACTCTAAACATTACAATAATTTATTTCAAACATGCATCTTCAGGTAATCACAAGAACTGACTCTATATATATATATATATATATATATATTATAATATATATGTCTATAAATTTAATGTGTATTGCAGCACACCTTATATCACCAAAATGTAATGGTTAGTAGGCTAAATTCGCAGACATTGTAGTGAGTTCGAACCTCACTATGTGGAGCTTAGTGAATTAGGGCAGCTCACTAGCTAGACAGATCGTTCGATCATCCATGACGGTCGTAACGGTTTAGCACGCAGACCATTCGTCACACAGTGCCACATAAGTTTAGCTTAGTAAATTCTATCACATCGCAGACCATTGTTAGTGAAGCGTACATAACATCCGCCTTTCATTGTTAGTGAATGCGATTCTTACTGTAGCCTTGTGCCACATCTAAGTTTAGCTTAGTAAATAATTCTATCACCAAAATGTAATGGTTAGTAGGCTAGATTCGCAGACCATTGTTAGTGAATGCGATTCTCACTGGGCGACCCACACTTCTGGCCTTGTGCCACATCTAAGTTTAGCTTAATAAATAACTCTATCACCAAAAAAAATGGTTAGTAGGCTAGATTCGTAGACCATTGTCAGTGCGTTCGATTCTCACTGGGCGCCTCACACATTTGGCCTTGTGCCACATCTAAGCAAAGCTTAGTGAATAACCATATCAACAAAATAATGTGGATGTGGTAATTGCATTTCACTTTGCGCTAATACCTTGGGAAAGGTATGAATCCTACTCTTCCCCAGCTATGGATAAATAGTAGGGCAGACTGGGCTCTTTAACCTTGGTTAGGCAACTTGTCTAGAAGAAGGAAAACTCTGAATTCAAACCTGTTTAACTCCGCTTAAGAAATTGACCTTGTGTCACATCCTACTCGTGCGGAGAAGTTGGTAAATATATATCAACAAAATAAACCAACAATAGCTGTTGGGGGAATTTCGGTAGGCAAAGTGTTAAGCCGTATGTCTGGCTTCTGGGCTTTATGGGTCAGACGTTATAGCAATTTTCATTCCTAAACGAGGCTGAAAGGAAAAAGAAATAAAGAAAAGAAAAAACGTTGATTTAGCGTTCGTTTCATTAGCCTAAACCGGGTCGGTATTGTATAGATCGCTACTTGAGTTGTCGCAAGACTTCGTCCGCTGAATTCGCCAGGAAATTTTAATGGAGTCGCTCCGTCTGACGAGGACATTGTCAAGCACATCTCATCTAATCCAATGCGCTAAACGCCGGCCGTCAAAATAGAAAGTGTCCTGTTGACAATTAGTTTTGAAGACACTAAGCGACTCTAAATGGAGAAAAAGAAGAAGAAGAAGAAGAAAAAAAAACTATTTGTATTTAATTTGATGGAACTCTATCTTTATTATTTTGGGAACTGTCTGTATGTGGTTTTTATCTCAGTCTATTCGTATCTGCCTCAGACATTTATTTCCATATCTATCTATCTATCTATCTATCTATCTATCTGTCTGTCTGTCTGTCAGTCTGTTTGCCTGTCTGTTCATATTTCGATTTAACCTCTTTGTCTCTAAGTCTGTTCATATCTATCTATCTATTCATCTATCCTAATCCATTCCCTCTCTCTCTCTCTCTCTCTCTCTCTCTCTCTCTCTCTCTCTCTCTCTCTCTCTATCTATCTATATTGTCATATTCGATTTTTTTCTTTATCTCTCAGTCTGTTCATATCTATCTATCTATATATCTATTTATCTATCTTAGTCTCTTCCATTCTATCTATCTATCTAGCTATCTATCTCTCTCTCTCTCTCTCTCTCTCTCTTCTCTCTCTCTCTCTCTCTCTCTCTCTCTATATATATATATATATATATATATATAGGGTTTCGATCCCGACTGGAGGTAGTTTGCTAAGTTTAGCCACACTGAGAAGACGTGATCTGTCGAAACACGATGTCCGTGGATCACACACACACACACACACACACACACACATATATATATATATTATATATATATATATATATATATATATATATATATATAGAGAGATAGATAGATAGATAGATAGATAGATATAATATTAAAATGAATGAACAATGCATGAAGTAAAAGTCCAAGAAAAAGCATGTGAGTCATCCATTCTAGTCAATATTTTCATACAATACTGACGTGAACAGTGACGTAGTTTCGGTTACAGACAGCCACCGACTCTACATTATATATATATAGTTTCATCTCTATTAGTAAATGATTGATAACTAATTCAACTTGACTCAACCGAATCTCTATTATATTAAGATGTTAATAAAATCTTTTTCTTTTTTCTTTTCTTTAATCTTTACAGGAATCCAACAAGCAAGACAAAAGTGACGAAGAATCACGAAGCTTAGTTGAACCCGAGCCGAGCAAACGACAACAGTCAACGCAAATGAAGTTTATCATTCTGCACTACTCTCCCTTCAAAGCCGTTTGGGATTGGATAATCCTGCTTCTAGTTCTGTACACAGCAGTGTTTACACCTTATTCGGCGGCCTTCCTTCTTAACGAAGACGAGATTCGTATGAAACTCAATAGGGATGCTGCGACGCGCCTGAAAAACGCCGAGACCAGCAAGGCGGACCCTCTGGTGATAATTGACCTCCTGGTTGACATTATGTTCATAGCTGACATACTCATCAACTTTAGGACTACTTTTCTTCAAAATGGCGAAGTGGCCAGCGATCCACAACTGATCGCCAAGCATTACGTGAAAGGATGGTTTCTTATTGATGCTATTGCTGCCATTCCGTTTGATCTCCTGTTGTTCGGTTCAGGTACCAGTGATGTAAGTACAGACCACTATTTTGCTTTTTTTCGGAAGGGGGTTTGTTTGTCTGGGGGGTTTTCAGTTGTCTTTTCTAACATTTCAATTCAATAATTTTCTAGGGGCATCAGAATTTGTGAAAAAAATATACAAGATGCCTAAAATGATATATATGTATAATCCAGATTAATAACTATTTTAACTTATGAAAAATAAACAAGATGCGTAAGATGATAGGTAGTAAGACTAACTGTTTGATCTCCTGTTATTCGGTTCAGTGATGTAAGTACAGACCACCATTTTTGTTTTTTCGGGATTTCTGTTTGTCTGGTTTTTTTTTAGTTGTCTTTTCTAACATTTAAATTCAAATATGTAATGTTTTTCTAGGGGTATCAGAATCTGTGAAAAAAATATACAAGATGCCTAAAAGGATATATATGTATAATCCAGATTAATAACTAATTTAACTTATGAAAAATAAACAAGATGCGTAAGATGATATGGTAGTAAGACAACTGTTATTCGGTTCAGGTACCAGTGATGTAAGTACAAACGACATTTTGTTTTCTGTGGGGTTTTTGTTTGTTTGTTTTTTTTTCAGCTGTCTTTGGGGAAAATATACAAATGCGAAGGATAATAAGATAGTAAGACATCCATTTTGTTTTGTAAGACGTCCTTTTATTTTTTCGGTTTTTTTATATTCTTTTTACTAATAGACATCAAAAATAGTTTTACTGCCAAAATTCAAATAAATATATTTTCTTTCTAATAAAACCAAGTTTCTAACAATCAAATTCAAATATTTAATGTTTTTCATCAGAATTTGTGAAAAAATATACAAGATGCCTAAAATGATATATATGTATAATGACTACCAGATATTGATATATAATAACCGTTTTAAACAACAAAATAACAACCCAGACATCCTGATTAATAACTAATTCAACTTGAGAAAAATAAACAAGATACGTAAGATAATAAGGTAGTAAGACATCTTTATGATCTTCTCTTGTTTGGGTCATGACGACATTTTTTTGGGGGTTGGGGTTTTATTTCAGCTGTCTTTGTGAAAAATATACAAGATACGTAAGATAGTAAGGTAGTAAGACACCTATTTTGTTTAGTAAGACACCATGTTGTTTTTCGTTTTGTTTTTTGTTTTTCGTTTTTCATCTATCTTCTATTTTAACAAGCAATAAAAAAAAACACTCTCCGGGAG
The DNA here is from genome assembly GCA_023376005.1 of Doryteuthis pealeii. Taxonomy (NCBI): domain Eukaryota; kingdom Metazoa; phylum Mollusca; class Cephalopoda; order Myopsida; family Loliginidae; genus Doryteuthis; species Doryteuthis pealeii. The sequence goes on along the minus strand of CM042170.1, from coordinate 69,024,175 downwards.
GTGCAAAATTAATTTTACCGTACTTTCATGAGAAAATGTAAACAGATCTGTGAAATCATAAAAAATAGTTTTCCTGTCAAAATTCTAATAAATATATTTTATTTCTAATAAAACAATGTTTATAACAGTAAAATATAAATATTTAAGTTTTTTTCGGGGAGAGGGGCGTCAAAACCGTCTGTTTTGATTACTGTTCGATAAATAATTCAACTTGAGAAAAAATATACAAGAAGCCTAAGATGATTTATTTGTATGATGATAACCAGATCTTGATATACAGGGTGCGGCATAAGTAACGCACTTTTTTAATTTCATATCTTATAATGTATATTTTCTTTTAATTAATTTGCTAAATCTTCATTTTTTCAGATAGTTTATACAACCATAAGATTAACAAAGGAACAGAGAGTAAAATCAATTCAATTCTACTATCAAAACAATAAAATTTTGTTCACTTTCCTTTTACCATATATATATATATATTACAGGGCACGGCATAAGTAACGCCCTTTTGAATTTCATATCTTATATGTATATTTTCTTTATTATTTTCTTTAATTAATTTGCAAATCTTCATTTTTCCAGATATTTTATACAACAATGAGATTAACAAAGGAACAGAGAGTAAAAATCAATTCAATTTCTACTATCAAAACAATAAAAATATACATTATAAGATATGAAATTAAAAAGAGCGTTACTTATGCCGCACCCTGTATAATAGCTGTTTCAAACAACAAAATTATAACCCAAACATACTTATTAATAACTAATTCAACTTATGAAAAATAAACAAGATACGTAAGATAATAAGGTAGTAAGAAAACTGTACAGAAGTCATTTCGTTTCGGGTTTTTTTTTCTTTCGTTTATGGGAGTTTTTTTTTTTCAGTTGTCTTTTATCTTAACTAGCAAAAAATAATCATCCCCGGGCGGTGAGAGAGTTAATTTTTACCACTCCCTTTCTTAAAAAAATGTAAACAGATCTTTGAAATCTTTTTCTTTTTTTTTTTATAATAGACATAACATTTTGAAGTTTTCGCTCTTTCGTAAAAAAAAATGCAAACAGATATTTGAAATCTGTTTTCTCTGTTTTTAATAATATACATAAAACTACTTTTGCAGTCACATTTCAAATAAATATGTTTTCTTTCCAATAAAACTAAGTATAGCAAGATTACTGGTATCAGGGGTGGGCTCAAAGTTTACATACCGGACATGTATGCCAAAAAGGAGAACACCGAATTAAAACTTATTAAACCCCGCCAAAAAACTGACCTTGTGTCACATCCATCTCGTGCGGAGGGGTTGGTACATATTTACATACATAAGAGGCTCTATCCTAACATATAATACCATTTTGGAATTACGCCGACGGCGTGAGCAAATTATAGGAAAAAAATAGAGGGGGAAAATAAAGATTTAACTCAACAAGTTTTTGTTGAGGGTGGGGCCAAAAAGAAGCGAGTCCAACGCCTTCTCGCAGGCTAAACTTTCTCTTTGCCAACACCGACTTCTTCTTCTTCTTCTTCTTCTTCTTCTTCTTCTTCTTCTTCGTCGTCGTCGTCGTCGTCGTCGAATCCTCTAGCAGCTACCGTAGCAACACACGTTTCTGCACTTCCCGCTTCTGGGTGTTTGCTTCTATTCATACATAGGTCTGCTTCTATCATCCGGCCGTCTGTGCTTCACATACGGGACTGTCAACTCAATCCCAGTTGCCGGAATGCCCGCAGCTATCATCCGGGCATCTGGCGTTCACATACAGGACAGTGTCGCCTTTTCGCATCCTGAAAGGACGCGGGTTCGATCCTAGGTCAGCCCTACACGCCAGGCAAAGCCCAGTCCGCTTCCTTCGAGAATACGGCAAGTTTTCATGCCCGCCACTCAACTTGTGTTCTCTGTCACACAAATTAAAAACATTCCGAGCCAAATCCGGACCCGCAATACTAAAATCTTGGATTCTCAAATTTTAATTACTGTGATTTTTTTTCGGCAACTTTTTACGTGAATTTTTGCGATGATTTTGTATGATGATCTAAGAACCACTCACAAAGGAATTGGCCCTTTCGATCATCTTGTATTCAGATCAAATACCAATCTTTGATATTAATTACATTGTCAGGGTCTTTGAGTCTTAGAGACATCAAAGAACCGTCCTCAATAGAACGCATTTATTTTAACCAATATTTATGAACGAAAAAGAATTTTACAACGACATACAGTAATCTTCCTCAAAAGTGCGCTGAATTCGGCCGTATAAAAAGTAGTCACCCTAGTATATAGGGTTTTACGCTCTCTTTTGATGTTGTTTGACCTTTGCTCTTTCATCACTGGCCTACAAAAAGTTCGACTCATAGAATGACAGTGAAAAATATTCTTATTACTTTCCCTTATCACAGAATTTTTTAATAATAAACGCGAATGCCAGTGTTTCAGTGTGTCACATTTTTCAAATTTACTCCTAGAAGCCGTAACCCAACATATCATACAATTTTGGAATCAGGTTGGCCCCGAGTACGGATCCGCAATCCTGAACTTCTTTATTCCAAAGTTTTAATTACTGCGATTTTTTTTCGGCGATTTCAACAGGCATTGTCTTTTATAAATTTTGTTTTTATATAATCTTTGTATTTGTTAAAAGTCTGTCTGAAGATCTTTCAGTTATCAACGTGAAACTCAGTGTTACGGATTTACGGTCTTAGAAACGTTCTTATAATTTATATACATTTTTTCTTTAAAATATTACAGTAATCATACACACATACAGGCGCACACACACACACACACATATATCTAGATATAGATATATGTGTGAGTTTGTGTGTGTGTGTGAGTGTGTGTATAATATATATATATATATATATATATATATTATATATATGTAAGTGTGTGTATGTGTGTGTGTGTGCGTTTGTGTTTGTGTGTCTTATTTTATGTATTTTTTAGGAGGTTGTGTGGAATAGAGCAGTCATTATACTGTATGATATATATTTATAGGTGCAAGTATTTAAGTTTTAATATAATAAAATATCATGTTAAATTAGAAAGGCTAATGAAACTGAATAAGAATTGAGATAAAAAATATTTGGAACAGAGGGGGTATAATCGGAAAATAGAACAACTTTGAAACTAACTCTTCCCCCATTTTCCGTTACTCCCGTCTTTCATTGTTAAATTTTCCTAATTTAACTGTTTAGTTAAAATAGGAAGTAAAGAATAATATTAGTTATTTCTTCTTGTAAAGGGATTTCTTTTAAGATTTATTGAAGAGATTTTTGCTCATATTCAATAAGATAAAACCAAACAATTAGAAATCAATAATACTAAGCATATATTTATTAAAATCAATTTTTTAAGATCAATATGCAAATTAGGCTTGCCGTTCACACTGTAAACCGGTATTTGGTTATATATATAATTACAATTGCATGTTATTAGTATGTTGATATGGTCAACAGTGGCTTCGGCCTCTGGACCATTGATATAATTAACAGCGTCGATCCCAGGGGGCCATCCCCCCAGGCAACACCTGTCCCCTCGATTTAAAGAGGCAGGGCTGGGTTTATTGCCCAGTGCCTGAGGCGCCCCCCTTGAGGGGGAATGCCGACGGGATCGACGCAATTTTTCACCAGCCACTCCATGAGCTTCGGTTTGTGGGTGGTCCCACGTTAATAGGGACTTTGTGCCTGACCCGTACAAGTGGGGTACGCGGTAAATATAGTATGTTGATATGGTCAACAGTGGCTTCGGCCTCTGGACCATTGATATAATTAACAGCGTCGATCCCAGGGGGCCATCCCCCCAGGCAACACCTGTCCCTCGATTTAAAGAGGCAGGGCTGGGTTTATTGCCCAGTGCCTGAGGCGCCCCCTTGAGGGGAATGCCGACGGGATCGACGCAATTTTTTCACCAGCCACTCCATGAGCTTCGGTTTGTGGGTGGTCCCACGTTAATAGGGACTTTGTGCCTGACCCGTACAAGTGGGTACGCGGTAAATACAGTATGTAGATATGGTCAACAGTGGCTTCGGCCTCTGGACCATTGATATAATTAACGGCGTCGATCCCAGGGGCCATCCCCCCAGGCAACACCTGCCCCCTCGATTTAAAGAGGCAGGGCTGGGTTTATTGCCCAGTGCCTGAGGCGCCCCCCTTGAGGGGGAATGCGACGGGATCGACGCAATTTTTCACCAGCCACTCCATGAGCTTCGGTTTGTGGGTGGTCCCACGTTAATAGGGACTTTGTGCCTGACCCGTACAAGTGGGGTACGCGGTAAATACAGTATGTAGATATGGTCAACAGTGGCTTCGGCCTCTGGACCATTGATATAATTAACGGCGTCGATCCCAGGGGCCATCCCCCCAGGAACACCTGCCCCCTCGATTTAAAGGGCAGGGCTGGGTTTATTGCCCAGTGCCTGAGGCGCCCCCTTGAGGGGGAATGCCGACGGGATCGACGCAATTTTTCACCTGCCACTCCATGAGCTTCGGTTTGTGGTGGTCCCACGTTAATAGGGACTTTGTGCCTGACCCGTACAAGTGGGGTACGTGGTAAATACTATGTAGATATGGTCAACAGTATAAGTATTGTAAAACAATTTTATTAATAATTGAGGTATAAATAAAAATAAAATCATGGTAAATGTGATGTAAATAACAAAGGGAATTGTGACTTGTATAGTAATATAGTTTCGGTTACAGACAGACAAACCCACAATCTCCATTATAATAAGATATATATGGGAGTAAATATGGAAAATAAATCCGACAATATAAAGAAAATTTTGAAAAAAACAAGTGTTCCGAAAATGGGATGAATTTAATTATCTATGTTTAAACATTTCGGTTACATTGAACCTTCATCGGGATGTCTCTTGGGGTGAAGAAAATGATGGATGTTTTTATAGATGACAGGAGATGAAATGTTTAAACATAGATAATTAAATTCATCCCATTTTCGGAACACTTGTTTTTTTCAAATTTTCTTTATATATATATAAATATATATATATGTGTGTGTGTGTTTATGTTTATATATATATATATGTTTATATATATAATATTATATGTTTATGTTTATATATAATATATATATTTATGTTTATATATATATATAAATATATATATATTTTTTTTTTTTTTTTCTTTAGAGGGAAAAAGATTCTACATTGAGGAAAATTTTTCTGTTATGCAAGTATTGATGATTATCCATCTGATGAGAATTAATTAATTAATATATATGTGTGTGTGTGTATATACATACATACACACACACACACACACACACACATATATATATATATATATATATATATATATATATATATATATATATATGTATATATATATATATATTGGTGAGCTTTGTTAAATCAACTTAGATTTATATAGGCCCCAATTTTGGTCGAAATAAATTTATTTTGGAATAACGGTGTTGAGTTTTTCCTTCCTTTCAAAGATAAATATTGCTCTGTATATAATCTAAAAAGATTATTATACATTGAGCTCTTTTTAGTGATTTAAAGATTCACTGTATTTATACATACTGGATCATACAATTATAATACAGTGTGTCTTAGAAATCACATATAGAATCATCCCTTACTACCAAGTTTTGGATACCTCACACACACACACATCTTATTATAATGGAGATTGTGTGTTTTTCTGTCTGTAACCGAAACTATATTACTACTCAAGTCACAATTCCCTTCGTTATTTACATTACATTCTCCATGATTTTATTTATATTTAATTTAAACCTCAATTAATAAAATTGCTTCACCTTTTTATTAGTGCTGTCCATATCTACATACAATTAACATGCAATTGTATTTATATATACAAAAATAGCGGTTTACAGTGTGAATGGGAAGGCTAATTTGCATATTGATAATAAAAATGTGATTTTATTAAATATGTACTTAGTATTATTGATTTCTAATTGTTTGGTTTTATTTTAATGAATATAAGCAAAAATCTCTCCAATTAATCTTAAATGAAATCCATTAACAAGAAAAAATAACTGTCATTTTATTCTTTATTTCCTAATTTAACTAAATAGTTAAATAAGTAAAATTCAGCAATGAAAGACGGGAGTGATGGAAGAGTAAGTTTCATTTCTATTTTTCTATTATACCCCCACTCTGTTACATATCTTTTTATCTGCCTTCTTATTAGACTTTCTAATTTAATACGATATTTCATTACATTAAAACTTAAATACTTGCACCCGGAGTGTGCATATATTTGCGAGTATATATATATATATAATGTGTGAGTGTTTGTGTGTTTGTTTGTGTGTATGTATGTGAATATATATATACCATATTCAGTCCAATGAAATAGGTTAGTTTGAAAGAATTGTGGACCGTGCGTGTGTGGTTACGGCTGTAGGGCCACTAAAGTTGATAGTGCTTATTTGACTTCAGCATCGAAGGAATCGACCCAGACGTCTCTTATACAAAATCCGTGAGCTTGTAATATGCTTGAATATCCGTTTCGGGATGAGATTCAGAGTTAAAGACAGTTTTACTGGGTCAGGGACAGGCGTTGTCATGGTGACCACGTAATCAGCTCAATTTACGACTAATGAGCGGAGATGGGAATGATCAAAAAGAAAAAAAGTGCCCAGATTAAAGTTGTAGTGTCTGCCATGATCGTCTAAGAGAGAAGGGGAAATCACAGGAAAAAAAGGGCGGTAATAAAGGACTATTTGCTCGTAAATTCCTACCATAAAATAAACTGAACCCCCATTTTATGTACGTGGTTTTGCAATAAACGTTTTATTTTTCTTGCACCCATTATTTTACAATACTAAATATATTTCCTTTATTTATTCTAATATTCATTTCAATATGTATATTCTCAAAGCTATTGTTTTGTGAGAATGGTTAGTTTTAAAGTGGGGGTTTTTTACTCGTAAATTCCTACCATAAAATGCCCAAGCCTAATTTTATGGTAGGAATTTACGAGTAAAAAGTTGAATATTACTTTTTGTTGTTATTTCTTTTCTTTTTGGCTTTGGTACTCTAAAATAAAAACGTCAGATTTTAATCATCGTCGACGAAAAAACAAAATTACGTTCCTAAAAGAAGGATCCAATTTCTGGATCACCATGTACAAGGTGACCCAGAAAAAAACTGAACCTAAATTATTTATCTATTTTCCCATCAAACTAACCCTAAAACCCAAGCCTAACTCTAAACCCCAACCCCAATCCTAAACCCTAACACTAAACCCCCTAGTTAAAAGTAACAGTTTTATTACAAAATTTGTGGGTTCTGTTTTTTCTGGGATACCCTAATTTACTAAATGAATTCGGCAGATAAGCAACACCAGATAATTAGGATTTACATTTTCACATTTAATTTGGACGATATATATATATATATATATATATATATATATATATATATATAATCCAAAATTCCAGAGAAGAAATCTTCCTTACGACACGAGTTTTATTTTTAAAAAACCCGTCGCAGTTTGAGAGCTCAATGTGTGCTCTTAATGTTAGAGGCACAGAGCAAATATATAAGTAAAGAAATAACAAAAGACTTAGAGATTTAGCGTTATAGTCTATTTCAGGGAGCTTAGACAAATAGTCTAACTCTCTCGATTCATCAGATGCGAATGATGAATTGATCATTCGCATCTGATGAGTCGGGAGATTTAGACAATGTGTCTAAGCTCCCTGAAATAGACTATAACGCTAAATCTCTAAGTCTTTTGTTATTTCTTTACTTATATATATTATATATAATATATATATATATATTAATCCTCGGATTCCTTTTCTGATTACCCGGGTAACGCCGGGTAGCCCTTCTAGTCGAATGATAAAAGTCTTAGAGTTTTTTTTTCCAAGGTTAAAGAATAACTGCGATAATAAAATTATCTTTTTAGCAATGAATGGTTGACTAATTTATCTCGCTAAATGCCAAAGTTATGTGTTTCGCTCACATTAATTTCATCAAATTGCAAATGGCTACTAAAGCCCGCCAATTTCAATGGCTTCTTTTGAAACCGTTACATTCAAATAATTTGATTAATAAGTCAAAATAATTTCAAGAAACATTTCTTTTCTTTTCTTTTTTCAAATCTGAATTTATTAAATTTGTTTTCTTTTCATTTTATAACAAACCGAATCCACTCAATGTTTATCGTCAAAATACATTGCATTGGCAACTGGCAACGATAATGTTGTTACGATTTTTGTCGCCATGTTTTTGGCTGCAGGTGAGAGCACTTTACAGTGGAAATCGCTTGTGTTCCTTATTTAATAATCCTTGGTTGTTCGGTAGAATCCATTGGTTGTTCCTCAGTGTTCCTTAGTGTTGGGTAGAACCTTTTGTCGTTCCTCGATGTTTCTTAGTCTTCTGTAGAATTCTTTGGTTGTTCCTCGGTGTCCCTTAGTGTTCGGTAGAATCCTTTGGTTGTTCCTTGGTGTTCGTTAGTGTTGGGTAGAATCCTTTGGTTGTTCCTTGTGTTTCCTTAGTGTTGGGTAGAACCTTTTGTCGTTCCTCGATGTTTCTTAGTCTTGTGTAGAATTCTTTGGTTGTTCCTCGGTGTCCCTTAGTGTTCGGTTGAATCCTTTGGTTGTTCCTTGGTGTTCGTGTGTTGGGTAGAATCCTTTGGTTGTTCCTCAGTGTTCCTTAGTGTTGGGTAGAATCCTTTGGTTGTTCCTTGGTGTTCTTTAGTGTTGGGTAGAACCTTGGTTGTTCTCAGTGTTCCTTAGTTTGGGTAGAATCCTTTGGTTGTTCCTCGGTTTCCTTAGTGTGGGGTAGAATCCATTGTTTATTTCTCGGTGTTCCTTAGTGTTGGTAGTAGAATCCTTTGGTTGTTCCTCGGTGTTCCTTAGTGTTGGTAGAATCCATTGTTTATTTCTCGGTGTTCCTTAGTGTTGGGTAGAACCTTTGGTTGTTCCTCGATGTTTCTTAGTGTTGGGTTGAATCCTTTGGTTGTTCCTCAGTGTTCCTTACTGTTGGGTAGAACCTTTGGTTGTTCCTCGATGTTTCTTAGTCTTTGGTTGAATCCTTTGGTTGTACTTGATGTTCCTTAGTGTTGGGTAGAATCCTTTGTTTATTTCTCGGTGTTCCTTAGTGTTGGTGCACTGAAAGCACACAAACTGTGATGCTTTCTGAGGCTACTGATTGTTCTCTCTCTTTCTGGTTCTCTTTTCTGTCGACGCTACTCTCCTCTCTGCCTCACCCCTGGATTATATATATAAGCAGAGAAAATTCGACCAACAGAAACAAATGAAATCCTTTTTTTGTCACCATGTACATCAATGGTTCTCAACTTCTTTTACCTATTGACCCCCTTTAATCCTATTTTATTATGGTGGACCCCCATAGCCATTCGTTGTTTAAAAATCCCATTGTATTTTTATAGTTAAATACATTTTACTTGTCTGGGTCCCAAAAATGTTATATGATCCCCGGTGGTCCATATGCACCCCAGTTTAGAACCACTGCTGTATATTATCATAGATACCACATTACCCAATCTGTATTACTCATACGCTGAGTTGGCGGGGACCGGTATCGAACTCAGAACATGTTCAATTCTAAATCGGGGGCTCTATCCAATGAACTTAACCGGATGATATATAACCTGACAAAATCAGACCAAAATAAACAAATGTAAACAAATGAGAATTCAAAATTATTTAATCAGAATGAAGTTAAGAAGAAAATCAAAAAAAAGAAAAAAAGGAGAGAAGGGAATTGACAATGAGAACCGCAAATAAAGAAGCTGGCCCAAGCCAAGACGTTTCTTTACAATGATCATCGCAGTGTTGTTCGCAGACTAATCCAATAAGATGATTGGTTAACCGTTGCATCTGGCTTAGCCAGAAGACTTTAGAAATATGGCGACACCCTACGGTTGGTCGATTCGAAAGTCGGTGCCAGATCTTTGAAATCTTCGAGGCAGCCAGTGGAATTCAATGATTAGGTTTTTGGCGCTAGAAAAGACAACACTGAAATACAAGCACTTCGGTGTTAACAAATAAATATAATAGAATGAAAATAAGTTATTGATGCGAGTTAGAAACTCTGCACACCTACGCATGGACACACCAGTGTAGGCCGACCAGATAAAACCTACATAAATCAGGTCTATGCGGGGTCTGCGTGCTTTGTGGAAGATCATCCAGGGATACTGACAGAGAGGGACGGGTGGTGAGAAAGAGTCATGGGAATCCATGCTGTCAGAATGACCTGATTATATACATATAAATACATACATACACACACATACATAAACATACATGCATATATATATATATATATTGTGTGTGTGTGTGTTGGTTGTGTGTATACATAGACAGACAGACAGACAGAGAGAGAGAGAGAGAGAGAGAGAGAGAGAGAAAGAAAAGAGATGTAATGAGAGAGAATCCCTGTGTGTGTTGGTCTTCGACATCGTAGTAAGCGAGTTCGATTCACATACCTCGGTAGGAATATCTCATCTACGGAAAGCTCGTCGAGTAGACAATCACTAATAAGTTAAATTCGAAATAGGTGCCTTATAATCTGAAATTTTACCGCACCTAAGCAAAGCTTAGCTTATATACACAGCTCTATCTGTTTTAAGGAGCGCCGTATATATATATATATATATATATATATATATATATATATAGGGGTGGGTTATAGAGTAAAATACATTTAAGCTGCGATTGTTACCATTTATCTTGAAGATAAGAGGCTAACACACTGCTTTGAAACCAATAGTAACAATCGCATCTTAAATGTATTGTACTCTATAACAAATAAATACAGGTCTTACATCCGTAATCGAGCACTTTATTTTCAATTTCTCCAATACTAAAAAACTACGTACACCCACAAACAACACACACACACACATATATAATATATATATATATATATATATATATATATATATATATACGTAGCTAGGTTACCAAGTCAGTCGTATTAGAAAATGATTCTAAGTTGGACCTTTTTCCAACGGCAGAATGTTAAAGTTGTTCATGTCTAATTTGAAAGCTCTATGTTCAATATTATTGAACAGAGCAATATAATTGGTAAAGAAAAATCTTAAAAATTTGTTATTTTGCGGTAGAAATAGATCTATAACCACAAAATGACCGATTTTTAAGCTTTTTCTTTACAAATTATATATATATATATAAGATTTACAATATATATATAGGGTAAACTATAGACACGTGTTTCGAGGTATCACCTCTCATCAGTATAGTTATACGATTTTTAGCAGCTGCCTCTGGCTTGGTTCGAGACCCGAACGAACTTACGCTCGCCAAGCCTCTTACCCACACATCCACAGTCAGTCCTCAAGTATAGCAGGCTATTTAATCGCTATATTTCTAAGGGGAAATGACCTTCACCTATAGTCATCCACGGACACGTGTTTTGACATATCAAGTCTCATCAGTGTGACTAGACATTTTGTGAGCTACCTACAGCCGGAATAGAACTCCGATCAATTCAGCATCAGTCGATTGTTTAACCGCTTGGCTATCGTCACCCACAGAAGGCGAAGGGGATTTTAACTGTTTTGATACACACATCTCTATGTATGTAAAGGCCGCCATAGAGTGCTCCATCCCTTTTTATAGGAGAGCTTTGCGTTTACGCTTTGTATTGTAAACCTTTTATTTTCATTACTCCAAGGTTTAAATTAAGTCTTGGGTGTCCTGATTAATGAAAATTGGTAAGTTGGTGCCACGTCTTGCTTTATTAACTTAGCATCGTTTTCTGTTCTCTGAGACCCAAAAATGGTCTGAAGAATTAAAAGGAATTATTCCCAGAATTTCAGATCAATACAGATTCAGTTTACCAATAAACGTGCCGTCAGAAAGCAGTAGTCTAATTCCAAGTTCGATAAAAATGACAGTTTTCAGTTTTGTATAACTTTTCTATGTGCCAAATTTTATTTTTAGGTGTTAGAACAGGGAGCGGTGTCAAAGGTTAGGGACCGGAGATGTATGCCAAAAGGTGCGGGGGGGGGTCATACCAATAAGATTGAGTGTTCAAATTAGTAAAAGTCAGACTGAGGAAGCCAAGAAATGCGGAAACAAATTTATATCTAAATCAAGGTATCCATTTATTCCTTCGAAGTGACATCTTCAGGGGGGATGGCTTTGTGTTTGAAGTGCCGAGAGTACTAGGGATAAAACCGTTGGTGGACTAATCAACGAATTCCATCTCGATATTGTACAAAGTACCTGGTACCTATTACTTATGCATAACATTTATTATCTAGACTAGCAAAAATATGCGCCCACCGCATTTATTGAATCTATTGAAATATGTTAAATTAGAAAGACTTACGAAATTAAATAAGAACTCATATAAAAAGATTACACTTATTTTAATTATATTTTAATTGGATTTTATATTAAATCTCTTTGGAAATTAAATAAGAACTCATATAAAAAGATTACACTTATTTTAATTATATTTTAATTGGTTTCTATATTAAATCTCTTAGGAAATTAAATAAGAACGCATATAAAAAGATTACACTTATTTTAATTATATTTTAATTGGTTTCTATATGAAATCATTAATGTTATTCTTTTATTATCCAACGTATTAAAATCAAATCTATGAAGTTGATTTTAAGACATTGGAGAATAAAACAATAATATTAGAGATCAATAACATCAAGTAATTATTTATTAAACCCGGTTTGTTAAAACCAGAATGCAAATTAACCACACCATATATTATGAACACCTTTATTTCTTAATTATATATAAGACACATTGCAGGATTTTAAATACACCAATAGAATGGGCTTTTCTGTGTCTATTAATGAAATTAACAGCGTCGATCCCAGGGGGCTATCCCCTCCAGGCAACACCTACCCCCTCGATAATATGTAAAAATAAGTGTATTTTGGTAGCATTTTCTCTTTTAAAGATGTTTGGTTGAACTAGTGTGACAATTCCTGTCGTACGAGTTTCTGTTCAATCCTTTCAAGCTGTTTGGCCATCAGTTCCACCCTGACACCAAAAAGATGGCCAGACACTTTGAAAGGATTGAACAGATACTTTGTACGACAGGAATTGTCACTCGAGTTCAACCAAACATATATATATAATATTGTGTGTGTGTGTGTGTGTGTGTGTGTGTGTGTGTGTGAGAGAGTGTTAATAAAGAAAAAGGCTTAAAAACGCTCACATTTGCAGGTATAGATCTTATTATATATATATATATATATATATATATATTATATATATATATTTCTAACCATATACATATACATATATATATATAAATTAAAAGGACAAGATATATATATAATATATATATATATATATATTATATAATATATATATATATATAACAAAAAAAGACAGGCAATGGATATAATCGGAATTCCCCACTGCTTCTTCAACTGTTAAAATATAATCGAAACAATTGAGAAGGACTTATCCGGATCTCTAGAATAAATCCCCATGACAGATGACAACAATGAATCGACAAATTGCTTAGTATTTGTTCGCTCAGGTCCATTCATTATCTTCTCTTCTTCTTTCTTCTTCTTCTTCTTTCTCTTTCTCTCCCCCTCTCTCTCTATCTTCTTCTTCTTCTTCTTCTTCTTCTCTTCTGTCGATTTCTTCTTCTTCTTCTTCTTCTTCTCTCTTCTCTTTCTTCTTCTCTCTCTCTCTCTCTCTCCCCCCTCCTCTCTCATCTCTTCTCTTTCTTCTTCTTCTCTTCTTCTTGCTCTTCTTCTCTCTCTCTTTCCCCTCCTCTCTCTATCTCTCTTCTTCTTTTCTTCTTCTCTCTCTCTCTCTCTCCCCCTCCATCTCTTCTCTTTTTTTNATAGGGGGTTAGTGATATTGATAGGTTTAACAGCGTGTACCAGTTGACGTAGGAATGGGTCGAACGATGGCTAGACCTGAGGCTATTATACTTTTCTACATACTATTCATATTGATTGGCAACTAATCTCTTGCTTTATTTATAATCTGATTCGCTGAGGTTTGAATCAGGAAGTTTAGAGCTTAATTGTTTATAGTGCTCTATTAACTTCAGGGGAGTGGTTAGACGTTGCAAAGGCAAGCTGGCCAAAAAATGACAAAAGCTGTTGAGAAAGGCCTCATGAGGTATTTACATGTGTTGAAAAGTATTGATAGCTTCCAAGGAATTTTAGAATTATACGAACAGAATTATTTTATAGGACATTTTCATATAGATAGTATATGATATGGATAACATATATGGATAAGTAGTGACATGGTACGTACTTGAATTTTGAAAGTTAATTAATAATAATTAATTAATTAGAACGGGCATACTATTTAAATGTAAGCGAAACAAATCGAGAAAGAAATCTCTTGTATAGTAATTTGGCCTATTAGGGCTCATCAGCAGAGCTATAGAAGGAAGAGCTTGTCGTTGATTCGAAATTAATAGGTAATTTCGAATTTAAATAGGGTATGTCTGCGCCTAATTAATTAATTATTAATTAATAAAGCCTTCAAAATTAGGTACGACTTTAATTAGCCATATTCTCCCAAATGATGTGCCGCTAAAAAAGCATATCTATAGAACACATGTTGTGTATTTATTCTCATATATATAATATATGTAGTGAAGACAATATATATAGTTCTCCTACAGACACATATTTTCATTATCAAGTCTCTTTCAGTGTGGCTACGATTTTGGTGAGCTGACTATAGCAGGCGATAGAACCGGATCGATTTCAGCATCAGGTTGACAGGCTTAACAGCTCGGCTTATTCACCCACGAATGGGAAGGGGATTTGTACTGTTTCAATTACCACATTGTTGTATGTAAATATATCATATGTGTGTGTGTGTGTTCGTGGCGGCGGTGGCTGTGTGTTGTTGTGTAGTGGTGTGTTGTGTGTGTGTGTTGTGTTTGTGTGTGTTGTTTTGGATCTAGCATTCTTTTATTTATACTGTAGATTGAAACAAAAGGACACGTCTATTCCTGTTTAACAATTTTTTATTAACGGTATCTTTTCAACTTCTGGCCAATCTCTTTTTTACACATTGGAGGTGGATCCGTTGGATTAGTAGATGAAGTTGTTCCAGAGGACTTGGCGAATCGTTCGCGTGCGCGGTTTGCGCAGCTGCCAGACAGAGACCTCTGAATAGCGACGAATGTGAGAGAAGAAAGAGAGTGGAAAGGTGAACAATCCCCGGGGGGGGGCTAGTGGGATGGGGACGCACGAGGACCGAGAGGGGACGGCAGCGACAAGCACAAATGACTTATATTGTATTGTCATCACCCCTACCCCCTCAACACCTACTCGTGTGCCTGTCCGTGGTATAAATAGTGTTATCCTTATAGTATATATATATATTATATATATTAAAAGATAAATTTATCTATAGTATTTATAGTTTTTAAAACTCCTGTCATCTACAAAAACACACATCAATTTGTTCACCGAGCGATAGATCTATCTTGTGAAGGTTTAATAACGAAACGTTTAAGCGTTCGATATATAAATTCAGCTTGATTTTGTAATAACTTAGTTTTATAAATTTCATTTAACATTATATATATATATATATATAAGCAATTTTTTTTGTGATGAAACACAAGAAAATACAGAGTGCTCAATCACAAATTGGTCAGAGCTAATATTTATTAATTTGCGAGTTATTTATAGATCAATGTTCATTATAAACAGTACCCAGGATTCATGCCAAGGCAATCATCAGGCCGTTGAGTTGAGATCCCAATGGGTATGTGAAGATCCTTTTACTTACGGGTCCAGAAGTGACATTTAATAAAGTCTTCAACAAACACCATGGGATCTAACTCACCACGGACTGCGATGATTGCCCCTTGGCATGCGAACCTGGTAGCTGTTTATAATGAACAGTTGATCTATTAAAAAACTCAGCAAGATAAATATAGTATATAATAATATATATATATATATATATATATATATGATTAATAAATAATAAGGATAATCTACTGAGTCAGGACGAACCTACTATTAGTTTCGCATTAAAGCTCTTCAGGGCTAAATCTGAACACGATTTTAGCCCTGAAGAGCTTTATGCGAAACTAATAGTAGGTTCGTCTGACTCACTTGATTATCCTTATTACTCTGGCTCTACTTAGTATCGAGCACTTTTACAACATTAGCTTCTCCTAGCGGTTATATGAATAATATATATCTTATATACATATATATACATATAAATTGTTTTTTCTTTTGGCCAAATACTGTACCAATAGATTATTTTTTGTTGGTACGAATATCTTGGTCTTTTCTTTTTTTCAAAAATTTTTTTCTTCCTGGTTGATGTTTGGTAGTATATTTTACAATCAAAACTCTCTGCCGGGTTTTTTCTCTCCGCAAGGATCTACCAACAGCTTGGTATATTATATATATATATAATATATAATTATATATATTATATATATATTATATATATAAGTTCTTGCTTACTTACAACTGCTTTTTATAACAACTGTATTTTGAAGATATTTACCCACACACACACGCACGCGCCTTATTATATATATAATAATATATATATAATATAGTGTGAAGTGTGTGTGTGTGTGTGTGTGTGTGTTGTGTCTGTGTTTATACCAACTGATCAACTAGTATGTAACAGCATCACTTCCAATAGACCATTATCCCTCATCTTAACTGAATGCCACTTATGATACATGAGGTTGAATAGAGCGATAATGAATAAATAAGTTCGCATAGAACATCTTTATGTATTTTCATTGGAAAATCATAAATCTTTGACTATATCAAGTCAAGTCGGTTAAGTTAAATACAATTAAAACTGAGTCACCATTTCACTGGCCACATTATTGATTCGGCTTTATATTGAAATGTTTCCAAGTAAAGTAGATAAACATTGTGTGGAATACATATATTTGTAGAAGACTATTTCTTCACGAGACATCCTCTGTTCTTCAAACAGTTTGACCCCTCTGATGTTACTTAGTTCAATTCTGACTATGCAGATGTATGTATATATCATCTCATCATCATGTGCGCACAAGCAAAGGCCCCGGGTATTCCATGACAATCCTTCGCCAAACCCTCCCTATCATTCATTACACCGGAAGCTCCTCTAGGGGCATCCCAGCATCCTTCGCATAGCTTGGTCAATGTAGGGTCCTTGCTGGGCGCCCCACAACTGCATGTCATGTTGGCTTCCGACAGAGGAGAACGTCGCTTCATGAGTTCATCCCTGTTCTCAGCAGTGTCCTGCATGCCTTGTCCGCTTCACTCGGATAGTTTTGTGAGATGGGGGAGGGTGACCGCCTACAGCTGTTTTCCTTGCTGGGGTGCTGTTTCACGACTATTCAGCTGCACGCAGCATCTTTGTGCAGGCTCCCAGTTAGCTTTTATTCTCAAGGACGCGTTGTTCAGGTGCGTTGCAGGTGGTGCAGCCATACAGCAGCACCGACACAACCACAGCCTGGAAGAACTGTCGCTTCAGCTTGCCAGGGAGATCGGACCTCCATATGACTGATAATCTATTTGTGGCCGCCCATGCCTTTGCTATTCGTGTATTAACATCGCTCTCTGTGGAGGAGATATTACCACCTAGGTATGTGAATTGTTCTACTGGTTTAAGAGGCTTGCCGTTCGAGTGTGGAGATGTCTCCTTTATATATATATATATATATATATATATATATATTATATATGTGTGTGTGTGTGTGTGTGTGTGTGTGTGTAGGGAAATATCAGACACGTGGTCGAATTCTGCTTTCTATGGCTGGATATGTCAATCATAGGAAATTCTGGGAACAAACAATGTATATATTTTGAGGTGTTAACTTTTTTCGGTTTTCACCGATTTCTTTCTTCTTTTCTTTTTTTCTTACCCCAAACAATAACATGTAAACACATCTCATTCAAACATCAACAAGTTTTATGATTAATAATAACATTTCAAATTTGCATTATAAATTATATCCATCCACCAGAACTTTCAAAAAAAATTTAACCGTCCCTAACGGCGTCTGCTTTCATAAACATTTTTTAAAATATTCTTTTTCGAACTTTTTGAAATTCTATTCTTGTCTCCAACTCAAAAAATAATAATAATACTCTGATGAAGGTCGGCAAAATCTGTGTACGGAACATTTTATGCATTTTTCCTATTATTATTATCATCATCATTTCAACTCGATCTGATTATTTTAATAATAATAATAATAACAACGTAAATCCGTATACATTTTGATAAACAGACCGAAACACATGTGTAAGTGATATCGATTAAAAGTGATATCGATAAAATTAATTTTTATCCATCTACATTTCTTTTCTTTACTCATTTTTTCCTCATATATATGTGTGTGTATATATGTATGGAAATGTCAGACAAGTGGTCAAATTCTGCTTTCTGAGGCTGGATATGTCAATCATATGAAATCTCATCAGGGTCAATTCATGCAAATTTCAGGAACAAACGATGTGTCTTGTGCAATCTGTAACAAAATCTGTAAGCAAGTGGCAAGGTCTGTAAGTTGGCTGCTGGTCTTAAGAGACATATGGTGGTGCATAAGCATCAAATTTTATCATCTGATTTATCTGATTCAACGGGAATGACGTCCTTTCTATGTCCTATTTGCATCAAACTTTGTGGATCTGCAGCGGGTTTGATGAGTCATTTGAGGGCTCATGCAAGGAAGGGTTCTGGTGGTGGAGTTATAGGATTGTGAGGGACGGCAATTATCTGTAAAGATTATGCTATTATTATTATTATTATTATTATTATTATTATTATTATTATGTACACGTGTGTATGTGTTGCGTGTGCGTGTGGTGTGTGTGTGTGTGTGTGTGGTGTGTGTGTGAGAGAGAGAGAGAGAGAGAGAGAGTAAGATTCACTGATATATACAATCTTCAAAAGAAATAAGAATTTTCAGGACACAACTCAAGATCATAACACAAATATTACGTAAACACGACATATGTCTCTCTCTCTCTCTCTCCTCTCTATATATATATATATATATTATATATATATATACATTTTTTTTAGAATTCATTTCGTTCATGTGGTAGGATTCTGCTTTCTAAGGTTGGATATGTCAATCATAGGAAATCTCATCAGGGACAATACAAGCAAACTCTAGAAACAAAGTCTTGTGCAAAGTCTGTAAGTCGCCTTCTGGTCTTAAGAGACATATGGTGGTGCATAAGAATCAAATTTTATCATCTGATTCAACGGGAAAGACGTCCTTTCTATGTCATATTTGCATCAAACTTTGTGGATCTGCAGCGGGTTTGATGAGTCATTTGAGGGCTCATGCCAGGAAGGGTTCTGTGAGGGACGGCAATGATATGTAAAGATTATGCTATTGCTGTACATATGTATGTATGTATATCCAGATGAAACTACGAAAAAGAAACAATTAACGACAAAGTATATATATGTATATATATATATATATATATATATATATATATATATATATATATATATTATATATAATCAATGGTAATATTATGGTTTTACACTCATAACTTGAAGTTTCATAGTAATCCAATCATCAGATGAGTTCAATGGTTGAGATCTTAAAAACCAGTCGTGAGATTTTAAAAACCAGTAATTTTTTTTAGCGTTCATATGAAGCGTTTTTCACTCGATGGGAAATATAAGCTAAAAATTTTTTTTTTAAACTGTGGCTTGTTTAACGTTTATGTGACGTGGATCGTGTTCACGTGATGTAATGTTATGACGTAAATTTGTATTTAAAAAACATTATAATCAAACAAACTTGTTTTGGTGTTAATACATGTGGTGTTCAGATGAATTTTTTTTTATAAATAAATAAAAGGAGAGCGAAAATTCAGGGATCAATTAGGGTCAGGTGGTGACACAGTAAAAATTTGTTCAAATGCCTACATTTCAAAACGAGTTCACTTCTTTTATTTAACAAGTTATTGCTTGCATTTTGTAATATACACAACTTTTCTTCTAAGCAGAGATCGCATTTACGTTGTCCGCCTTTGTATGCCTTTATATATATATATATATATATATATATATATATATATATACATATACACATTAAATATCATATCATGTTTTGTGCGAAAATTATGAAGACAAGATTATCACTATCTGGAGTTCAAAAAATCTTTTTAGTATGGTTATGGACCGAGTACTTCTGCTAGTAGAAATATATGGGTGGGATATGTAATTTATGTAGAATTATTTGTGGTAGTTGTAAGAATTCTTGAATATGTATATTAATATTTTGATGTCTCGTATTTCTTGCCGACAAAATATTATAGATATGTAATATTTTACAATATATATACGGTTACCAAACTAATTCAGTCATTATAATTTTTGGACTAATGTAAAAATAAAAAATATAAATAAACTATAAAGTCCGCTCAAAGACAACAGAAGAATATATCACTTTGTTCTTATAAAAAATGGAATCAGTAAAAATGTGTGTATGTGTGTGTGAGTGCGCGTGCGCGTGTGTGTGTGTGTGTGTGTGTGTGCGTGACGAGGGTGTGTGGGTATATGTATAAAGTGACTCCGGCAACGAAGTGAAAGACAAAGGTGGGGAATTTTCTTTTGAGGCAGTCGGGTTACCTACGGAGAAGAGAAATTGAATTTGGAAAATAAGTGCCAACAGCGCTGATGACAGAAGTAACAACAAAAAAGTGCGCGAATCAAGCGGTGCGATATAACTTGAAGGATAAACCGCACTTACTATAATCATCTTCACTTTGTCTTTGTCCTGCACCCCCCCATATATATATATATATATATATATATATATATATATGCGTGTGTGTGGTGTGTGTGTGTGTGTGTGTGTGTGTGTATGTTAGTGTATGTATGTGCGTAGAGATATGCGTGTTGGAGCACTGTTGCTCGAAGAATAGAAATTGTTGATTTCATATACATATGCAAATATGTATTATGCGTGCATAAATATGCACAAGATTGCGCATTTAGATAGAGATATATGAATATACTAGGATAGATAGATAGATATATAGATAGATATGAAACGACTGACAGATAGATAGACAGATAGAGAGATACTGAATAAACTGAGATAGATATAAATGACATAGATAGATAGATTTATAGATAGATAGATTGATATGAAATGACTGACAGATAGATAGACAGATAGAGAGATACTGAATAAACTGAGATAGATATAAATGACATAGATAGATAGATTTTATAGATAGATAGATATTAAATGACTGACAGATAGATAGACAGACAGAGAGATACTGAAAAACTGAGAAAGATATAAATGACATAGATAGATAGATAGATATGAAATAACTGACAGATAGATAGAGAGATAGATAGATACTGAATAAACTGAGATAGATAGATAGATAGATAGATAGATAGATAAGAATCTACAAAGAAAGAAACAAAGAAACAAAGAACGAAAGAAAGAAAGAAAGAAAGAAAGAAAGAAAGAAAGAAAGAAAGAAAGAACTATTTGAGAAGACAGAAAGAAACATACAAAGAAAGTAAAATTATAGAAGAATGAGAGAAAGAAAGATTCTAAAAGAAACATAGAGAAAGAAAGAAAGAAAGAAAGAAAGATGGTTGTGAGAGAAAGAAAGAAAGAAAGAAAGAAAGAAAGAAAGAAAGAAAGGTTCTGAAAGAAAGTTTCCGAAAGAAATGAATAGATAAAGAAAGAAAAAAAGAAAGAAAGGTTCTGAAAGAAAGAAAGAAAGAAAGAAAGAAAGAAAGAAAGAAAGAAAGAATGGCTGTGAGAGAAAGAAAGAAAGAAAGAAAGAAAGAAAGAAAGAATAGATAGATATGAAATGACTGACAGATAGATAGAGAGAGAGAGATAGATACTGAATCAACTGAGATAGATATGAATAACTGAGATAGATTTATAGATAGATAGATAGATAGATATGGACTGACTAGGATAGATTTGGATTGGTTGTTTTTGTTTTATGGTATATCAACCATTTTCAGGTTGTTCTAACAATTATATTGAGCTCTCTTTACTTATAGATATAGCGTATTATATATATATATATATATATATAATAAATGGATACAATTGAAACCTACTCGAGTTTCATCGTTAGAATCATCAGGGTTAAATCCACTGAATTAATCGAGTTACCGATTAATTGCAGCTGATCACACGTATGTTCATTGAACGTAAACTCTTATTCAATGAACATACGTGTGATCAGCTGCAATTAATCAGTAACTCGATTAATTCAGTGGATTTAACCCTGATGATTCTAACGATGAAACTCGAGTAGGTTTCTATAGTATCAATTTATTTAATAAATTTGCTCTACTTTGTATTGAAAACTTTGTATTTGTTTTATCACGGACTTAACCCCTGGATCCTGTGCACCTCC
>CM042170.1:68965505-68975505 GCA_023376005.1 Doryteuthis pealeii | reverse complement strand
GAGTTTATTAAAATATTTCAAGTATTCTTTCTAACTTCTTCATATACACCAATGGTTCCCAACCTTTATTTACCTATGGACCCCCTTTTAATCCTATTTTACTATGGTGGACACCCCCTAGCCATTCGTTGTTTTAAAATCCCATTGTATTTTTATAGTTAAATACATTTTACTTGCCTGGGTCCCAAAAAATGTTATATGGTCCCCGGGGGTCCATATGGACCCCGGTTGAGAACCACTGATCTACAAAGATGATAGGTGTGTGTGTGTGTGTGTGTGGTAAATGTGTATATCAAGTTTTTTTCTGTGGTGTTTATCAAAATATTTCAAGTATTCTTTTGAGAAACGAATTGTCGAAAATGTATACAGCGTCTTCGATACCCACGTGACAGCCTGAAGAAGAAAGCGGGAACTCTACAGAGCAAGGTCGAACGCCATTACTTTATCTATCAATTATTTCTCTCAGACAATCGCTGCAATTCAACCATCTTTAATGAAAAAACCAAATCGATTGTAAGATAAGTAGGGGACCCGGTACTTTTAAGATTCGCTTTGTTTGTTTAGTTTCGACGTTACTTAGAAACTCGAAATGTTTAAAGAAGAAAAATAAAGAACTACGTGTTGGCATAAAAAATCGAGAACTCTCTTGTAGTTGGTTGGTTGGTTGGTTGGTTGGATTTTAAGGCATGTCAACCCATTGGGTTATTTTATGCGGAATACGTTTTTGTTTTATTATTCATTCTTGATGGGTTGGTTGGTTGGATTTTACGGCATGTCAACCCATTGGGTTATTTTATGCTGAATATGTTTTTGTTTTATTCATTCTTGGTTGGTTGGTTGGTTGGTTGGTTGGTTGGATTTTAAGGCATGTCAACCCATTTGGGTTATTTTATGCTGAATATGTTTTTGTTTTATTCATTCTTGGTTGGTTGGTTGGTTGGCTGGTTGGTTGGATTTTAAGGCATGTCGACCCATTGGGTTATTTTATGCTGAATACGTTTTTGTTTTATCTATTAATTCTTGATGGGTTGGTTGGTTGGATTTTACGGCATGTCAACCCTTGGGTTATTTTATGCTGAATACATTTTTGTTTTATTCATTCTTGTCGGGTATCTTTTTAATTCAAATATTCAAACACATTCAAAATTATTTGATTAGTATTATCTGCGTTATTTGTACTATTGTCCTCATCTTCATTGTTATCTGTACAACGTTACGGCCGATGTGTCCTCCGGCCGATGTGCCCTCCGGTCTTCTTCAGGTATTTCTTGTCGGACTGGGTTCAATCCTGGTCAAGGGCAGCAGTAACATAGAATAATATTTTTTTCTAAGATAAGGAACCTTCTTGTCGTAATCGGGAGCCATCATGGAACTTTGAATCAAACCCTTTATTCAATCCACGGGGTTTCCTGTTCTCATTCCGCTAGCCATAGCTGGGGTAGAGGCGTTAAGCTGTGTTAATTATTATTCTATGTTACTGCTGCCATTGGCCAGGATTGAACCTACAGTCTAGAGATAACTGTCACTTAGAACTGTTTTAACCTAACTCCTTTATCCACTAGGCCATGTGTCCAATTAATTATTTGATCTATTTAAGCTATAGATGGGACCTTAACAAGTTCTACCTCTCCGGGTTAGAGTAGACTTAGGAAAATGGCAATGAAGGAGTACTCTACACTCCCCAGAGCTCTAGAATAGGCACTTTTTCACAAGATGCAGTACACATATCATAAAAAGGGTTGGGGGTTGTCATAAGGGCAATAGGGTCGAGACTATCATATAGGTGCTAGGGCTTGACTTGACTAACCGATTGATCTCTCTGTCCGCCTGTCTAGTCTGAGTAAGGGCTGCTTGATCACCAGGATTCCGTCCTTAAGCATCACGGATCGCAACTCATGACTAACAGATAGACCATTAGCGGGATTTCAGGTGCAGAGGTGCAGTTGGAGTATTCTTTGCCCCACTTACAGGGCGGGATAAATTTTGGGTTTCAAACGAGTTCGCAATTAAACAAAGAAAGATAAACCGAATACGGGTCATTTCCTATAACTCCAACATAAACAAAGGGGAACCACTCTTGACTGATAATTTATTTATTTATTTATTTTCCCATTAAACTAACCCTAACTCGAACCCTAACCCCGTCTTCTTTTTTCCTAGTAAATCAATAAATCAATAAATAATTTATCAGTCAAAATGATTCCCCTTTGTTTATGTTGGAGTTATAGGAAATAACCTCGAATACGTTGTAAAGTAAAGGTTTCGTTGTCGACCAATATTTTTTACGGGTGATCTGCGATTAAAACATCCAAACAGTTTTGGTCGTTAAAGTGTTAACAGTCCGCGACACCATTGAGGCCCATTTTATGTTTATAGTTTGATCAGAACTAAGGGACCGGTTTAGCGAAGTCAGTAGAGCACCCACCTAGGAATCATAAGGTTCCGGTTCGATTTCGGTTCCCACCAACTCAGCGCATGAGTAGCACAGATTGAGTAATCTTATCTGTGTGGTAAAGTGGAGACCTGATGGCAGATGAGGTACTCCACCCCAGAAAAAAATCTACATGAACTAACGTTAGCAAAAAGGGGATAGACTTCTTCGCTGTCCGGTTGATATCGACAAAAGGCCAACTTTACTGACTTTTTTTAGAACTATTAAGAGGAGGGGAAGTTTTCAAAGTAATTTTGACAAACAAGAAAAGATACCCTTTGTTTTGAAATCAGAGTTTTCCTTCTCCTAGACTGGTTGTCATACCAATGTTAAAAAAACAGCCTGTCCAACTAGTTAACTACATTGAGAATAGTTTGATTCATACATTTCCGAGGATTATTCGCACAATATGAAATACAAACCGCCTCGCCAGGATTTGAAATCGTCTCACAGTGTCCAATTCCTAGGATGATAACCATTACAGCACGCTCCTCCATCGACCACTTTGAGAAGCCCTGGTTAAGACACACGTAATTAGAGGTGACTGCCCTCTGTTCGCCTACTAATGTTATCAGTGTAGACTTAAAACGAAACTGATAGATACCACGTAGAAGGTGAGTCTCAAATTGCTTATAAAAATCAATAAACCGGTCAATATCTCTGTGATTTGAGTCTAGTTAATCATTATTTTTCCAGCTTCATTTTGCTTTTATTTTTGTATCGCTTTCTACGCATGTGCACACGCATGCGTACAGGTTCAAATTTTCGAAGATGTTTTATGAAAGCGCGAATTCCATTTTCAAAATTTTATCAAATTATTCCACCCTTCAATTTAAATTCATTTTTGTATTAAAAAAAATAAAATTAAAGAATAAATTTTGTTTATTTCTCGTTTTAAATCTTATTCTTATTTTCGTTATGCTATACTACTACTACTACAACAATGGGTTAGCTCAGTTCGGTAGAGCGTTCGGCTAGAAACAAGGTTCTAGTTCGATACCAGCCCACGCCAACTCAGCGTATGAGTAGCACAGGGATCTGTGTGGTAAAGTAAGGAGCTGATGGTAGGTGTGGCGCTCCACCTCAGATGCTAAAAATAATCTCCTTGGTCTAGCGCTATTGAAAAGGGGATAGACTCCTCGCTATATGACTCATACCGACATTAGGCCGCCCCGACGACTTTACTTACTTTACTACTACAATTATTTCTTCTTGTCGGTTTAGCACAGTCGATGGAGCGTCCGACTAGTAACCACAAGGTTCCGGTTTCGATACCAGTCCTCGCCAACTGTGGCGCTTCACCTCAGATGCCAAAAACAATCTCCTTGGTCTAGCAGTAGTGAAAGGGGGATAGACTCCCTCGCTGTATGGCTGATACCAACTTTAGGCCACCTGGACAACTTTACTTTACTTACTAATACTACTACAACAATTTCTCCTTTTCTTCCATTATCATAGTAGTAATGATTATTACTACTATTTCTTCAAATTATTATTATTATATTGATACTACTACTACTACTACTTGTAATGTCTTTTACTACTTTACTACTACTTCTACCTACTACTACTACTACTACTACTACTACGTGTAATGTCTTCTACAAGTTCACTACTACTTCTACTTCTATTTTTCAACTCTGTCGGTAGAGCGTTCGGCTAGAAACCACAAGGTTCCTAGTTCGATATCGGTCCTCGCCAACTCAGCGTATGAGTAGCACAGGGATCTGTGCGGTAAAGTAAGGAGTTGATGGTAGGTGTGGCGCTCCAACCAGACGCAAAAAACAATCTCCTTGGTCTAGCACTCGTGAAATGGGGATAGACTCCCTCGTTGATTGGCCGATACCGACTTTAGGCCACCCCGACGACTTACTTTTACTACTACTACTACTACTACTTGTAATGTCTTCTAATACTTCACTACTACTTCTTTACGTACTACTACTACTACTTCTACTACTACTACTACTACTACTACGTGTAATTTCTTCTTCTACTTCTGCAACTAGTTTTCTTCTAACTGCAAACCTCAGATTTTGTGCGTTTCAAAAATTCTCAAATTCTTCCACCTTTCAATTTAAAATTCTTTTTTGAATTAAAAAAAAAAAAAAAAATAAAAAAAGAATCAATTTTATTTATTTCCCGCGTTAAAACTTTTCATTCTTATTTCATTTTCAGATTACAGTTATCATCTTTCCTTTCCTTCTAGATTTACGCTACACCAATTAGAGACTTAGAAAAACTTATCACCATGAAACAAAAATCTCTAATTGTGATCAGCCTCAGTTTATTATACTCTTTGAGTTTTTATAACGATATTAACAGCAACATATCTCGGGAGATCGAAGTAAAAGTGAGTCTCAACGAAGTTAGATGTTTTTTGTACAAATACAGAATAGTGCGCAAAATATAATGTTATAAGAATTGCATTTTACGTATGAATAGCATTAGATTACAAAAAAGTAGTTTAACCCTAACACTAACCCTAACACTGACCCTTCACAAACCATAAACCTAAAACTGACCCTAACCATATCCTAACTCATGCCATAAAAACCAACCAACCAACCAAGCATCGAAACTTTCTGCTGCGTACTGGCATCAATTCTATATGTTATATAGCGGCTTCAAATTCACGGCCCTACTTCGTGTATCTGCATACGTAGCGGGTATCGACACTAACCCTAGATGATATATGTAGTAGTCGCTTAATGAAATCACAACACATGGGTTAGTAGGAGTTTTGACTTTATTTCTTTTCACTGACTAACCTGGGATCCCTGACTTCCTTTTATATATATCAAACGCCTACGCGTTTTCTTTTGTTATCTTTATCAACGGACAAATCTATTTCCGAACTTATTGTTACCGATTCTTTGTTCGCTTTACCCGGAAAAAGTCCTTTGTTATTCTTTTCGTCTTCTCCCTGCCTCGATCCAACCGGAAGACCCTATTTCCGTTTTCACCTTCTTTTAAATATCTTCAATATACAACATTTCGAAAAATGAGTTTAAGAATATTTTTTTTTAAATTAAGTTTTTAATTTATCCAATTTTTTAAATTGAGTATCCATCAAGAATTAATAAAACAAAAACGTCTTCAACATAAAATAACAAGGGTTGACATGCCGTAAAATAAACCAACCACCCAGCCAATATCGAAACTTTCGAAAAATGAGTTTTAAAAATATGTTTTGAAAAAATTGAGTTTAAAATTTTTTTTAAATTAGTACCCATCAAGAATGAATAAACAAAAACGTCTTCGGCATAAAATAACCCAATGGGTTGTCATGCCGTAAAATTTAAAATTATTCAAACCAACCAACCAACCAGCATCCAAACTTTTGAAAATATTTTTATGAAAGCACAAATCCATTTTCATAGCGTCTTTAATATGATCAAGCTTTTTTAATTT
Source organism: Doryteuthis pealeii (assembly GCA_023376005.1). NCBI lineage: Eukaryota > Metazoa > Mollusca > Cephalopoda > Myopsida > Loliginidae > Doryteuthis > Doryteuthis pealeii. The sequence continues at coordinate 68,969,660 of CM042170.1, read as the reverse complement.
ATTTATTTTCTTTTAATTTATTTTTTTAATTTAGGTTAATTTAACTTGATTACTACCTGCTCCATTCTAACTCACTAATTTTTATCTAATATTACTTTAGGGAAACGTCATTTAGTTTTATTTCTCTCCGCATCATTCTTTGTTTTATTTTCTTTGTCATTTTGTATTTAATTATTTTTTTTTGCTTTTATTTTTATTTTTGAAGGAGGGGCGCTATTTATTTTTTAAATTTTAATTTACCCTAGCTTCTAATATTTTTTAAATATTTTTTTTCTTCTTTTCTAATTTCACTTCTCTCAAGACAGAACAAAGAATTGCCCCAATTCTTGGGAGCCCATTCCTCGTCAGCAAACATTCTTAAAGATTCTCTTTTTTATTTCTTTTTCGCATTAATACCGCCTTGTTATCGGAGAGTTTATGTTTTAATCAAATTCCTAAATCGCACTAAACGGGATCAGATTTTTTAAAAAGTGGCCTGATAGCAAGAAAACAAATATAATTAAGGAAAAGATGCCGTGTAGAAGAAGAAGAAGAAGTGGAATGTACAGAATCTTTTTTTTTTTTAAATATAAAAGAAAATAGGAATTCATGATATTCTGGTGGGTAGATAGATAGATAGATAGATAGATAGATAGAAGAAGAAGAAGAAGAAGAAGAAGAAGAAGAAGAAGAAGAAGAAGAAGAAGAAGAAGAAGAAGAAGAAGTGGAATGTACAGAATCTTTTTTTTTTAAATATAAAAGAAAATAGGAATTCATGATATTCTGGTAGATAGATAGATAGATAGATAGATAGATAGATAGATCACTAGCAGTGATAAGTAATACTGAAATCTCCAGAGATTTATTCTACTTGTCTGTGCTTCAAGAATTAATGAACTTTGTTTTTTGTTTTTGTTTTGTTGTGTTTATTTTTTTTTGGGGGGGGTCTTTCTGTGTTGAAATTTCCACTTTACAATTACTCGTCTATTTATGATAAAATCCGAACAAAGAAAGAAAGAAAGAAAGAAAGAAAGAAAGAAAGAAAGAAAAGAAGAGACGTATTACTTAGCCTAAAGTAATTGTAAAAAAAGAAAAACATTGGTTGAATAAAAGAAACAGATCCGAAGAAAGAAAGAAAGAAAGAAAAAGAAAGAAAGGTGTTTGAAAGAAATGAAAAAAAGACAGTGAATAAATGAAAGACGAATATTAGAAGAAAGAAAGAAAGATGGCTGATGGTTTAAATAAATAAATAAATAAATAAATAAATAAAGCAACAAAGAAAAAAGAAATGAAGAAAAAAGAAATAAAAGAGAGATAGATTATAGAAATGAATAAAGAAACAAAGAAAGAAAGAAAGAAAGAAAGAAGAAAAAAGACAAAAAGATAGAAAAAAAGAACGAAATAAATGAGAACCATAAGAAAGAAAGAAAGAAAGAAAGAAAGAAAGAAAGTAATGAAGAAAGACAAAAAAGACTGATAGATTATAGAAATAAAGAAAGATGAAAAACACACAAAACACATATTAAAGAAAGAAAGAAAGAAAGAAAGAATGAAAGAATTTCAAAGAATTATGAAAGATATTCTCATTGATTCTTTATTTCATTATAGAAATAAAGAAAGAAGAAAAACAAAAAAAAACACAGATCAAAGAAAGAAAGAAGAATTTCAAAGAATTATGAAAGATATTCTCATTGATTCGCGAAAATGGTCTTTGCGACACAAGTGACACATCCAAAGTGTATCAACGCGCATGACTGGGATGATCGGAAGGACAGAAGTCTAATACGGAATTCTGGGAAAGAATTATCTCAAACCCGTCACACGAGCCATCTGTTTAAGCCGATCTGATGCTTCAGATCTCGGAAGACGCTGCGGTACGGATTTACGAACACGATAATGAGGTATTCAATAACGGTGATTCAGAGCTTTATATAGCAAAGGATGAAATGGAACCAAGGGTTTGTGAGCTGGGAAGTGGGCACGCAAAGGGAGGAGTGTTGACTAACTGGGGTTGTAGTGGAGTGTGGCTGGGTCACTTTCTGGACTTCGATTTTGAGGCCCTGGGAATCTATAAAGCAATCTAAGAAAAGGCTACGAGGCGAAATGAGGTACGCATGCGTGTGTCGTGCGCATGCGTGTGTCGTGTGCTTCGTGTCGGCAAATGAAAAGAAAGCACGTCAAACCGGAAGTGTTGTTTACACACGACAAGTCCTGCCGTTTCTCGAAAATTAACGTGATCCCACTAATTCTGGATCTACAAATAATCCGCAACCGCTAATGCCGAGGATTACATCCAGGAAATAAGAACGCAGATGCGTGCGATGTGACCAGTGGCGGTTGCCGGGTGCAGGGTGACCTGCCAATAGACAACCGGGTGCCTCGGTTCAAAAATCATGACCCCCTCGAATGTGTAGGTGTGACCCGCATATCATATTTTAAGGGCCGGGTTAGCTCAGTCGATAGAGCGTTCGGCTAGAAACCAAAGCGTTAATCTCCTTGTCTAGCGCTAGGAAAAGGGGATAGACTCCCTCGCTGATTGGCTGATACCGACGACTTTTTTACTTTACTTATATTCACTAACAAGAATATGCGCCTTCTAGGCATAAGTATTTAAGTTTTAATGTTATGAAATATATTAAATTAGGAAGACTAAAAAATTAAATAAGAACATATAAAATGTTTGCACTTGTTTTAATCATTTTTTAGTTATTTTCTATGAAAAATCATTCATAGAATTGATATTAAGATCTTCAAAAATATTTTCTTCAAACGAACGAGAACTTTTCTTTCTTTCTTTCTTTCTTTCTTTCTTTCTTTCTTTGTGCGTAATTTTTTCCTAAATACACAAATAACTGTATCACGGATTTTTTAAATTTTAATACAGAAACAAGTAAACAACCCCACCCCAACTGCTCACATTGGAGAATAAATCATAATATCAGAAATAAATAACACTAATTATTTATTAAACCAATTTTTGTTAAAACCAGTGTGCAAATTAATCACACCATATATTATGTAAACCTTTATTTCTTAGTGATATATAAGACATTACAAGATTGTAAACGCACTAATAACATGGGGCTTTTCAGGGCCTGTGTCTATTAATGAAATTAACAGCGTCGATCCCAGGGGGCAATACCCCCCAGGCAATACCTGCCCCTTGATTTAAAGGGCAGGGCTGGGTTTATTGACCAGCACCTGAGGCGCCCCCTTGAGGGGAATGCCGACAGGATCAACGCAATTTATGTGCTACCGGCCATGAGCTCGGCTTGTGAGTGGGCCCACATAAAAATGTGTCAGGCCCTCATAAGTGGATGAGTGGCAAATACCCTAATAACATGGGCTGTTTTGAGGCAAATCTCACTCAGATTTTCATAGACATCGTTAATAAGTAAGATTTATTCTATGTATTAATGATTTTGACTATAAATTAAATATTCATTGAAAAGCTTACGCAATTTTAAGGATATTTTTACGTAATCAGTGACGCAGTTTTGGTTACAGACTGACAAACACCGATCCATTGTAATAAGATTTCTTTATTGATTATTGATTTTAACTGTCTTGGTTTATTTTATGCCCAGCGGTTAGGGAATTGCGTAACTTATATTTTTATATCTAGATTTTTTGTGTGGTTCATGTTTTTTTATCAGATGTGGGTGTGTCGAATTTTAAGTTTTTCTATTGGTTGTTTGGTTGGTGGATTGATTTTCGCGGTCTTTGCGTACTTTATGCCTAGAGGTTAGGGAATTGCGTACATTCTACCTTTAGATTTAGATTTTTTTTCCATAGATACTTTGTTTTTGTAATCGTAGTGGTCGGTTCAGCTCAGTCGGTAGAGTGTTCGGCTAGGAATCACAAGGTTCTTGGTTTGATAACGCCCCCGCCGACTCGGCGTATGAATAGCACATGGATCTTTGCGGTAAAGTAAGGAGCTGATGATAGGTGTGGCGCTTCACCTCAGATGCTAAAATAATCTCCTTGGTCTACTGCTAGTGAAAAGGGATAGACTCCCTTGCTGTCTGGTTGATACCGACACTAGGCTGCCCCGACGACGCGATATATCAGGTATTCTTTGCTAACACAAATATGCCGAGGGGTTAACCAATTGCGACATAGCTGGGGACGTTATTTTAATAGTTACCGGGTAGCAATTTCTGAGGCAGGAGACCG
>CM042170.1:68933005-68960505 GCA_023376005.1 Doryteuthis pealeii | reverse complement strand
ATATCAGCCGAGGTGGTATCTAATTTTCGGAGGAAGGCACTTGTCATTATTAATATTGACACTAATTAGGCAAATCTAAAAGCATTAAGGTTACGTCAAGGTAATAAATAACAATCAGACACTGTGTATTAATCTATACCAACTTTATTAATGGTCATTCTGAATGGTTAAATACGTCTTTTGTCGTCGGGGTGGCCTAAAGTCGCATCAGCCAATCAACGAGTGAGTCTATCCCCTTTTCACTAGCGCTAGACCAAGGAGACTGTTTTTTTTACCATCAGCTCCTTACTTTACCGCACAGATACCTGTGCTACTCTGCTACTCATAAGCTGTTGGCGAGGGCCGGTATCGAACTGGGAACCTGGTGGTTTCTAGCCGAACGCTCTACCGACTGAGCTAACCAATCTTCTTTTAATCAGCCCAGTTGACTGGGGCTATAGGATACGCCGACTGCACCTCTGCAGAGGGATAAAATCTCCCCATTTGAGTCACCTGTTTGGCCTGAGTGGTTGCTCGTGATGCGGAGCACACCATGACATGCAACACCCCACTCTTTATAAACACATTTTTTAAACTTATTTCTGTCTATTTGTTATGGGCATATAATGGGGAAGCGCGTGGTGTAATGGTTAAAGTCATGGGAAATGGACTCGTCGCCCCGAGTTCAAATCCTGGACATGGTAATTGCATTTCCCTAAGTGCTAATACCTTGGGAAAGGTATGAATCCTACTCTCCCTCCAGCTATTGGTAAATAGTAGGGCAGACTGGGCTCTTTAACCTTGGTAGGCAACAGTCTAGGAGAAGGAAAACTCTGAATTCAAACCTGTTGAACTCAGCTTAAAAAATTGACCTTGTGTCACATCCTGCTCGTGCGGAGGGGTTGGTAAATATATATAATGAGGGAAAGAGACAGGACGAGATGATGATGGATTGGTTCTTACTTCTTTTCTCTTCTTATCTACTTCGTCGGCCATTTTCCCCAGAGCTGATTTCACCGGGTTAAATTCTTCTGTTGTTCTGTTCGGGCCAGGTGTCTGCTCATTTCTTGATTTAACTCATACGTAAGACTTATTCCTATTATTATTATTTATTAAAAACAACCCCAGCCCAAGGATTCAACCGCGCGGATGAGAAGCGGCATTTTGAGAGCGGCGGATTTTAAACGTCTTCTCTCTCTGACTGGTTGGCAGCAACTAACTTAAATAAAACTGATTTCTGTTCATACCTTCTATTGGCGGTTTTCGGTTTTGTTGTATACATAAATACAATGGCATGTTATTTAGTAAGTAGATATGGTCAATAGTATTAATAATGTAAAACAATTTTATTAATAATTCATGTGACGTAAATAACTGTATTTTCTAACCATATCTTATTATAATGGAGATTGTCTGTTTTTCTGTCTGTAACCGAAACTATATTACTACTCAAGTTACAATTCCCTTAGTTATTGACATTGCATTCTCAATGATTTTATTTTTTATCTAAACCTCAATTATTAATAAAATTGTTTTACATTATGAATACTGCTGAACACATCTACATACTAACAACATGCAATTATATTTATATATACAACAAAATAGCGGTTTACAGTGTGAACGGAAAGGCTAATTTGCATATTGATATTAAAAATGTGATTTTAATAAATATGTGCTTAGTATTATTGATTTCTAACTGTTTGATTTTATTTTAATGAATATAAGCAAAAATCTCTTCAATGAATCTTAAACGAAATCCATTAACAAGAAAAAAATAACTGTCATTTTATTCTTTACTTACTCTTTTAAGTAAATACTTAAATTAGAAAAAATAACAATGAAAGACGAGAGTGATGGAGAGTAAGTTTCAGTTGTTCTATCTTTCGATTATACTCCCTCTGTTTCAAATCTTTTTTTATCTGCATTTATTTAGTTTCATTAGCGTTTCTAATTTAATACAATATTTTATTACATTAAAACTTAAATACTTGCACCCGGAGGGTGCATATATTTGCTAGTTCTTTTAAATATTTTGTTCTAAAATTAATTCTTTTTTTCTTTTTTTTTTTCAGACTATGACAATCACTGGGGTCCTCAAGACCGCCCGTCTCCTTCGCCTCCTCCGCGTGCTACGGAGAATCGAGCAATTTGCAGAGTACGGAGCTGCCGTCCTGCTACTGCTGATGGTGTCTTTTACGTTGATTGGCCACTGGCTGGCCTGTATCTTCTACGCCATCGCGAACATGGAGCGGCCTCACTTAAAGGCCAAAGTGGGCTGGTTGGACAATCTGGCGCAAACTCTTAATGAACCCTATTTGCCGAACGACACCACTAGTGGCCCCAGCATTCGGACCAAATACCTCACAGCACTCTATTTCACCTTCACCAGTCTCACCAGCATCGGCTTTGGAAACGTTGCACCCAACACCAATGCTGAGAAGATATTTTCCATATTTGCTATGTTGCTGGGATGTAAGTACAACGATTTGCATTATTTTTTGTATATATTTCTACTTTCACTATCGACTTTCTACTTTCACTTTTGACTTTCTAGTTTCACTTTCACTTTTGACTTTCTAGTTTCACTTTCATTTTTGACTTTCTAGTTTCACTTTCACTTTTATCATTGTTTTGGTTAATGGCATATCTATAAAAAAAATTACAATGAAAAAGACCCCATCAGCGGAAGTATACATCGAATGAAATAATACAATGAGAATACCGATTTTTCAGACTGTTGTCCTCATTTTTCTTATTATATACACTACGTTTCAGTCGATGTGCAGGTATTTTTCGGAGATTTCATGACGTAATCATGAGCCTTCACAAAACATCGAACTAAACCTTTTATTTAATCTATTGGGGTAGGTTGCTCTCATCCTGTTTTCATGACCTGGTACAACCGCAATGGATTAAAGAAAGGGTTCGGTTCGAAGTTCCGTAAAGGTTACTGATTACGACATGAAGCTCCTGCGTTCGACAATATCAACCGAAACCGGTTGCGTATATAACGATAAAAATGAGGACAACAGGCCGAAAAATCTAAAAAAAAAACAACAAATTACCAAGTTACATCCAAAAGATTCTGACAAGAATACCGATCTATAAAAACAGTTATAAATTACAACGTTGTTTATTTTTCAGGATCAAAAGATGTCTTCTTTTTATATCTAGGTTATTAAATGTTCAGTGATATAGTAATAAAGTTTATAACGTAATAAGGTTGGACCAGCAACAATACTGAGGAAGGTGCTGGATTTCAGAAAAAAAACTGCTTTAACCTTCTCCCCGTCGATATTTTTGGATACATCCGGTGTGAATGACAAATTATAATAATCATAATAATCCGACATGCAAATGTAACAGAGCCAGTGTTTTTTATTAGTGAAATATCGTTGAGAAAGCGTTGAACCTTGTCGTCGCTGAAAAGTCTCTACACCACTTGTGGACGTTTTTGACATCAATGTATGAATTTCCATGCACTTCTGTTATATGGACTTTAATTTCGATCGGTTTAATGACTTTTGCTTTCTAAAACCGAATAACTTCGCAAACTTCCCACTTGGTCGTATTGTTAATTGGGATGTCAGAAACGACTGTTAATAGCGTCGATCCCAGGGGGCTATCCCCCCAGGCAATACCTGCCCCCTTGATTTAAAGGGGCAGGGCTGGGCTTATTGCCCAGCGCCTAAGGCGCCCCCTTGAGGGGGAATGCCGACAGGATCGACGCAATCTTTCACCCGCCACCCATGAGCATCGGTTTGTGGGTGGTCCCACGTTAATAGGGCCTTGTGCCTTACGCGTACAAGTGGGGTACGAGGTAAATACAATGTCAGAAACGACTGTCAAGTCAAGCCTGAATGTAGCAAAGACAGGTGCAGGCGTATGCATAAAAAAAAATACAGTGTTGCCGATAGCCGCACGAACAGTTTCCTCGCGTCCCCAGATGTTTGGAGACCATACTTTGGGAATGACCATCGTAGATTAGAAAGAATGAAAGTTTTATATCATATGTATGTTTTTTAATCTTTTTCTTCGTTTTTTTTCTTCTTTTTTTTTCTGATAAATATTTTTATTTGCCATTTTATAAGCATGGGGTAGGGGGCGACGTCATTTCTCGAGTGTCGTAATTATCAAGCAAAGTTTTATCTCGTCAAAATTCGTTGTATGTTTTCTCAGTTGAGGAATTTATAGAAACACCGTTTTTCAAAAACTCGGTCGTCGTCATCGAAAATATCATCATGGCTTTTGTTTTTTTTTTTTTGCTTTTTTGTTTTTTTAAAAGAAAAGAGAACCTATCTTTTTTGAAAGGTTTCCGACGTGTATTTCAATGGCGAATCTGATAAGACAATTTATAAATCAGTGAGAATGGCGAAAACCAGAGATGAAGATTCTATTGAAATTCTGAAGAGGATTCTTCGAGACAATTAGCACGTCGTCATTGTAGATACTTATATAACCATCTTGCGTAGGGGTTGGCACAAGGTCACTTTTTAAGTAGTGTAAAGCTGGTTTGCGATAAATTCGGGTCACTATTTTAAGCGGTTAGTTCACCTAATTAGTTAATTAGCGGTTAGTTCACTTTGATGTCTTTCATGGTCTGTCTAAATGCTCTCTTTGTTTAAGCACCTCATTTCTTTTATATTTGCACCAAAATTAAAATTACAAGATCATTCCATAATTTCTTTATAAACATTAGGTTATTCCACAGTTTCCTTTGTTTTGGAAAAAAAAATAATGCAATTAATTTAAAATAGCAGGACCTGTGGATATACCACAGTATGATAATTTAATTATTACAACATTTGATATGTTTACTTAAGAGTTGATATTCCATTAAACAAACATTTTTGTCTATTATCATATGTTTGTATACAGTTATAAAATATCAAATATTCCTACCTAATACAAATAATTTGCACAGAGTTGAACTGGAGCTTCGCCATCAGATTCAGTTTAGTGTCGTACCCAGGAGATTTTTTTGGGGGGGTGGGGCTTAGCACTTTGAAGGGGATGTAGTCAGTGTATTCTATGCCTCGCCGACAGGGTGGATTAAAATTGAAAATTGATAAATTCAATCGTAAAAAAAGAGTTTAGTTTCAGTAGATACCCCTTGTAGCAGTCTGTTGTATTCCTGAAAAACTTTGGGAGAAAGATTGAAAAGGCAGGGATTCTAGTTGCTATTTGAGACGTTTAGAACATCGTACAGCAGATGTTTCAACTTTATTAAGTCTCATCAGCGATGTATACTAAACGATTTCCCTCCGACAGAAATCGAAATTATAAATCAGTGAGAATGGCAAAAACCAGAGATGAAGACTCTATTGAAATTCTGAACAGGATTCTTCGAGACAATTAACACGTCGTCATTGTAAATATTTATATAACCATCTTGCGTAGGGTTTGGCACAAGGTCAATTTTTAAGTAGTGTAAAAATTAAATCAGTCTGTCTGTCTATCTTTGGTCTGTTAGTGTCTCTCTGTCTATCTATCCGTTTGTCTTAAATTAGGTAATATCTATCATTGTATGTATCTATCAATTAATTTGTTGATGTCTATCTTTATATCTGTCTTGAGTATATTCATGTCTGTCTGTCTATCTGTTTACATTTGGTCCGTTTATCTGTTAGTCCATATATCTATCTGTGATTATTGATTTTATGCTAAGTGTTGTCTTGTTGTCTGTTTGGTCTGTAGCTATTGATGATGGTTTTACCTAGGTGTGAGGAAATATTGAAAAAGCCGGATCTAGAATTGATGTTAGGTATGTTGCAAATGGCACTTGCTTCGAATATTTGTCGTAATCTTTTGTTGTGTATGTATGCGATCATGGATGCATTGCTGAAATTAAACCTGTGTTGTGTTTTGAATATATGTTGGAATAGGCAGTTGTCGCCGAATTTTATGTTGCGTTTGTGTTCGTATAGGCGTTTTTTTAAGTTTCTGGAGGTTTCACCTATATATTTCTTGTGGCAGTCTGCACAAGGAATCATGTATACGCCAGCTTCTGATTTTACATGTTGTCGGGAGTTTTTGTTTAGTATATTGTGTATAGTTTTGGATGCGAGACTGACTGTTTTTATGCCAAGATAGTTAAGATTTTTGCTAATGTTGCTGTTGGTGTGGTTATTAGGTAGAATTATGTATGTGTGGGGAGTTGGCTTGGGTGGGGTTCTGGAGTTGGTTTCTGGCGTGGATTTTGAGAGCTTTGGCCTTAGCGTGTTGTATAAAGTTGTGTTAAAATTCTGGTCACCATTTTAAGTGGTTAGTTCACCTATTGGTAAATTCAATCGTAAAAAATAGTTTAGTTTCAGTAGATACCCCTTGTAGCGGTTTGTTGTATTCCTGAAAAACTTGGGAGAAAGATTGAAAAGGCAGGGATTCTGGTTGCTATTTGAGACGTTTGGAACATCGTACAGCAGCTGTTTCAACTTTATTAAGTCTCATCAGTGATGTAAACTTACGATTTCCCTCCGACAGAAATTGAAACCGGGAACTCAGCTGCTGTACGATGTTCTACGTAGGGGGCAATATTTGCCGAGTTCGCTTGTCAGGATTATTTTCATTAATTATCGAATTTTATACGATATACGCATTGTAACTGCCTTCAAGCAAAAAATATAAATTATATATATATATATATTATATATATTATATATATATAATATATAAAGGAAAAGTTGACTTACCGGTGAATTTTGGTCACGATGGTTAGTAAGTGAGGAATTCAGAGGGCTAAGTCAGCGATATAACAAATACAAAGCGCTCAATACTAAGTAGAGTACATTTACTATAAAATAGGTACAAGAGATAACCTACTCGAGTTTCACCGTAAGGATCTTCAGGGTTAAATACACTGAATTAATCGAGACACCGATTAATAGCAGTCGATTTCACGTGTGAGGTCATTGCATTGACCACACACGTGAAATCGACTGCCATTAATCGGTGTCTCGATCAATTCAGTGGACTTAATCCTGAAGATCCTTACGGTGAAACTCGAGTAGGTTACCTCTTGTACCCATTTTATAATATATATAGTGTTGCTGCCCCGTCTAAACTTTATTAAATGAGTTTATGATGAACAAATGGAGTTCATTGAAGAAGTGACTTAAATATCATCTTAAGATTTGAAGAATTACTCCAAGACTTTAAAAGTGTTTGAACTTTTGAATCATTTGAAATAATTTCTTGAAGGAAGTGTCAAGAATCACGTGGTTTGTACACGTCAGAGAACCGGAAGTAAAAAAAATGCAATTTTCATTTTTCTTATTTTTTTTTTCTTTTTTTTTTTTTTCACCAAGTTGGGTAATTCTTTTGTTTTCAATCGGTTTAAAGGGTGATGGGAAGGGTTGGTTGTAACTTTTCAAATTTTTGGTGGAGGCGGGGGTGGGTTGTGGTTTTTGAAATTTACAATTTAAATTCTCTTTCTCTTCCTTCCATTATGTCCACATCCGGTTTTGTATGGAAATTAACAAAACTACTTCCCATCTCTCTCTTTAAAGACGGATGTGGATGCTGTGCATTTTATTTGGAGAAAGAGAAACGAAGAGAGAAATGAATATGAATGAATAAATTAAGTAAAATTAAGTAAATTAAGGGAAAGAATGCACAAAAGAAAGAAAGAAAGAAAGAAAGAAAGAGATAGATAGATAGATAATTTGAGGAGAAAATATTGAATAAGAAAGAAATACTGTAGCGGGTTAAAAGAAAGAAATAAAAAAGAAAGAAAGAAAGAAAAGAAGAAAAAGAAAAAGAAAGAAAGAAAGAAGATAGATAGATAGATAGATAGATAGATAATTTGAGGAGAAAATATTGAACAAGAAAGAAATACTGTAGCGGGTTAAAAGAAAGAAAGAAAGAAAGAAGGAAAGAAAGAAAGATAGATAGATAGATAGATAGATAGATAGATAGATAGATAGATAGATAATTTGAGGAGAAAATATTGAATAAGAAAGAAATACTGTAGCGGGTTAAAAGAAAGAAAGAAAGAAAGAAAGAATGAATGAAAGAAAGAAAGAAAGAAAGAAGAAAGAAAGAAAGAAGAAGAAAGATAGATAGATAGATATATAGATAATTTGAGGAGAAATATTGAACAAGAAAGAAATACTGTAGCGGGTTAAAAAAGAAAAAAAGAAAGAAGAAGAATGAAAGAAAGAAAGAAAGAAAAAGAAAGAAAGAAAGAGATAGATAGATAGATAGATAGATAGATAATTTGAGGAGAAATATTGAATAAGAAAGAAATACTGTAGCGGGTTAAAAGAAAGAAAGAAAGAAAGAAAGAAAGAAAGAAAGAAAGAAAGAAAGAAAGAGATAGATAGATAGATAGATAGATAGATAATTTGAGGAGAAAATATTGAACAAGAAAGAATACTGTAGCGGGTTAAAAGAAAGAAAGAAAGAAAGAAAGAAGAATGAAGGAAAAAAGAAAGAAACCTTGATTGATAGAGAGATAGATAACAAACAAACAGGATGTGATAGATAAACAGATAAGCATAAATAAATGAAAAAAAATAAATAAATATAGATAAATAGATAGATTCGAGAAGAAAGATACTGAAAAAGCAAGAAATGATGTAGATGTTTGATTAATTGACCGCTTCGTCTCTATCTCTATACATTCTGCACTTGTTATTCTGCTGCGTCCTATCTATTTTTTCTATTATTATTATTATTATTATTATTATTATTATTATTATTATTTTACTCCTTTTGAGTTTTCACATCAGCGTTAGCTGATGGTCTTTCACTGGAGTCTGAGTGACAGCAAGTCTCCTCAGATCTCCAGGACTCTTCTGCGTATTCTGGCAGATTGCAGCAGTGCAGTGTTCTGAATGGTATCAATCCTTCCTCTGATTTCCAAACTTTCCAAACCCTTTTCCAATCCTTTTGGGAGCGTTTCAAGTGCACCAACTACAATTGGTATCACTTTGACTTTCATATTCCATAACTTTTTCAGTTCTCTGGCAAGGTCAGATATTTGTCCATTTTTTAATTATTATTATATTATTATTATTATTATTATTATTATTATTATTATTATTATTATTATTCCTTTTGAGTTTTCACATCAGTGTTAGCTGATGGTCTTTCACTGGAGTCTGAGTGACAGCAAGTCTCCTCAGGTTTCCAGGACTCTTCTGAGTATTCTGGCAGATTGCAGCAGTGCAGTGTTCTGAATGGTATCAATTCTTCCTCTGATTTCCAGACTTTCCAAACCCTTTTCCAATCCTTTTGGGACTGTTTCAAGTGCACCAACTACAATTGGTATCACTTTGACTTTCATATTCCATAGCTTTTCAGTTCTCTGGCAAGGTCCAGATATTTGTCCATTTTTTCATTTTCCTTCAGCTTCACCCGGTGATCTGCTGGAACTGCAAAATCCACCAGTTGACAAGTTCTTTCTTTTTTGTTGATCAATACTAGGTCTGGTCTTCTTGCTGGGATAAGGTGATCCGTTTTTATTTCAAAGTCCCAGAGAATTTAATGCTTTTCTTTCTCAAGAACAGATTCTGGTTTATGCATATACCATTTTGTTGTATGGTCAAAATTTAATTTTTTTGCATAATTCCCAGTGGATCATCTTCCCAACCCAGTCGTGTCTACTTTTGTATTTTCGTTGAGCTAGTTTGCTACATTCGCAGAGTATATGGTTTACAGTCTCATCTCTATTACCGCATAATCTGTATTTACTATTTTGTTGGGTCCTATCAATCTTCGCTTTGATATAGTTTGTCCTTATGGCATTATTTTGTGCAGCAATTATTAATGATTCAGTTTCTTTTTTGAGGTTTCCTTTTCTTAACCATGTGCAAGTCTTTTCATGTGCAACCTCTTCGATTTGTCGTTTGAAGTGTCCATATAATTGTTTTTCTTCCCATTTTTGTTTTCTAGTCTTTGTTGTTTTTCTGTTTGTCCATCTGTCACTTCTACTATTGTTGGCCGCCATAAGTAATTTGTCTTTGCTCTTTCTTGTGTAATCTTCAAGTTGTTGGATTGTGGTTTCTACGCAGTCCTCTATGTTGGCAAGACCTCTTCCCCCTTCCTTTCTTGACACAGTCTATCTCTATCGTCTCTAGGGTGGAGAGCCTTGTGCATGGTCATTAATTTTCTCGTCTTTGGTCTTATATTATTATTATTATTATTATTATTAGTGGTGGTGGTGGTGATAGTGTTTTGTGAAATTTGTGTTGGTGGTGCGGGTGGAGGCTTTTAAAGAAAAGGGAATACATTTTTCCCTGACAACAAATGACATCTGTCTCCATCTGCGCAGACCCCACACAAACGCCTATAGGATGAAAACCACCATATTTCGTCCTTTTCACTATCGAGTGCCTTTAAATTGAAATAATATTCAAGAAATAAATTTTATTATTATTTTTAAAAAACAAAACAACATTTTTCCTTTTCTTTTTGCTTGCAATGGTGTGCAATGGTGTGCAGATGGAATCGAACGGGATTTTTACGATATTGCACAATCTGCATTTCATTGTCTTAAGATTCCTCACACAATCCTTAGAAAAACAATTTTCTTTCTATATAGCATAAACATTTCCCGGCGGCCATATTTTCATCCAATTGCCGATCTGCGCATGCGCGATCAATAATCTCTGCTCACCTCAGTGCACAAATACAGGCAAAAAGCGCGGCAAATGTCGGATCACAGCCAATGAATGGCAGCGGTTTTGTAAAGGATATCGCAAGCATATTTTGTTCGATACATTATTGAAAAGATCTGGTGCTACATTCAACATAAAAGAGTTGAGACGCACAGAGGGACGCACAGAGGGATGTACATAAGAGAACGAAATGAAATTAGTTGATATTTAATAACCGGTACATACTGGGAACAAAGGCTAATGGGTGTTAGAAGACAATGTAGCGCCAATTGCTCAACCGGAGTTTATTTGTCTGTTGTGTAACTAAGGACTCAAAATCGTACCATTTCACTTCTTTTTCAATATCTTCCTTCTTGAATCTATCTATTTGTCAATATTTCTTTCTTTCTTTCTTTCTTTCTTTCTTTCTTTCTTTCTTTCTTTTTCTTTCTTTCTTTTTCTTTCTTTCTTTCTTTCTTTCTTTCCTTCTTTCTTTCTTTCTTTCTTTATGCTTATCTGTTTATCTATCACATCCTGTTTGTTTGTTATCTATCTCTCTATCAATCAACGTTTCTTTCTTTCTTTCCTTCTTTTTTTCTTTCCTTCTTTCTTTCTTTCTTTCTTTCTTTCTTTTAACCCGCTACAGTATGTATTTCTTATTCAATATTTTCTCCTCAAATTATCTATCTATCTATCTATCTATCTCTTTCCTTCTTTCTTTTTCTTCCTTTCTTTCTTTCATTCATTCTTTCTTTCTTTTTTTCTTTCTTTTAACCCGCTACAGTATTTCTTTCTTGTTCAATATTTTCTCCTCAAATTATCTATCTATCTATCTATCTATCTATCTTGCTTTATTTCTTTCTTTCTTTTTCTTTCTTTTATTCTTTCTTTCTTTCTTTCTTTTTTCTTTCTTTTTCTTTCTTTCTATCTTTCTTTCTTTCATTCATTCTTTCTTTCTTTCTTTCTTTCTTTTAACCCACTACAGTATTTCTTTCTTGTTCAATATTTTCTCCTCAAATTATCTATCTATCTATCTATCTATCTATCTATCTCTTTCTTTCTTTTTCTTTCTTTCTTTCTTCTTTCTTTCTTTCAATCATTCTTTCTTTCCTTCTTTCTTTCTTTCTTTCTTTCTTTTAAGCCACTACAGTATTTCTTTCTTGTTCAATATTTCTCCTCAAATTATCTATCTATCTATCTATTATCTATCTCTTTCTTTCTTTTTCTTTCCTTTCTTTCTTTCTTTCTTTCTTTCTTTTCTTTCTTTCTTTCTTTCTTTCATTCATTCTTTCTTTCTTTCTTTCTTTCTTTTAACCCACTACAGTATTTCTTTCTTGTTCAATATTTTCTCCTCAAATTATCTTTCTTATGAGGAATTGGAGTCTTATATTTAATAACATGTACATACTAGGAACGAAAGCTAATGGGTAATAGAAGACAGTGTAGCGCCAATTGCTGAACCGGAGTTTATTTGTCTGTTGTGTAACTAAGGATTCAAAATCGTACCATTTCACGTGGCTATGAAACAAATTTTCTCATGTGAAATTGGAGTCTTATATCTAATAATATGTACATACTGGGGAAAAAGCAAAAGGACGTTAGAAAATTATATAGCGCCCATTGCTCAACGGGTGGTGTATTCGTCTTTCGTGTAAATAAGGAGTCGAAATAATACCATTTGAGCTGGTTATGAAACGTATATCTGTACATATATATTTCATTTTATATATTTCCCTCATGCTTCGCATTAAAACTCAAAATTATTTGCCCACAAATATAAACTATAGACACATATTCAAATATATATATATATATATATATATATACATATCTTATTATAATGGAGATTGTGTGTTTGTCTGTCTGTAACCGGAACTATATTACTACTCAATTCACAGTTCCCTTAGTTATTTACATCACATTCTCCATGATTTTATTTTTATTTAAACCTCAATGATTAATAAAATTGTTTTACATTATTAAGACTGTTGACCATATCTACATACTAATAATACGCAATTGTATTTATATATACAACAAAATAGCAGTTTACAGTGTGAATGGGAAGGCTAATTTGCATATTGATCTTAAAAAATTGATTTTAATAAATATATGCTAAGTATTATTGATTTCTAATTGTTTGGTTTTATCTTATTGAATATGAGCAAAAATCTCTGGGATAAATCTTAAAAGAAATTCATTAAGAAGAAGAAATAACTGTAATATTATCCTTTACTTCCTATTTTAAGTAAAGAGTTAAATTAGGAAAATTTACCAATGAAAGACGGGAGTAATGGAAAATGATGGAAGAGTTAGTTTCAAAGCTTTCTATTTTTCGATAATACCCCTCTGTTCCAAATCTTTTTGCCTGCATTCTTATTTAGTTTTATTAGCCTTTATAATTTAACATGATATTTTTTTATATTAAAACTTTAAAAACTTGCACCCGGCGGGTGCATAAATTTTTTCTAGTATATATAATAGAAATTTTGAAAATTATTACATATATATATATATATATATATATATAATATATATATATATATATATATATATTGTTGTTGTTGTTAATGGATCAACGTATGCTTCTCGTTGATATATGTGTATTTATATATGTATATATATATCCGTATTTTAATGGTAAATATATTTTGTTTGGGCTTTAGTATGAAGCATTAAAATAATTAGAAACTCGGTTTTTTAACTGTTAAGTTTTGTTTCATTCTGTTAAATTTTTCAGAATAAAACAAAACTTAACACTTAAAAAAACGACTTTCTAATGTTTTTAATGCTTCACAGTTTAAGCCCAAGCAAAATATATTCACCATAAATAGACGGATATATATACATATATAAACACGCACACACATACACGCACACACATACACGCACACACACATATATATTATATATATATATTATAATAAAAATATTGAAAATTATTATATATATATATATATATATATATATATGTGTGTGTGTGTGTGTGTGTTGTGTGTGTGTAAACTTTTTTCTTGTGAACGTTTGTGTTTTTTTTGTATTTTGAAGCATTGGAAAAAAAGAACAAAAAATAAAACAGATCAAAAACAGAATTTTAATATTCAACTGTTGTTCTGTCCCTGGTTCGATTAATTCCGATATTTCGGGTGAACGTTCACCCTTCTTCAAGTTATAGGGAATAGAGACTCTCTGGAGAAAAATGAAATACTGTCCATGAGAGAAAAAATAAATGAAGTCATTATATATATACATACGTATGTATATATATATACATATACACACACACATATATATATATATCTTATTATAATGGAGATTGTGTGTTTTTCTGTCTGTAACCGAAACTACTACTCAAGTCACAATTCCCTTCGTTATTTACATCACATTCTCCATGATTTTATTTATATTTAAACCTCAATTATTAATAAAATTGCTTCACCTTTTTATTAGTGTTGTCCATATCTACATACTAATAACATGCAATTGTATTTATATATACAAAAAATAGCGGTTTACAGTGTGAATGGGAAGGCTAATTTGCATATTGATATTAAAAATGGGATTGTATTAAATATGTGCTTAGTATTATTGATTTCTAATTGTTTGGTTTTATTTTAATGAATATAAGCAAAAATCTCTTTAATGAATCTTAAATTAAATCCATTAAAAAGAAAAAATAACTGTCATTTTATTCTTTATTTCCTAATTTAACTAAATAGTTAAATAAGTAAAATTCAGCAATGAAAGACGGGAGTGATGGAAGAGTAAGTTTCATTTCTATTTTTCTATTATACCCCCACTCTGTTACATATCTTTTTATCTGCCTTCTTATTAGACTTTCTAATTTAATACGATATTTCATTACATTAAAAGTTAAATACTTGCACCCGGAGGGTGCATATATTTGCTAGTATATATAAGGTGAGAATAAACAATCGTTTATAAAACATTTAATAAATCCCAACATATGAAACTATTAGTAATGAAACAAAAGGTGATTTTAATTTCTTTCTTTATATATATATATATATATATATATATATATATATATATATATATATATATATAATATATAATCTTTGAAGTATGGATTTATGGTCTGATATATATATATATATATAGTAATTCTAGCTGAACAACTTATAAACGAGTTCATTTATCGTTAACCCTTCGATAATATTTTATCAACCAATTTCAGCGGGATCTTTTTAATATCTGTGAAGTAATATTTCATTTTCTACGATTTTAGTCTTCCTCCTTTTTTTTTGTTTTTGTTTAATATTTTCTTTTTTTTTTTATTTTATTCTTTCACTTTCTAAAAATTTTCTGTGTTTTTCGTTATTTTTTCTTCCTTTTTTATGTTTTTCTTCCCCACTTCATCTCTATCATGTTTATTATTTCTAATTGTCTCTTCGTCTTCTTCTTCATTATTTCCTGGACTTCTTGTTCATTTATTATTTTTCCTTGAAATTTCTTCTTCTTCTTCTTCTTCTTCTTCTTCTTCTTCTATTATTATATTATTATTATTATTATTATTATTATTATTTCTTTTTTCTTTTTTTTTTATTCTATTCTCTCTTTCTTTCCAAATATTGATTTATCTATTTCCGTTCAATTTTTCTTTCTTTCTAAATTTCTTCGCCTTTTCTTTATTCATTTTCTTTATTCCTTTCTTCTTCTTTCGGATCTTTCTTTTTCTTTTTTTTTTTACTTTCTTTCTTTCTTTTTTAATTATTATCTTTTCTTTTTCCTTTATAAATTTTCCGTTCTTTCTTGCTTTCTTATTATATTCTCATTTTTCTTTCCAAATCTTTCTGTCTTTTTTGTTCTTTTGTTTCTTTGTTTCTTTCTTTCTTTCTTTCTTTCTTTCTTTCTTTCTTTCTTTCATTCATTCTTTTTCTCATCTCTTCTTGTTATCTTCTCTTCTTCCTTTCCAAATATTTTCTTTCTTTTCAAATCTCTCTTTCTTTCCTTCTTTCTTCCCTTCTTTCTCTCTTTCCAAATTTTTCTTTCTTTTTTTTATTTATTTCCAATTCTTTCTTTCTTTTTTTCTTCTTTCTATTTTTTTACAAATCTTTCTCTCTTTCTCTCTTTCTTTCCAAATCTTTCTTTCTTTCCAAATCTGTCTTTCTTTCTTTCTTTCTTTCTTTCTTTCTTTCTTCTTTTCCAAATTTTCTTTCTTTCCAAATCTGTCTTTCTTTTCTCTTTCTTTCTTTCTTTCTTTCTTCTCTTTCTTTATTTCCAACTCTTTCTTTCTTTCCTTCTTTCTTTCTTTTTAATTTCCTTCTTTCTTATTTTCTTTCTTTCTTTCGAAAATCTTTCTTTCCTTCTCCCAAATCTTTTGAAATCCTTCGGAAGAACTTTTATTGATTTTGGTCTAATTCAACGAAGAACAAATAAAACCGATGGATTGACCTAGATTTCCCTCAGCAGAATTAACTAACACGCAGGATTTTTCATCACGCATGCGCACGAAAACAAATGTTCACTTGGTGATCACTTATCACAAAATCCAAACAACGAAGAAATCTTAATAACCGATTCAATTTTTTTATTTCTATTTTTTTTTTTCACGTCAGATAAAACCCGACCCAAAAGATCGAAAGACAAAAGTTCAAAATTCAAAATCTTTCATTTTCTTTCAAAATCTCATTGCAAAAAAAAAAAAAAGATCAGCTACAATTGATGAAAAAGAAAACTATCCCTTTTTTTAAATTCTAATATCTTAGCTATTTGAAGTGTGATGGTCGATTTTCACACTTCTTCATCAATCTATCTATTATCTATCTATCATCTCTCTCTCTTTCTCTCTCTCTCTCTCTTCTCTCTCTCTCTATATATATATATAATATATATAATATATATATTATTATATAATATATGTGTGTGTGTGTGTGTGGTGTGTGTGTATCTTTATCTATCTATCTATCTATCTATCTATTATATATATATATATAATATATATATATATATATAAAAGTAATTGGTAATTTGCTTGAAGCATTGTTAAGTATGTTATAATATGTTAATGGTTTGAAAGCAATTACAATGCGTATAAAAATAAAAACAAAAAGATGTTATTTTTTTAAATAAACAAAAACAACATCTTTTTGTTTTTATTTTTTTTTTATACGCACTGTAATTGCCTTCAAATCATTAATATATTATAACATATATCTTTTTTTTTAATATCAAATCTATCCGTATCAATATTTTCTCGCTTTTATTGAAATAAATAAATGAATAAATATTATAATATATAAAATAAATAAATAATATAAATAAATAATAAGTATTATTTGGATTATTCGGACTATTATCCTCATCTTTATAGTTATCTGTATAGATAACAATAAAGATGAGGATAATAGTTCAAATAATACAAATAATACCAATTATCAAGCCTCATCTAAAAAAGCCAGAGAAATAATGAATAAATAAATAGATAATATGAAAATAAATAAATCAAAATAATAATTAGAAAAATAAATTATATAAATAAATAAATAATACAAAAATGAATAAATTAGAATAATAATTAAAATAGATATAGAAATAAATATAATTAATAAATAAATAATATAAAGTGAATAATATATCTCTATTAATAATGGAGATTCGCTCCCGGTTTTTGTCTGTAACAAAAATTACGTCACTACTTTCGTCACATTACCCCAAATATTCATAACATAGAATAGATACACTCAAAATTTGAACATTAGACAGTCCTCATTGTTTTTTAAAACAAGTTTTAATAAATACATGACTGGTATTATATATCTATATATAGTTTTGTTTTATTTTAATACATATTTAAAGTTTACATTTCAAATTGTTTTATTTTTTCAATCCTTTAATGAATTTGATGATTTTACTTACTTAGGGTACAAACTCGCTGACATTGAATTTTTAACTCTCACCCCTCAGGCAATATGTTTCAAAAATCTATTTTTACATCGCCCGGAGGGTGTTTTTAATTTTGTACTAGTAATAATAAATAATAATAAATAAAGCAGAATAGGTAATACCCAAATGAAAGATGAAGTCCTACCAACAAACACATCATACGTCAACACATTTGACCCACACTCCAAAGATCAAATTCTCTTCTAAGTCAACCGACTTACCCCATAGAAAAACAAAAGTACCATTTCCCTACACACCAACCCCAAGATTTTACTTAGGGTACAAACTCGCTGACATTGAATTTTTTACTCCCACCCCTCAGGCAATATGTTTCAAAAATCTATTTTTACATCGCCCGGAGGGTGTTTTTATTTGGTACTAGCATTGATAATATATATGAATAAATATATAACAAAGGGATTTAACCAAAGAACAAAGGATTTTGGTTGCTTCCGGGCCGTTATGGCTCAGATTCCAAAATTAGACTATGTTGCTGGTAGATCTGTTCGGCTTTCAAATCACGTACGAAACTAGTACAAAACTTTTGACACGCCCCAGTAGGTTCTTTTTGTTTTTTGTTTTTTTTACATGAATCAGGTAAAAATCTATCGAATCTATCTAGATCAATATTTTCCCTGATGACATCGGGGATATTAACACCCCACCCCCCCCCCCAAAAAAAAGAACTTGTTTCGAAGAAAGCTTCTTAGAGTATTCCAAAGACTTGCAGGAGATAATATGAGGGATTTCGGTTCTAATCAACGATTCTTGCTTTATATGGTCGGGGATGATTAAGCGGGAAGAAAGACGCGGGAAAAAAAGTAGCGGAAAAAAAAGTGGCGGGAAAAGTGACTGGAAAAGACGCGGGAAATTTCGGAAAAAGAAAAAGATAATAATAAAAAGCATTAAAAAAGGAAAGAGAAAATGTAGGCTAAAATAAAACTGGACGAAAATATCAGGGAAATGTTCAGCTTTCTATTTGGGACTTGGAAAAAGTGAGAATAAATTTTAAAAGCGATGAAAACGATTAACATATCTACCAGTCTTTTATTTCTTTTTCTTCTTTTTCGTTTCTTTCTTCCTTCCTTTCTTTATACAATTTATCTGGGTTATTTTAATTTATTTTCTCCTTTCTTTTTTCTTTTTTTCATTCTTTCTTTTTCTTTTTTCTTTCTTTCTTTTTTATTTTATTTATTTTATTCTTTTAACTATGTGTCTTGCGCCTTATTACTTCTTTATTTGTTCTTCATGTTTTTTTCTTTTTTCTTTTTCCTTTCTGTCTTTCTTTCATTCTTTCTTCCTTTCTTTCTACAAACTATCTGTCTTTTTTCTTTTTTTTTTTTTTTTGGGGGGGGGTTCCATTTTTTTCTTTATTTCTTTTCTATCTTTCTTTCTTTCTTTCTTCTTTATTTTGTAATAACTATGTCTTTTTTCTTCTTTCATTCTTTCTTTCTTTCCTTTTATCTTCTTTTCTATAATCTATCTGTTTTTTTTTTCTTTTTCATCTTTTCACTTTCTTTTTTACTCTTTCTTTCTTTCTTTCTTCCCTTCTTTCTATAATCAACATTTTGTTTCTTTTTTATTCTATCTTCATTGCTTTCTCTCGTTCTTACTTTCTTTCGTTCCTTCCTTTTTTTCTATAATCTATCTTTTCTTTCTTTTTCTTTTCTTTCTTACTTTCTCTCGCTCTTTCTTTATTTCCTTCATTCTTTCTGTAATGTATCTGTCTTTCATTTCTTTTTTTCTTCTTCAATACTTTCCTTCTTTCTTGATTACTTTCTTTATTTCTTCCCTTCTTCCTATAATAAACATTTGGTTTCTTTCTTCTTCTTCTTCTTCTTCTTCTTCTTCTTCTTTCTTCTTCTTCTTCTTCTTTTTTTACTTTCTCTCGTTCTATCTTTCTCTCTCTTTCTCTCTCTTTCCTTCCTTTTTTCTATAATCTATCTTTCTTTTCTTTTTCTTTTTTTTCTTCTTTCTTCATTATTTTCTCTCTTTCTTTATTTCTTTCTTTCCCTTTTTCTATAATCTATGTTTTGTTTCTTTTCTTCTTCTTTCTTCATTACTTTCTCCCTCTCCCTCTCTCTCTCTTCTCTCTCTTCTCTCTTCTCTCTCTCTCTCTCTCTCTCTCTCTCTTTTCTTTCATTCTTTCATTCCTTTCTTCCTTTTTTCTATAACCTCTCTTTTGTTTCTTATTTATTCTTTCTTCATTAATTTCTTTATTTCGTTCCTTCTTTCTTTTTGTGATCTCTCTGTATTTTATTCCTTTTTTCTTCTTCATTGTTTTCTTTCTTTCCTTCTTTTTTCTTTCTTTCTTTCTTTCTTTCTTTCTTTCTATAATCTATTTATTTTTTACTCCATTATTGTTTCTTTTAGCTCTGTCTCTCTTTCTTTTCTTTCCTTCTTTCTTTCCTTCCTTTTTTCTATCACCTATCTTTTGTTTCTATTTTCTTCGTCTTTTTTTATTATTTTCTCCCTTCTTTTTCGTTCTTTCTTTCTTTCTTTCTTTCTTTCTTTCTTTCTTTCTTTCTTTCCATAATCTACCTGCCCTTGGTTTATTTTATTTATTTATTTACTATTTCATTTAGAACAAAAATACACATTGATTCTTTAAAAAAAAAAAGAAACAATAATTAAAATAAAAAGATAACGAAAACCAAATAAATCATCGAATAATATTTTAAAAAAATGAAAAACAAAGAATTCTGGGAAATCCGACCGAAAAGTCAATCCCTTATCTGTAAAAAAAAAAAAAAAGATTTAAGAAAATAAAAATATGCAACTATTTTTAACTCAGCTTTAATTCTTGTAGATTTTAAAGCTTAGGGTTGCATTACACCGGTCTAAGGATTGGGGGAGGGATTATGGATTACATAAGAATTGGATTAAAGGATTGGGGCATGTAAGACACGGCTGGGATTATTAACACTTTATTCTTAGAGGAATGCATATAGATATATAAATTTGAGATATTTCAGAGGTTTATATATATATATATATATATATATATTATATATATATGTGTGTGTGTGTGTGTGTGTGTGTGTACGTATATATCCATATACATACGTATACATACATATATATGTATGTATACATGAATTATATATATATATATTTATAAGGCATTTCAGAATTATATATATATATATATATATATATATATATATATATATATATATATATATATATATATATATATATATATATATATATATATATATATATATATTAAATGTATATATAGTTTTATTGTGATTATCTTAGGAATTGCCTTTTATAAAATTTCTTTAAGTATTACTTTTTTAAAGATCTTTCAGTTACAAACGTGAAACTCGGTGTTGTGGGAGAAAGTCTTAAAAACTTTCTAAATTTATATATTTATTTATATTGCTCTTTTTAAGAATAGGATAAAATCTTTTTCTCAAATTAATGCTGTAATCTATACAAATATATATACAAATTATATATATTATATATATATATATATATATATATATATATATATGTATATATATTTATTGTATTATATATAATATATATATATATATATATATATATATTGTGTGTGAAATCTATCTATCTATCTATCTATCTACCAATATATATATATATATATATATATATATATATATAATATATATATATATGAATATGTTTTATTAATAGCTCTGCTGATGGTTTAAATAAAACCGAAAACGCTATAGTGTAGGCTTGAAAATGTCTAATTTCAAGATTTTATGTTTTTCACAAATATTTGTATACATTCACACTGTCGGATTTATATCCATTTATATATATATATATATATATATATATATATATATATATATATATATATATATATATGTGTGTGTGTGTGTGTGTGTGTGTGTGTGTGTGTGTGTGTGTTGAAACACACAAAACAGTTACTGAGACGCAAATCAATACGCACATCCATTGGATCCTCTTACACATACATTGTGTGTGCGTGTGTGTGTGTGATGAGAGAGAGAGAGAGAGAGAGAGAGAGAGAGAGAGAGATATATATATATTCCATGTATGCCCACAAACAGAGAAACACGCACACATACATTTACACACTAGACAAAAGGAGATGAGAGAAAAACACATCAAAGAAAATCATCAAACGTATCGCCGACCATCAGGATGGACATGGAATTAACTACAATTAATCAGTCGGATTTATTACCCACCTCCCAACCACTATCCTGGAAATGACTATATATTGAAATAAGTCACAATTTTATTAGTTTGAAGAGGGTCATAAAGAAACCAGAAACACGCTTCGCCAATCTTTAAATCGAAATAAATAGAAAAAATAGAAAGAAAAAAAAACAACATATACCAAAATTGAAATCCCTTGTGAACTTCTTTCTTTATTGTATCCGAAAAATCCTTTTTGGACACAATTATCGTTCTTTCTACTCTAAATGCACAGGCACATAGTTTTCTCCATCTTTGTCTAACTCTCTCTTTCACTTCCCATTCCTCCCACTTTCTCTCTCCCTCCCCCTTTCTCTGTCTCTGTCTCTGTCTCTTTCTCTCTCTCTTAATTCATCGCCCATCTATTATTTTCCATACAGCACATCTGTCTCTGTTGCATAATCTGTAATCCTTAACTATTTCCTCGTAAATTCCTACCATAAAATAAACGAACCCTCATTTTATGTCCTGTTTTAGCAATAAATGTTTTATTTTTCTTGCAACCGTTATTTTAAAACTTTTAGAATATACACATTGAAGTGAATATTAAAATAAATAAAGGAAATATATTTAGTATTGTAAAATAACGGGTGCAAGAAAAATAAAACATTTATTGCAAAAACACGGACATAAAATGAGGGTTCAGTTTATTTTATGGTAGGAATTTACGAGGAACAACTTAAGGATTTTCGCATAATCTATGTGATGGCATAGATTATTGGCAACACCCTGTACTTCTGCAGGGATGGTCCTTTTTCATATAACAGGCGGCCCTTTCCATGGAATATTACAAGTAAACACCGGAAGTCCTACACGTCACGTGGTTTTTAATTAGTTAGCCAGTTCCAACGAGGATCCTAAGCAAGAAATACGTTTATTGCTTAGTTAGTTGGACTCATCTGCACGCGCGCTGTAGCCAGTAAGAAAAGAAAAATTAGTTAAGAATAAAAGTCTTTAAAAGAACAGTATGGCGTTGTTGGTTGATGCATTGTTAGTTAGAAGATTGGCTGTGAAGAAGAAATAAAATGGATCAAGATTAACAATCAACAAGATAGAAGTGAACATGGCGACTAGACATCACACGAACGGTCAGAGAAGAAAGTATTATGCATCTATGCATCTCATCTCTCTCTCTCTCTCTCTCTCTCTCTCCTCTCTCTCTCTCTCTCTCTCTTCCCTCTCTCTCTCTCTCTCTCTTCTCTCTCTCTCTCTCCAGTAAAAGAACACTTGTGTATATACCCAACATGGGCTATATAACGCGCGCAGTAGTAGTAAGAAAAATGAAAACTTAGTTAAAGAACAGTATGGCGTTGTTGGTTGATGCATACATTAGTTAGAAGATGGGCCAAGAAGAAGAAGAAGAAGAAGAAGAAAGAAGAAGGAAAGAAGAAGAAGGTAAACATAGAAGAAAAGAAGAAAGAAGAAGAAGAAGAAGAAGAAGAAGAAGAGAAGAAGAAGAAGAAGAAGAAGAAGAAGAAGAAGAAGAAGAAGAAGAAGAAGAAGAAGAAAGAAGAAGAAGAAGAAAGAAGAAAGAAAGGAAGAAGGTAAACATAGAAAGAAGAAGAAGAAGAAGAAGAAGAAGAAGAAGAAGAAGAAGAAGAAGAAGAAGAAGAAGAAGAAGAAGAAGAAGAAGAAGAGAGAAGAAAGAAGAAGAAGAAGAAGAAGAAGAAGAAGAAGAACATAGAAGAAGAAGAAGAAGAAGAAGAAGAAGAAGAAGGAAAGAAAAATGCATCAAGATGAACAACGAACAAGATAGAAGTCAAATGGCGAGTAGACATCACACGAACGGCCAGAGAAGAAATCAAGTTATTGTTATATAGTAAGGGTCACGTGAGTATTAGGAGGAGAATCCGTCGTCTAAGTACTTCAAGTGAGTTCTGCACAGAGTAGTAAATGTGTGTTTCTTAAATATGTGCTAGAACCACGCCACCGTTGAAGATACGGGGTAGATGGTCATTCCATTATAATCAGTATGCATCTATGCATTCTCTCTCTCTCTCTCCTCTCTCTCTCTTCTCTCTCTCTCTCTCTCTCTCTCTCTCTAGTAAAATAACACTTGTGTATATACCCAACGTGTGGCTATATAACATCTCTCATCTTCTGGATCCTTAAAGGGGACACACTAAACCACGTGACAATCTCCACCCGCGCGTCTTCTTCTTAAAAACCAAACTGTTGCACATCACCCCCGCCTCTGGGTTTCAAACAGACTCCTGGCGTTTCTACAACTCGTGTTTTGTCGGGGGATGACGGCGTTTCCAAGATGGCTGTCGTGCCGTGGCGGGAAAAGCACGGATGATGATGGATGGCTAACCCGGGATGCTTAGGATGAAGCAAAGACGAGGATGCAAACGCTAAGCCTTTTATGTCTGCTACATCAGCAGTCTAACTCGGATTTTGCTTCGAGCTCTTCTTCCGAGATTTTCAGACTCTGATGCACGGAAGCGTCTCCGAAAAAATAATAGACGCTGTGAGAAGACGCACAGAGAGGCGGAAACGCAATTATCAACTAACGTAGGGAGGCACTAGGACGCACGGGCACACACACTCGGGGAATTGTTATGATTTGTGAGTATCTCAGTTATACACAGATACGACGGGACATAAAAGGTAAAAAGAAGGAATATGAAGAAGAAATAGAGGGATAGATAAATAAATAGAAAGAAAGAAGGGAACACAAATTTAGAAAGAAAGAAAGAAAGAAAGAAGAAGAAAGAAAGAAGGAATAGAGAAAGACACAGATTTGGAAAGAAAGAAGGAAAGAAGAAGAAAGAAAGAAATAAAGAAGGAATAGTGAAAAACAGATTTAGAAAGAAAGAAGAGAGAAAAGAAGAAAGAAAGAAAGAAAGAAAAGAGACAGACACAGATTTAGAAAAGAAAGAAAGAAAGAAAGAAAGAAAGAAGGAATACCGAAAAAAACAGACTTAGAAAGAAAGAAAAAGAAAGAGAGAAAGAAAGAAAGAAGGAATAGAGAAAGACACAGATTAGAAAGAAAGAAAGAAAGAAAGAAAGAATAGCGAAAAAACAGATTTAGAAAGAAAGAAAGAAAGAAAGAAAGAATAGCAACAACAAAAAAAAAAACAGATTTAGAAAGAAAAGAGAGAAAGAAAGAAAGAATAGAGAAAGACACAGATTTAGAAAGAAAGAAGAGAAAATAGTGAAAAAACTGATTTAGAAAGAAAGAAAGAAAGAAAGAAAGAAAGAACCATTACATCATAACGCAACCACCATTGACGGCAGCTCAAAGTGAATAAGAAGGTTTGAGGGTTTTCTTTTTCTTTTTTTTTTCTTTTTTTCTCCTTTTTCTTTTTGCCTTTTTCTCTTCTTTTCTACTTTTTTTCCACTTTTTCTTTTCCTATTTCTTTTCTATTTTTCATTTCATTTCTTTCTTCCGTTTTTCTTTTTTTTTTTTTCTTTCTATTTCTTTTTCTTTTTTTTCTTTTTTTTATCTTTTGGTTTATTTCTTTTTTTTTAAATTTTTTCTCATTCTTTTATTTTTTGTTTTTATTTTTCATTTTTTCTTATTCTTTTTTTCTTCTTTTTTATTAATCATAAAAGTCAAACTTTCGGGTAAAGGAAAGAAGAGGGAACATTTTTTACTAAACGTAAATGAATAAGCAGGAAAAGCTTTAAAAGATTTTGTCAGAAAATTAAAATAAAATTGAAAAAGAGGAAATTAAAAATACAAGAAAGAATTTCTAGAATATTTCTCCTTCTTTTTTTTCTTTCTTTTTATTTTTATTCAAGCAAATCAAATCATAGTGGATGTCAGCAGATTACGAAGATAATTTTCAAATTTATTTCCTCAAAAAAAGAAAAAAATGTCATCCCAGTTATTCGTAAAATAATTCGTCCATGTTTATCTAACGTAAACGAGTTCAGTATGAACAAACATCTAACGATTTCAAACCAGTTACGAAAAACACAGCGAAAGATTTTTATTTTCATATGTAGTGGTGTATGTATGTAAGTATGTGTGTGTGTGTGTGTGTGTGTGTGTTGTGGTGTGGTGTATATATGTATTGTATGTATGAAGTTACGAAAAATACAAGGACTGATTTTAATCATAGTATGTATATGTATGTATGTATGTGAGTGTATGTATGTTTGTATGTATGCTATGGGTATATATATATATATATATATATATATATATTGTGTGTGTGTGTGTGTGTGTGTGTGTGAGGTGTTTTGTGGAATAACGAAAAACGCAACGACAGATTTTTTTATTTCATATGGGTGTGTGTATGTATATATGTGTGTATGTATGTGTGTGTATGTGTGTATATACGTATGTATGGAGTTACGAAAAACACAAGGCAGATTTTAATTTCATAGGTACATGTGTATCTATTATGTATGAGTGTGTATGTTGTGTTTGTATATATTATATATTATATATTATATATATATATAATATATGTGTGTGTGTGTGTGTGTGTGTGTGTGTGTGTGTGTGTGTGTGTGTATGGAGTAACGAAAAAAACAGCGACAGATTTTTATTTCATATCTATGTGTGTATGTATGGGTGTATGTATGTGTGAATATGTATGTGCGAATATGAATGTATGTATGTATGAATGTATGTATGCATGCATGTATGTATGTATGGAGTAACGAAAATCACAGGGACAGATTTTTATTTCATATGTATGTGTGTATGTATATATGGTTGTATGGATGTGTGTGTGTGTATATATATATGTATGTATGTATGTATGTATGAAGTTACGAAAACCACAAGGACAGATTTTAATTTTATAGGTATGTATGTATGTATGAGTGTGTATGTATGTATGTTTTCATGTATGTATGTATATATGTATGGAGTAACGAAAATCTCAGGGACATATATTTTTATTTCATATGTATGTGTGTTTGTATGTGTGAGTATGTATGTATGTATGTATGTATGTATGTATGGAATAACGAAAAACACAGCGACAGATTTTTATTTCATATGTGTGTATGTATGTATGGGTGTATGTATGTGTGTGTGTGTGTATATATGTATGTATGGAGTTACGAAAACCACAAGGACAGATTTTAATTTCATAGGTATATGTGTATGTATGAGTGTGTATGTATGTTTATATATATATATATATATATATAAACAAATTTTTTTTGTGATGAAACAAAGAAAATACAGTGCTCAATCACAAATTGTGAGAGCTAATATTTATTTATTTTACAAAGTTTTCACAGATCAATGTTCATTATAAACAGCGACCCAGGTTTCATGCCAAGGGGCAATCATCAGGCTGTTGAGCAAGATCCCATGGTGTTGTTGAAGATCTTTACTCAATGTCCCATTTTGGACCGCAAATAACGTCGGTTAGTTCTGCGGACGCTATTGTAGTTCGGATTTACTAAAAATAAATTTTTTCAAAATTTGCATTTTTTTGTAATAATGCCAACGAAGTTACCTCCCTTATTAAATTAGGATATTAAAAAATTTAATTTCCTTTAATAATAATAATAATAATAATAATAATTATAATAGAAGTTTAAATAAAAAATCGGAAATCTTCAAACAATGTCCCCATAAAAGAAAATTCTTCCTAAATGCATGGAGGGGAGATACTCAACATCCACCCTGAAAAACAATTCCACAATTTTTTACAAAAAATCTGATAATATATATATATATATATATATATATATATATATATATATGGAGTAACGAAAAAACACAGGGACAGATTAAATTTTATATGTATGTATGTATGTATGTATGTAGGAGAGTGGTGCATGTATGTATGTGTGCGTGTTTGTGTATGTATGAATGTGTTTAGATCTCTCTCTTTT
>CM042170.1:68923589-68932905 GCA_023376005.1 Doryteuthis pealeii | reverse complement strand
CTGAGGCTGATACAATACTAACCGACCTACTGGTCATAATTACGTGGCATTCTTTGGACGACGGACATAGGAATTAAATCACTTGACCTTACCAATTACGCGATAGACTTCGCTTACCAAAGGATCACCAAAGGATTCCATAAACAGAACTTACTTTAACCTTTTCAACGGCCAGCGTTGGCATTTAAAACTTAAAATATGTTATTTTAGATATATAATATATATAAATAAGTATAAGTATATAAATATATATATCTATTTATAATATATAATATATTATAGAAGAGGAGAGAGAGAGATGAAGAAGTAGAAGAGAGAAGATGTTATGCTATATTTGTGTTGCATTTGTAATGAGAAAGCGAAAACTACGCCATTGTAACGAAATAAAACCATGACCCAATTTCAAATTAACAAGTGACTAACTGCGTATAAAATAAAAATAAATTTTTGTTACTAAGTGTTGCGGTCGTGGATGTGTGTTTTTTTTTAATCTTTCGTTTTTTAAATCGCCCAAAATCTGGACAGTTCGACCAAACGCGAGTGCTGATTGGATTTCTATAATCACCTCTATATTAATAACAAAGAACTCTCCAGCCATACTTTAACATTTAAAAAAATTAAAAAAGAGTTCAGAGAGATATGTCGTGAACAAAATGGACTTCCTAAAACTTCAATTAAAAACGATTGCATAAATCTTTAAGATCTAATGGAGAATTTTTTTTCATTTCTTTTTTTTAATTAGCAGACCGATTTTAAGAATAAATATTTTTCTTTCTTTTTCTTTCTGTCTTCTTTTTTACGAAACTTTTCTCTTTCTTATCTTCTTTTTTCTACAATACTTCGTTCTTCTTCTTTCTTTCTTTCTTTCTTTACAATAACTTTATCTTCTTCTTTCTTTCTTTCCTTTCTTTTTACAATAACTTTTTCTTCTTTTCTTTCTTTCTTTCTTTCTTTCCTTTCTTTCTTCTTACAATAACTTTCTTCATTTCTTCTTTCTTTCTTCTTTCTTTCTTACAATAACTTTTCTTCTTTCTTCTTTCTTCTTTCTTCTTACAATAACTTTTCTTCTTCTTTCTTTCTTTCTTTCTCTGCTTTCTTACAAAACTTTCTTCTTTCTTTCTTTCTATCTTCTTTCTTTCTTCTACAAGAACTTTTCTTCTTTTTTCTTTCTTTCTTTCTGTACAATAACTTTTCTTCTTTCTGCTGTTCTTTCTTTCTTTTATTCTTACAAAATTTTTCTCTTCTTCTTTCTTCTTCTTACAAAATTTTCTTCTTCTCTTTCTTCTTTCTTACAATAACTCTTCTTTCTTTCTTTCTTTCTTCTTTCTTCTTCTTACATAACTTTCTTTCTTCTTCTTTCTTTCTTTTTTCTTTCTTACAATAACTTTTTCTTTCTTGCTTCTTTCTTTCTTTCTTTCTTTTCTTCTTAACAATAACTTTTCTTCTTTCTTCTGCTTCTTTCTACAATAAATTTTCTTCTTTCTTTCGTTCTTTCTCTTACAATACTTTTCTGGCTTCTTTCTTCTTTTCTCTTTCTTACAATTAATTTTTCTTCTTTCTTTCTGTCTTTCTTTCTTTCTTACAATAACTTTTCTTCTTTCTATCTTTCTTTCTTTCTTTCTTTCTTTCTTCTTTCTTACATAACTTTTCTTCTTTCTTTCTTTCTTCTCTTTCTTTCTGTCACCAATAACTTTTCTTCTTCTTTCTTTCTTTCTTTCTTACATAACTTTTCTTTCTTTCTTCTTTCTTTCTTTCTTTCTATACGGCAATAACTTTTCTTTCTTTCATTTCTTTCTTCTACGATACTTTCCGCGTTTCTAAGGTTACTTCTTTCTTCTTTCTTTCTTTCTTCTTTCTTTCTTTCTAGACTAAGGTTTTTTTCTTTTTTTCTTTTGTTCTTAGACAGATTTTCTTCTTTCCTTCACTAACATTAACTCATTGATCTTTCTTTCGTTCTTTTTTTTCTAACAATAACTTTTTCTTACTTTCATCTTTCTTTTACAAATTCGTTCTTTCTTCTTCATTTCTTTCTTTCTTTCTCAGACTACCTTCTTACTTTTCGTTTCTACACTACTTTCATTCCTCTTTCATCGTTCATTCATTCTTTTCCTTACATAATCCTTTTACGATTAATTTTCTTTCTTTCTTCTTTATCTATTTATTTGTTTATTTATTACTTATAACTTACTTATTTTTACGATTATCTTCTTCTTCTTTGTTGTAAGTTTTCTTTTAATTCTTTTTTTCTTTCTGTCGTTCCTTAGACTAACTTTTGAATCATTGTCATTCTCTTTTATTTTTTATTCTTTATTTCTTGTTGATTAACTTTCTTTTCTGACGTAGCTATTTCTTTTTGCAGTATGTCTTCTGTCTTTCTTTCTTTCTTCTTTTTCAAGTTTAACTTCTTCTTCGTCTTACACTATCTTTCATTCCTTCTTTCATTTTATTCTTCATCTTACATAATTTCCTCTCTGTCTTACGATAAAAAAAATTTTTCTTTCTTTCTCTTTCTTTCCTTCTTCTTTCTTTCTTCCTTCTTTCTTCTTCTTTCCTTCTTTCTTTCTCTATTAATTTGTTTATTTCTTTTCTTATGAATATTTTCTTTCTTTCTGGCGATACTTTATTCTGTCCTTCTTGCTGTAACGCTTTCATTCTTTTTTTTTCTGTGTTCATTTTGGTTCATTCTCTTTCCTTCTTTCCTTCTTCTTTCTTTCGATAACTTCTTTTCACGGTTTACCCTTCTTTCTTTCTGTAGTAACATTTCTTTCTGTCTTTCTTTCTTATTCATTTCCAGCTAACTTTCTTTCTTTCGTTCTTACACTATCCTTTCATTCCTTCTTCATTTATCATCATTCTTACATAATTTTCTTTTTCTGTCTTACGATAATTTCTTTCTTTCTTCTTTCTTTTCTTCTTCCTTTCCTTCCTCTATTAATTTGTTAATTTATTTCTTATGAATATTTCGTATCTTCTTGTGATTATCTTCTATCTTCCTTGCTGTAAACGCTTTTCATTCTTTTTTTTTTCTTTCTGTTTTCTTTGTTCATTTTTTCTTTCTTTCTTTCGTTCTTTCTTATGCAAATAATTTCTTTCCTTCTTCGTTCTTTCTTCGATACTTTCTTTCTAGGTTACTTCTCTCTTCTGCAGTAATTCTTTCTGTCTTTCTTTCTTATTTTATTTCTCAGACTAGTTTCTTTCTTTCTTTCGCTTCTTTTTTGCAGATAACTTTCTTTCCTTCTTTCGTGTCTTTCTGCAAATACTTTCTTTCCTTCTTTCGTTTTTCTTGCAATAAACTTTCTTTCCTTCTTTCGTTCTTTCTTGCAAAATAATTTCTTTCCTCTTTCGTCTTTTTCTTTCGGATAACTTTCTTTTCTATGGTTACCTTCTTTTTCTTATTGCAGTAACGTTCTTTCTGTCTTTCTTTCTTTATTTATTTTTCAGACTAAACTTTCTTCTTTTCTTTCTTCGTTTTTACACTAACTTTCTGTTGCATTTTTTTTTCATTTTTTTTTTTGATTAGCCGTTTTAGAAAAATATGTTTTACAGTAATTTATTGATCGTTCTGTAAATTTTTAGATTTATTTCAATTTGTTTGTTCATTTGTTTTCCCGCAGAATCTTGTGGAAATTCGCTCCTGGTAATTTTTATCTAATATATTTTTTATACCTTTTTAATTCATTTGTTTTGTAGAGCATTATGTTTATAATGAATTGTTTTATTCTTTTGTTTTAATCCAGTGGGGAATAAGGTCAGGGGCAATTCCAGAGAAGGAAGGAGGAATATTGCTCTTGTTTTAAAAAACGACAAGACGAAAAGAAAAAACAAAGTTGAAAACAAAAACGATTCTTCAAAGTATCAAAATGGCTGTCTTACAAAGACACGTTAGGAATGAATTCAGTTTTGAGATTTCTTCTTTGTGAAGGTTTATCTATTCTATAGAATAATACTAGTGTTCCTACAAATCGAACCGTTATTATCTTGCGAACCCCCCTAGTTAAATGAGACCTTCCAAAGAAGCAAGGAGAATATTGTTTTTTAAAAGAGACAAAAACGATTCGTAAGAATCAAAATGGCTTTTTAAATTTTTTATGGCATGTCAACCCTAGTGGGGTTATTTTATGCCGATGACGTTTTGTTCTGTTAATTCTTGATCGGTATTGAACAATTTCTTTTTTTAAGTAAATTTTTCGGCCATTACTAACCTTAAGGCACCCCTTTTGAAAACGATTTCGCACTCCGTGGGACCCTTTTCTTCCATTTACACCGAAAATAATCGCTGTGTTTGTTTAGGTGTTAGGGTTAGGTTAGGTTAGGGGAGTTTTATATAAAAAAAACTCTAAATCGTCTTTTAACATTAACCGGATTTGTGACGTTTTTTTTGTTTTTGTAATGAAAAAAATATCCCTACGAATCGAATCGCAAAAAGGGTGCCTTAGGTTCAGATGGTCCAATTTTCAAATCATTCTTATTAACACATTTTCGTTGTTGGTTGGTTGGATTCTATGGCATATTATGGCAAAAATTGTTGATGAAAGACTGAATTGAAGTACTAGAAATATCAAATGCCATAATTACTTGTGATTTAACACGCAATCCATGTATAATACGCACCCTAAATTTGGTTTGATTGTGGTTGTCTTAATTTTACGGCATTCAATCCTTGTTGGGTCATTTTATGCCCAAAATTTCTGTTTTATTTCTTTTGATGTGTACTTGAAAATGTTTCCTTTTTTAAAATTTCTTAACTTCAGTTTTCTATTGAACCTATAGATGGGCCCTAACAGGTTCACTACCACTCCGGGCCAGAGTGGACCTGGGAGTAATGGTAATAAAGGGGTACTCCACACTCCCCTGAGCTCTAGAATTGGAACTTCGCTATTAGATTACCGTCTTACGGTCTCGTGTAATGAATTTCTTCAATTCGACCTTCTTCTTTCGTGAATTCATATTCTCTTCCATTTCTCCTTTCTTAACTATTTACTTTGGAAAATGTGACACAGGGTCAGATTATAACGAGTCCCAGTTGGTAGTGAATTTCTAGAGCCAAAATACACTTAGAATCACAACCAGTGTATACAGGTTCTCCTTTTGGTGGTATACAGGTTGTCGTCCTATTGTGTATACAGGTGTCTTCCTTTGGTGGTATAACAGGTGTCTCCTATTTGGTTGGTATACGGTGTCTCCTTTTGGTGGTATACAGTGTCTCCTATTGGTGGTATACAGGGGTCTCCTTTTGGTGGTATACAGGTGTCTCCTTTGCCGCTTACGTCCTTACTTACAGGTGTCTCTTTGTGTATACAGGTGTCTCCTATTGGTGGTATACATGTCCTCCAGTCTCCTTTTGGTAGTATACAAGTGTCTCCTATTGGTAGTATACAGGTGTCTACTTTGGTGGTACACAGCTGTCTCCTTTTAGTGGTATAGTGAGTTCAATTCACACTGGATGCTTTAATATTTGCGACACGAATGATAAAAACCTACTTTCCGTTTCTTTTCTTTTTTACTGTATGTGTCGAGATTTAAACACGCTCCTCCCATGGTGTAGTTATATGACACAAAGTCGATTGAATGTGGGGTGCCCCGCAGAAAGTATGTCATCGAGAGGGGGCGATTTTATTTTAATACTCATTTCCACCGGCATTCGCCTTGAGGTGTGCCTCAGCCGCTGATAAATCAACCCAACCCTTACCCCCTTTAGACAATATGGCATGCTTTGTAAAAGAGGCGCGCCCCCTGGAATTGAGTTGCTAAATTTATTAGACCCCCTCGGAACGGATGCCTGGCGCGCGATCTCTGGTTCAATATCAAATTCTTTTTATTTGATTTTTCTCTTTTTTTCTTTCTTTCCTCCCCCCTAACAATTATTCATTCTCTCTTCTCTCCCTCTCTCCTCTCTCTCTCTCTCTCTCTCTCTCTCTTCTCCTCTCTCTCTCTCTCTCTCTCAATTATTTTCTTCTTTTCTTCTATAACAAAAACCCTCTTTATATTCATCTTTCTTCCTCATCTTTTTACCTTAGACTATTTCTTACACAACACACACACACACACACACACACTCTCTCTCTCTCTCTCTCTCTCTCTGTCTCTCTGTCTGTCTCTCACTCACTCACTCTCTCTCTCTCTCACACACACACAGACACTAATTTTCTTATTTTTTGTCTGCCTGTCTGTCTGTCTGTCTGTTCTCTCTATCTATCTCTCTCTCTTCCATCATTTATCTAAATTCTCCTCTTTCATCAAATAACCCCCATTTATCACCGTTTTT
Source organism: Doryteuthis pealeii (assembly GCA_023376005.1). NCBI lineage: Eukaryota > Metazoa > Mollusca > Cephalopoda > Myopsida > Loliginidae > Doryteuthis > Doryteuthis pealeii. The sequence continues at coordinate 68,926,640 of CM042170.1, read as the reverse complement.
ACATCTTCCCCCCTCACTCTTTTCCCCCTCACTCTCACTCTCTCCTCTCCTCTCTCTCTCTCTCTCTCTCTCTCTCTCTCTCTCTCTCTCTCTCTCTCTCAATTGATTAATTTTATTCTTCTCCTCTACTAAACAAACCCCCTCTTTTCATCTTCACTCCTCCATCTTTTTCTTAGATAATAAATTATCTTTCTCTCTCTCTCTCTCTCTCTCTCTCTCTCTCTCTCTCTCTCTCTCTCTCTCTCTCTCTCCACATCTTCTTCCCTTTTATTCTTCACTTTCCTCTTTGCAATTTCTCTTGCCACTTCTCTCCGTATTTGCCATTAATTATTGTCTCTCTCTTGTCGTCTCACTTCGTCCCACAGCGAATAAATCCTTTCGTTCCGTCATTCCGGCGCACTTTTGACATGACACACGTCAAAGCCACCATTACGACCGGTTACATGTAAAAATGGTGCGACACGAAACGAAATGCAATCAGCTTTTAATGTGATTAGTATTTAGTAAAGTAATTACGTGTCAACACTAATGAACTTAAAGCATAGGAGGCTGTTGATTGTACCGGCAATAATTATCTAATGAATAATAATAATAATAAAAAGCTAATAAAAACTAAAGTATTAATCCTCTGTTGAATTATCAGCCGACAAAACAGTGAAGAGATTTGTACTACGGTCAGAATAATCACTGCTTTCTGATTGGCTAATAATTAGAAAGAAGTGACAACTAACTCGGCAACCATTTTAGAATAGTTAGGGTCGCACATCAGGGGAAAAAAACGTTGGTTTGGTTTGGGTTGGTTTGTTTTACGGCATATCAACCTCAGTGGGTCATTTAATGCCTATATAATTTTGAAATAAATTCATTCAAAATGGATACTCAATTTCTTTTATAAACATATTTGTATATATATAAGCTCTTTACTATTTTTAAATGGGCTTGGTTAGCTCAGTCGGTAGAGCGTTCGGCTAGAAACTACGAGGTTCCTAGATCGATACCGGCCTTCGCCGTCTCAGCTTATGAGTAGCACAGGGATCTTTGCGGTAAAGTAAGGAGATGATGGTAGGTGTGGCGCTCCACCTCAGACACAAAAACAATCTCTTTGGTCTAGCGCTAGTGAAAAGGGGATAGACTCCCTCGCTGATTGGTTGATACCGACTTTAGGCCACCCCAACGACTTTACTTCTTTTTTTTTTACTATTTTTTTGGTTTTTTTTACGGTACTTTTTTTTCAATTATTTTAGTAGTTGGTAATTTATGAATTAGGATGTGGAATCGGAAAGAAAGAAAAAAGAAAGAAAAATAATGTTAAAAAACTATTTGGAATGAAAACAATCGGAATGTTAACAAATGGAGAAATAAGTTTGCTTGAAATAAGTCCAATCTGAATAATGCTGGAATGACATTATCTACGTCACTAATAACCAGCTGATATTTTAGGAAATGCTGACGTGTGCCCAAACGATTAAAGAAAATAATGAATAATTAAAATGTTTAGGATACTGGTTAGTATTATCTGTGTTATTCGGACTATTGACCTCATCTTCATTGTTATCTGTACAACGTTTCGACCGATATGCCCTCCGGCCTTCTTCAGATGAGGACTCGGGAACCTTCGTTTCGGAACTTTAATTCCCGAGTCCGAAAAGAAGGTTCCCGAATCCGAAAAGAAGGTCCCCGAGTCCGACAAGGAAAACCTGAAGAAGGCCGGAGGGCATATCGGCCGAAACGTTGTACAGATAACAATGAAGATGAGGACTATAGTCCGAATAACGCAGATGATACTAATCATCAAACCCCATCTCAAACATTCAGAGAAAGAGTTTAGGATACTATTTAAAAAAACAGTTATGGAAGAAGGGTATCAGGCGAGTGGCATGAGGCGAGAGACAAAACATGTACAACTTAATGCGAACATTTCGCCGATGACAAAAAGCGTCCGTTTCATTTTCTTTCTTTCTTTCTTTCTTTCTTTCTTTCTGACTTTACCTTATGCCCCCCCTCTCTCTCTCTCTCTCTCTCTCTCTCTCTCTCTCTCTCTCTCTCTCTCTCTCTCTTTGCGGTTACAATTACAACTGGACGATTTTCAACGGTGATAATAAAAGTTGATGTTGACAAGCGTACAAGTTATTTGCGTTCGATTCTTTTAACGCGGGTTATCACGGAAAACGTACAAGCCCTTTAAGATAGAAAGCCACGCCTCTTAAGTGGGGTCGTAACACAACAGCATTTAATCAATGATCTTATCGGCCTAGAAAAATGTTTCATCTTTTCTCAATAGCAAAACGTTAGATTTCGAATCGGACAGACTGGGGTCAATGGGTCGAATAAGCTACAAGTCTCAATATCGATACGAGACGTTTATCTGTATGAAGTTGACAGAAGAGAAATCAATAACGGGTTTTATAGATTATCTTTTGGGGGCGAGGGGCAATTTGACAACATAAAAGATCCTTACAAATGATATTCAACTATCTGTGAAATATAATTTGCCAACGGACAAAAACACACTTTTTCAGTCGCAATCACGCTCCACCTACCGTCTCACTATGCATATATATATATTAATATATATATATATATATATATATATATATATATATATATTTATATTAACAATATATATATATATATATATATATATATATTATATATATGTGTATAATGGAAGTGAACGCGCCGGTATGTTGAAAGAGAAAGAAAGGAAAGAAAGTAGAATGATAAAATAGGATATTTTAATTAATTTAACTTACACGTTTTCGGTCAGAAGTTTATCCATGTGTACATTGTTCTATCTATTATTATTTTTAAATAACAAAATGAAATGAAATAATAATAATAGAAACATTTCTACATTTTTCTATTATTATATAATATTTCACATTATATTCACATAAACTTAACATTTTTCATTTTTCTCCCTCACAACAATTTATTTAACAGTGCCCTGATGATGGTTTAATACCGAAATACTTAAGTATAAACACATGCAAATTTATCCTCTGATCGTAACATCCTGTGTTTGTTATATTAAAAAAACAACATTTTCTT
>CM042170.1:68881089-68918589 GCA_023376005.1 Doryteuthis pealeii | reverse complement strand
TGTGGGGTGCGTGGTCTAGTGGTTAGTGTCGTAAGAAATGGACTTGTCGACCCGAGTTCAATTCCTGGACGAAGCTGTTTGCATTTCACATGAGGCTTGTTAAAGGTATGAATCCAATTCTCCCTACAGGTAAATAGCAGGGCAGAATGTGCTCTTTAACCATATCTAGGTAACCAATCTAGGAGAAGGAAAACTCTGAATTTAAACCTGTTAAACTCCGCTTAAGAAATTGACCTTGTGTCGCAACCTGCTTGTGCGGAGGGGTTGGTATATATATATATATATATATATATATATATATATATATATATATATACGACGTTATTAAATATATTAACCTGAAGATCAATTAAGAACATACACACACACACACACACACACACACACAGTCTTATCAGATGGCTTACTACATACAGACTGACAAAACAAACAAATAGTGAAATCATTTTCTTTCTTTTCTTTCTCTTTTAAAAGACCAGTGAAAACTCTCCACCATATATATATATATATCCCACCATATATATATATATATATATATATATATATATATATATATATATATATAAACGGGGTGGAGCACTCTATGACGGTCTTTACATAAATAGACATGTCTGTATTAAAACAGTTAAAATCCATTTCACATTTTGTGGTGACGATAGCCTAGCGGTTAAACTGTCCGACTGATGCTGATTTGGTCGGAGTTCTTTCCCGGCTGTAGGTATCTCACAGAATGTCTAGCTACACTGAAGAGACTTGAAACACGTGTCTGTGGATGACTATATATATATATATATATATAAAGAAAAATGTTTTGTAGATGACAGGAGATAAAAAAAATATTTTTTTATCTCCTGTCATCTATAAAACATCCTGATGAAGGTTTAAAGAAACCGAAATGTTTAAGCGTCGATGAATAAATTCACCTTATTTTTGGAAACACTTCTTTTTCAAATTTCTAATAATGTCGGATTTATTTCCATATTTACTCCCATATATATATTATATATATATAATATATATATATATATATATATATATATATGCACGATACCCCTGGCTACAGGTAGTTCAACCAATGAGTAAATTGTGATCTCAATTTTTCTTTTGGCGGCGAGCATGTTGATTAATTTCTTTGTGGTTTCTTTTTTATCCTATTTTACAAGTATGGCATATGGTTTGTCTTTTATTTATGTTGGCACTTGCTGAATAAAATGAAAATTGGAAGCAAAACACCATTTAATATTATCTTTACATGCTCCCATACAAAAAAAACGATACAAAAATGTCTAATCATAACTTTTGTAAAAAAAAATTGTTCGCGTTAGTTTTCTTTTTCTTTTTCTATTTTTGTAACTAAATCTTTCGCGAGAACTATAATGATGTTGGACGATATAATTCAGATTCTTTCGCTTCTCCGAGCGTAGAAGATTGCTCTGTGTGAAACTGCTTCACGTGTTCCCCTGTTCCTGATATGTCCATGTTCAAAAGCCCAGAAGAAAGAAGAGAGAAGAAGAAGAAGAAGAAAAAAAATAAAGAAACCTGTGAAATTTCGGCTGAACGAATAAAAGATGAGAAAGAAAAGAAATGAAAAAGAAAGCCAATATTATTCGTAGAAAATGAGGTGTCGATAGAATTTATGTGAAAGAGAAAGAAAAAAAACGAGCGGACAGCGTGAATTTAACTAAAAGAAAAGAAGAAAAATGATTGAAAAATGATTAAAAAAAGATGGTGGAAATCAAGGGAAATCAAGGGAGATAATCACGATGAATAAAAAGGGGAGATAACTACGAGCAATAAAAGCGATATAATTAGAAGAACTAGTAGAATAAGAGGCGACAAAAAGACAGGGAACATATTAGCAATTCGTAGAAATAACGACTAAAAATATACACAAAAAAAAACGAACAAAATGATTAAGAAAAATTACAAAGAAAACAGACGGTAAAAAATAAACAAAAATAAGAAAAGATTTTAAAAACAACTTAAAAAATTAAGAAGGATGAAGAAGAAAATATTTTTTTAAATAAAGACTATCTTTTTAAATTAAAGAAAACAAGACAATAAAAAACATTTTAAAAAGGACGAAAAAAAACAAACAAAAAAATAAATCAAGGCGAATGACGAAAAAAAATTTTTTTTAAATAAAGGTTTCATTTTTAAAATTTTTATTTTTATTTTTTGGAATTAAAGAAAACAAGACAAACATTTTTTTTTAATCCTAGTGTAGAAATCGGAGAAATAAAGAAAATTTAAAATAAAAATTTTCTGAAATAAACCATATACTCGTGTATCAGACAATATCTTCTGTAGGCGAACATTTGATTTATTGTCACAAAATCTAATAACTTTTGAGGCTAACGGTTTATTCCAGTCTTCCCTATCATGCTTGTATTCCAACCTTAGAAAATTATTACCGAGACAAAAATCGAACACAAATTTTGTGATATGTCATTAAATAACCCAAACCAAACCAAAGCAACTTTACTCCACTTAAATCACATCTTGGAGGTACGTGGTGTAATGTTTAGACTCATAGGAAATGGAGTCGTCGACCCGAGTTCAAATCCTGGACGTGGCTGTTTGCATTTCACATAGCGCCAATACCCTTGGAAAACGTATGCATCCAACCACTCTCCCCCCAGCTATGGGTAAATAGTAGTGTAGACTGGGCGCTTTAAACTTGGCTATGTAACCAGTCTAGGAGAAGGAAAACTCTGAATTCAAACCTGTTAAATTCCGATTATCAAATTGACCCTGTGTCACGTCCTGCTCGTGCAGAGGTGTTGGGTTAGGGTCAGGATTAGGGTTTAGGGTTAGGATTGGTTTAATGGGAAAATAAATAAATGATTTATCACTCAAGAGTGATTCCCCTTTGTTTATGTTGGACTTATAGGAAATAACCTTTATAGTTCATATCTACCCCGGATACCATCCCGCCCTGTCAGTGGGGCGCTAGAATGGACTTGTGGAGCACCCCTTCATCACCATTGCTCCTTGGTCCACTCTGACCCGGAGTGGTAGTACCTGTTAGGGTCCCATCTATGGGTTAAATAGAAAACAGGAGTTTATAAACAAAATTGTATTATCCATTAAAAATGAAATTATTTCAAAACCTTGTCAGCATTAAACATTTTTGATTACCAATAGAAGTATTCGGGATAAAATGACCCAAGGGTTGACATGCCGTAAAACCAAACCAACCAACCAGCCAACCGGATATCATCCTTATAATTTATTTATTTTTTATACTTGCTGGAGAATAATGGGGATTCTGATATCGTTTTTCCGAAAAAATCGAAACAGGCTGGTAACGTTTGGGACGAGACTCGTCAACTTTTTTTCCTCATATCCCCTCCTCCCGCGGAGACAGATTGTGCCCACTACAGAGTCTGAGCCACACAAACACACACTCATACACACAGTCAAACACACACATAGACACACAAACACAGAGACACACAAACACAGACACACAAACACACACTCATACACACAGTCAAACACACACAGAGAGACACCAAAACTCACAGACACACACACACACACACACACACACACTATTACACACAGTCAAACACACACAGAGACACACAACTCACATACACACACACACACACACACACACACACACAAACACACACTATTACACACAGTCAAACACACACACAGATACACAAACACAGACACACACACACATACACACAAACACACACTCATACACACAGTCAAACACACACAGAGACACACAACACACACACACACACACATTCATAAACACATTCAAACACACAAACATACATACAACACACACAAACATACACACACTTAAATAAACACACACACACACACACACACAGAGACTTTCACGTTCCGATCTACTTTTTCTGTCTGTGTTTTCGCAGTCCTTCCCTTTTTTTCCTTTAACGATCTTATTAGTGTGACACATTCTGGTGAACAGACAAACAAATCAGAAATATTTGTAAAAAAGAATCCGGCATTGTTTGATAAATACAGTCGAGTGGAAACGCATTGGTTCTCCAGTAAAGTTATGTCTGCAGCGGTCGGTTATAAGACGATAACCATAACATAGTGAGCGCTTCCAGAAAACTGTGCGAAGTAGATAAAAATAAGAAAGAAAAGCTTGCAGCTCAACTGAAAATGCATTAAATAACAATTCGTCATTGTCTATCTTTGTGATTTCATGTTAATATTCAAAAAGACTTTTGAGCCGAAGAGGTTATAGGAAAAGAAAAGAAAAGAAGAAAAAAAAAGGGGTCGTAATTTACCTCGCCTCATATCAAATACTCACACGCACGGCCATTAAATCAACCATCAAAGCGCCTTTCCCCACTGCGCGTGCGCATGACCTTACTGACGCTTACGCATATTGCACGCATGCGCATATCATAGCAAATTATTTTATACATTTTTGTCCCAACATTTAGAAAAGTCATCATCATCGTCATGTTGCGCCATTAGTGCAGATATCCATGACAACCTCCTGCCAACCGCCCCTATCATTTACCGCTCTTAGTAGGTCCTCTGCGCAGCATCCAGTATCCGCCCAGAGCTGGTCTACATAATCCTTTGCCAGAGTGTATTCATATATTGATTTTTGGAATTCACGGATGTTAGACATTTTGAATTTCAATGCTGTTTCTATGTATATTTTAATTTTTAAATATCTTCAAATATTAATCTAATCTTCAAACATATAATCTTTTCCAAAATTATTGTACCGCTATCTTAATAGAAAATAGAGCACTCTTCGATTAATTTCAAATGCCACTACAAGAGAAACGTTAAAGCTGCACTCAGACAATATATATATATATATATATAATATATATATATATATATATATATATATTTCTTGTTGGGGTACCAAGTTTCTTCGTACAAAGTGATTCTAGGCTGGTCCAATTCTCTACCAGTAGTTTGTTGTAGAGTTCAGGTTCAGTATGAGAGCTCAATGTTTAATTATTATAAACAGAGCAAATTTATTTGTGAATAAAAAGCCACAGAGCTTCGTCAGACCACGTTTATAATATAAACGTGGTCTGACAAAGCTCTGTTGGCCCCAGATACCCACGAGTGGAAATGGTCCATAATCACGATACCCATGGTCTTTTATTTTGAAAATAGAATTTCACTCTGATGAAGGTCGAATCTTCTCTGTGTGCGGAATATTTTCACACAGATGAACTGACCGAAACACATGTGTAAGTGATATTGATTAAATTCATCTGTTATTATCCATTCTATTCTTTCTTTTCTTTATTCATTCTTCCTCATATTGTCGGATTCATTTCCAATTTCCATTTTTACATATAAATATATATATATATCTTTTTAAATCTTGTTTGTTTTATGTAATTCTATAAGTTATTCAATATCCCGCCATCTTTGTTTCTTCTGTTTGCTTTAAGTCCTTGTTTATTTTTCATCTTTTTAGTGGGGAGGTGGGGCTTAATAATCTTCTCTCCCGATGGAATTGTCTGTATGTTTTTATTCTTTTGTTGGTTCAGACAGAATATTAAGAAAGATGCTATGTCATTGAGTGCTAAAATGGTCAGAAGTTGATTGAAACAATCTCCTCTGGTTTGCTTTGATTCAACAGCATATCAACCCTGTGGATTGTTTAATGCCAAATATCTTTTATAAAGAAAATCATATATTTAGTATCATTTGCCTTTCTAATTTAATATGATATTTTATTACATTAAATATTAAACAGTTGCAAACAGAGGGTGCATATATTCGCAAATCCACCCTGTCGGCTGGGGCGTTAGAATGCACCGACTGCACCTCTGCAGAGGGGTAAGACTCCCCCAATGGGGCCACCTGTTGGCCGTGGGTGGCGACCCGTGATGCTTAAGGATAGAGCCCAGGTGGATAAGCAGTTCATGACATGCAATACTCCACTTTGGCCCTATCTTGGGCTAGACGGGTGGTCGGAGAGGCCCCCTCCGATCAATCGGCTGGTCACGTCAAGCCCTAGCACCTATATGATTTTCCCAACTCTATTGCCCTTATGGCAAGCCCCAATCCCTTTTTATCATATGGGTGCTAGAAGGCGGTGGCTGCGGGTCTACATGTCCTGGGAATGACGTTAAACTCTATCTGATGGTGAGGTTCCAGTTTTGGAGGTTTGGGGAATGTGGAGCACCCCTTCATCACCATTGCTCCCTGGTCCACTCTGACCCGGAGTGGTAGTACCTGTTAGGGTCCCATCTATGGGTTAAATAGAAAAATGTATCTATAAAAAAATTGTATTATCCATTAAGAATTGATTTATTTCAAAACTTTATCGGCATTAAATGGCCCACTGAGGTTGATATGCCGTAAAACAAAACAAACAAACAAATATTCGCTAATAATCTATTAATAATGGAGATTCGCTTCCGGTTTTTGTCTGTAACAAAAGTTACGTCACTGCTTACATCACATTACCCAAAATCGTCATAAAATAGAATAAAATTTATTCTACGATTTTTGGCATGTTCAAATTTTTTTTAGTGTATTTATTCAATGAATACACTCAAAATTTGAACATGCAACATTAGACAGTCCTCATTGTTGATTTTTAAAACAAGTTTTAATAAATACATGACTGGTATTATATATCTATATATAGTTTGTTTTATTTTAATACATATTTAAAGTTTACATTTCAAATTGTTTTATTTTTTAATCCTTTAATGAATTCGATGATTTTTCTCACTTAGGGTACAAACTCGCTGACATTGAATTTTTTACTCCCACCCATCAGTCAATATGTCTCAAAAATCTACTTTTACATCGCCTGGAGGGTGTTTTTTATTTTGTACTACTACTAGTACTACTACTGCTACTACTACTAATAATAATAATAATAACAGTAATAATCTCTATTAATAATGGAGATTCGCTTCCGGTTTTTGTCTATAACAAAAACTACGTCACTGCTTACGTCACATTACCCGAAATCCTCATAACATAGAATAAATACACTCAAAATTTGAGCATGCAACATTAGACAGTCCTCATTGGTTTTTTAAAACAAGTTTTAATTGATACATCCCCAGTATCATATATTTATATATAGTTTGTTTTATTTTAATAGATATTCAAAGTTAATAGAACTTAGTTTCGATTTCAAATTGTTTTTTTTGTTTTTTTTTTTACTCCTTTAATAAATTTGATGATTTCATGATTTATGGTTCAAACTCTCCGACATTTAATTTTTAACTTCCACCTCCTCAAGCAATATCTTTCAAAAATGTATTTTTACATCACCCGGAGGGTGTTTTTTATTTTGATAATAATAATAATAATAATAATAATAATAATAATAATAATAATAATAATAATAATGCCCAAAATGCAAATGAACAGGAAACACTTGTACAAACAATAAGAATATCCAGCCAGTATATAGGAAATGGAATTTGCGGTTAAATCGAATTTAACGGACCTAAATTCCACCCTCGTATTCCACCCCGCCGAAAGAAAGAAAAAATACCAATAATCAAGGAATTAACCGTATTTAATAAAATTTTCAGTGTTGATATATTAATGAATAAAAGATATAATGCAGCAGTTATTTTATTTCAAAAACTTTAATAATTTTTCAAGTCAGTTAACTCTGAACCATGTATTTTTGAGAATCTGTGTTACGCTTGAAATATACGTGGTTCAGTTGTTGAGTTGGTGTGTGCGTGTATCTCTGTCAGCAAATATACACTTCTCTCTTGAGGCGAGTATCATTTTGTGAAATGACGCACGAAATAGACACGATTCATCACGATTCAATGTCATCATCTGTTACGGCTCTCATGACAATCAATAAAAAATGGCGCCCATTTTCAGTCCTACAAATCCCACACATCCGCAATTTTATTTTCTTTCTTCCGGTAGAAATCTGCTCTTTTCTTTTGGAAAATACTTTTACTTTTCCATCCATTCTCTTAGTAATTTTCTTTCTTTCTTTTTGTCTTTGATTCTTTTCTAAGATTTACGTCATTTTTTCCTTTCTTTCAAGGATGTTCGTCATTTTTCTTTCTTTCAAAGATGTTCGTCATTTTTCCTTTCTTTCAAGGATGTTCGTCATTTTTCTTTCTTTCAAAGATGTTCGTCATGTTTCTTTCTTTCTAAGATGTTCGTTATTTTTTCTTTCTTTCTAAGATATACGTCATTTTTTTCTAAGATGTACGTCATTTTTCCTTCTTTCAAGGGTGTACGTCATTTTTCTTTCTTTCAAAGATGTTCGTCATTTTTTCTTTTTTTCTGAGATATACGTCATTTTTTCTTAGATGTACGTCATTTTTCCTTTCTTTCAAGGATGTACGTCATTTTTCTTCTTTTCAAAGATGTTCGTCATTTTCTTTCTTTCTGAGATATACGTCATTTTTTTCTTAGATGTACGTCATTTTTCCTTTCTTTCAAGGATGTATGTCATTTTTTCTTTTCTTTCAAAGATCGCCATTTTTCTTTCTTTCAAAGATGCTCGTCATTTTTCTTTCTTTCTAAGATGTTCGTTATTTTCTTTCTTTCTAAGATATACGTCATTTTTTTCTTAGATGTACGTCATTTTTCCTTTCTTTCAAGGATGTACGTCTTTTTTCCTTCTTTCAAAGATGTTCGTCATTTTTCTTTCTTTATAAGGTGTTCGTTATTTTTCTTTCTTTCTTTCTAAGATATACGTCATTTTTTTCCTAAGATGTACGTCATTGTTCCTTTCTTTCAAGGATGTACTTCATTTTCTTTCTTTCAAAGATGTACGTTATTTTTCTTTTCTAAGATGTACGTCATTTTACTTTTCTAAGATTTACGTCATTTTTTCTCACGAATATTTATATCAGTTTTTTCTTTATCTCAAAGATGTACGTCATTTTTTTCTAATGTTTATGTCATTTTTCTCTTGAATATTTACGTCATTATTTCAAAGATGTACGTTATTTTTCTTTCTTTCAAAGACGTAAGTCAATTTTCTTTCTTTCTAAGAAATACGTCATTTTTCTTTTCAAAGGTGTACGCCATTTATCTGTTTTTTTTTTTAGGTGTACGTCATTTTTCCTTCTTTCTCTTTCTTTGATTCATTTCTAAGATTTATGTCATTTTTTATCGAATATTTACGTCATTTTTCTTTCATTCCTTCTTTCTTTCTTTCTTTCTATGATGTACGTCATTTTTCTTTTCAAAGATGTATGTCATTTATCTTTCTATGATGTACATCATTTTTTCTTTCTTTCTTTCTTTCTTTCTTTCTAATACGTACGTCATTTTTCTTTCTTTTTTAAGATATACGTCATTCTTTCTTTCTGAGATTTTACATATTTTTTCTTTCTTTTTCGGATGTTCGTCATTTTTTCTTTCTTTTATTCTAAGATTTACGTCAATGTTTCTATCGAATATTTACGTCATTTTTCTTTCTTTCTTTCTTTCTTTCTAAGATGTAAGTCTTTTTTCGTTCTTTCTTTTTAAAGTGTACATCATTTTTGTCTTTTTGAGGTGTGTCATTTTTTCTTTCATTCAAAGATATCCGTTATTTTTCTTTCTTTTTAAGACGTATATCTGTTGTTTTTTCTTAATTCTATGATTGACGTCGTTTTCCTGATAGGATTCAACCAAAATTGAGAACACAGACGTAATTTGCATAAAATCTTTTGCATATACGAAGTATTATAAATAAATGAATAAATGGATTCTTTGGGGAGATATAAATTCATTTCGGCAATTATGTGTCTCTTCATACATATATATATAAAAACATATATATACATATTTCATATATATATAAAAATATATATATAGAGAGAGAGAGAAAGAGAGAGAGGGGGAGGTAGAGAGAGAGAGGAGGTAGAGAGAGAAAGCGTGAGACAGACAGATAGAAAAACAGACAGACAGACAGACAGACATGGGGAGAGTTCTATCTTATAACCTTGTAAATACCTCTATCCTTCCGATTGGCTGTCGTGAAATAGCTACGCCTCTGTCTGATGATATATATATATATATATATTATATATATATATATATATATATATATTATATATATATATATTTATATTTATATATATATATATATATATATATATATATATATATAATTTTTTTTTTTTTTGAGGGTAAGTAAACAAACAAATGTGTTTATTTTTTTAGGGCTTTAAGCCGAATTTTTGGAGGATAAAGCAGAAGAAGCTGAGGTCAATTCTCCAGCGAAATATACTACACATTTTTGTCGGAGTTTTGTTCTTTCATTCCTTATTTTACCTCATTCTGTCGGATTCATTCCAACCCCATTTTCCTCATTCATATATATATATATATATATATATATATATATATATATATATATATATATATATATATATATATATGGAGGTGTATAGCCAGCATTCTTTCATTTATACATGTAGAATTAAATAAAAGGCACGTCTTCTGCTTAATAATTTTATTAACGATCTTTTCGAGCTTTCTAGCCAACATTTTACATTTGAATGGAACACAAACACATCACCCCTGATGATGGCACTTCGAAGTGTCGAAAGTACTTGGGATAAAAACTACGGTGGACTAATCCACAGATTCCATCCAAATGTTAAAAAAAGTTGGCCAGAAAGCTCGAAAAGAAATAAAATTGTTAAATAGGAGACGTGCCTTTTGTTTGATTCTACGTATATATATATATATATATATATATATATATATATTATTATATTATATATATATATAATATTTTTTATATATATATATTATATATATATATATATACACACACAGTGGAATAGCTAAGCCTCTCTCTGATGATTTAACAATGGCGCAACCGATTAAATTCAACTCGTAATATCCACGAATTTCGATCACGGAACAAAGACCTAACTGTGTTTCCAGACTTTGGAAAGCTACGATTAGATTCCATTCTTGGACCGACACGAAACGAGCACCGGCTTCTGCCTTTGAGTGGCGCCACGCTCAGCGCCAGGTGAAGTGGGTCCTCCGTGCGGTCCTCACCCAGTGGACATTTGGAAAAATTGCAAGACGAACATAGGAATTGAAAAGGGCAGGTCAAGTGGTCCGAGCGAGCGTTGGGCGTGTAGTGGCCAATCTCGAGTGGTCGTAATTATTGGAAATGAGAGTTTGGATGCGGTCATTTCGAACACAGTCGACTGGGTGTGAATCGTTGAAGCTGCAAGCATTCAAGGCCGACACCGCGAGCCGAAGAGAGGAGGGGAGTGGAGAAGAATGGAAAGGAGGAGAGGAGAGGGGAGCCGGTTGACATGCACTTTTATGGTGTCGGTCATTTATATGGCTATCAAATCTGCCAATAAGCACAACCATTTTTTATTTCTTTTATCTCTGAATTTATTTGTTGTTCAGATGATGCCATCCCTATAGCGAAACATGTCAATATGTTTGTCCACAAGTTCTTCACCCCCTCCTCTTCTCTCTCTCTCTCTCTCTCTCTCTCTCTCTCTCTCTCTCTCTCTCTCTCTCAAATACACACATTTAAACACACACACATACACATATATATTTTTCGTGATGGGATAGCAGTCTAATTTTGACGGGACAATATGTTTGTCTCTCTCTCTCTATCTCTCTCTATCTATCTATCTCTCTCTCTCTCTCTCTCTCTCTATCTATCTATCTATCTATCTATCTGTCTCTGTCTGTCTGTCTGTCTCTCTCTCTCTCTCTCTCTCTCTCTCTCAAATACACACACATTCAAACGCACACACACACATATATATATATTAAGTCGCTGGGGTGGCTTAAAGTCTGTATCCACCAGACAGCAAATGAGTCTATTCCATTTTCACTATCGCTTGACCATCTGAGATGTTGCGCCAGACCTACCATCAGCTTCTCACTTTACTGCACAGATCTATGTGCTACTCATACACTGGGTCTATGAGGGGTGGTGTCGAACCCGGAACTTGGTGGTTTCTAATGGTTTCTGCTCAACCGACTGAAATAAACCGGCCCTTACTAATTCGTAAATGACCAGGTTAATTTGAGTTAAACATAATTCTAATCTGGACCATTTTAACAATGGAATGTTAAAGTTGGTATAGTCCAAGTTGAGACCTCATTTAACAATAATTCTGGAATTATGTAAATTTAGTAAAGAAAAAGGTTTAAATTATTTCCTATAAGTCTAACATAAACAAAGGGGAAGCACCCTTGACTGATGAATTATTTATTTATTTTCCCATTAAACTAACCCTAAACCCTATCCCTAACCTTAACCCCGTCTTCCTTTCTCTGAGTAGATAAATAAATAAATATATAATTTATCAGTCAAGAGTGGTTCCCCTTTGTTTATGTTAGAATTATAGGAAATAACCAAGGTTTAAATATCGATGATATTAGCAGTTATAAATCTATTTCCACCCATATGTATATGCATGTATATCCACATATAGACGGGCTTCTTCAGACCGCTAATTTTTTGAAATACGGTCCGAAGAACCCCATATATATTTTCACATACATTACGAGTGAAATAAATGCGTAACTGCTAATAATAAGCTGTTACTTATATATATATATATATATATATATATATATATATATATATTATATATATATATATATATAAAGTCTATTTTTTTCGATTCTTTGTATGATCGTGAACTTTGCATTACTGGGAGAGCATAGACATGAAATCAACACCGCTTGGTTACTGACAGGTTTTCGCCCATGCCATTTTCCCAGTTGTTCACATAGGCGAGACGTTGACTTTAAATCCACGCTACCCTTAGATATGCATACTCTATTAATGATATTGAGCACTATGTACTTATAAATACAGTTTACTACAAACACACACATCATTATCATCATGTTGCGCATGGAGCACGGATATCCATGACAATCTCTCGCCAACCTTCCCTATCATTCATTGCCCCTGGGAGGTCTTCTGCGCAGCAAGCAGCATCCTCGCATAGTTGATCAATGTAGGTCCTTGGTGGGCGCCCTACGTTAGCATGTCCATGTGTTGGCTTCCACAGGAGAACGTCGCTTATGAGCTCGTCCTTGCTTCTCCAGCGGTGTCCTGTATGCCTAGTCCGTCTCACTCGGATGATTTGTGAGATGGGAGCCAGGTGTCCGTAAAGCTGCTTCCCTGTGGGGTGCTGTTTCCACGACTTGTTCAAGACTGCACGCAAAATTCTTGTGCAACTCCCATCTAGCTTATTCTCAAGGCGTTTCGTTAGATCCAAGTAGTGCAGCCATACAACAGTACTGATATAACCACAACCTGGAAGAATTGTCGATTTAGCTTGTCAGTGAGATCGGATTTCCATGTGACTGATAATTTGTTTGTGGCCAACCATGCGTTTGTTATTCGTGTATTAACATCGCTTTCTGTGGATGAGATATTACTACCTAGGTTTTGGCTTGTTTCTTTTCCCTCAGAAATGATGAAATTTGATACCTATAGATGGCTAATCAATATCTTGCCTGATTTAACATCAGCAAATATTCCTAAAAAACAAGTACCCTTAGCAATAAACATTAAAAAAATATTTTACAAGTACAAATCTTTACTAACTTATAAAAAAAAACAAAAAGAAAGAGCTGCTTTTAAATATGGAATTATCTTAGACGAGAACAAGGAGCAAATTCAGAATCAAATGAATAAAATTTATAATAGAAAAAAAATGAAGACGTAATAAATGAACGTAAATTTCGATTTGAGTTGATAAAAAAAAAAAACAACATCTCGCGAAACGCTTGATCTCGCGAGATTAAAAAGAAACATTAAATGTTGAAATAAATGAAATGCATAGAAAAATGAAAAGTAAGACAATAAACAAGTTCTGTGAAAAAGCAAATTTTACAGTGCAAAAAGATGACACGATAACGAGAATGGTGAAAATAGAAGAGCGTTACAGAAAGGGGCGATAACCATTAATTTGGAAACGAATACAAGAAAACTAGCAGGGCTAATTAGATATAAAAAGAAGTTATTGGATAAGAAAATTTGAGTCACTTTAATTTATTTTTGTTTCTTGTTTATTTTATTATTGTTTTGTTTTTATTTCAAGTAGCGGTTGTGTGTGGGGTGGGTGGAGGGTCTTTTTATTTACAAAAGGAAAAGTGATTGCGTATTCTGATAAAGAATAAAAGTTCACTTTCTTTTGTTTTTTTGTTTATTGTCTTTTTGTTTTCTAAAAAGAAAAAAAGAAAAGAGATGAAAATAAATGCGAAACAAAGGAAAGTTTTATAAGATAAAAGACCTGGAATATAAATCAGATTCATTGTGGTGGGAAAAACGCGAGAGAAAAAAAACGCGGTAAAATCTTTGTTGACGCGAGATTTTGCGTTAAACTATTAAAACAATTATACATAGTAGAATGTTTTAAAGTTCCGAACGTCAGTGAAAAAATTTTAAAAAAGAAAGAAATAAAAGGAAAGAAAGAAAGAAAGAAAGAAAGAAAGAACGAATGAAAAGAAAGAAAGAATGAAAGAAAAATTAAGATGAATACCACGGAGATAACTTCAAAGGAGAATTTATTCCATTTCTTGAAAGATTTTTAGTTTCGTAATAAAAGAGCGGAGAGAGAGAGAGAGAGAGAGAGAGAGAGGAGAGAAGGAGAGAGAGAGAGAGAGAGAGAGAAGAGAGAAGAGAGAGAGAGAAGCAAGCGAGAGAGAGAGCAAGAGAGAGAGAGAGAGAGAGAGCAAGCGAGAGAGAGAGAGAGAAGAGAGAGAGAGAGAGAGAGAGCAGAGAGAGAGAAGAGAGAGAGCAAGCGAGAGAGAGAGAGAGAGCAAGCGAGAGAGGGAGAGCGAGAGAGAGCGAGCGAGCGAGAGAGAGAGAGACAGCAAGCGAGAGAGAGCGAGAGCAAGCGAGAGAGAGAGAGAGAGAGAGAGAGAGAGAGAGAGAGAGAGCGAGCGAGATAGAGAGACAGCAAGCGAGAAGCGAGAGAGAGAGAGCAGTGAGAGAGAGAGAGAGAGAGAGAGAGAGGAAGGAAGAGAAGAGAGAGAGAGAGAGAGAAAGAGAGAGAGAAAGAGAGAGAAGAGTGAGAGAGAGCAAGAGCGAAGAGAGAGAGTGAGAGCGAGAGCGAGAGAGAGAGAAGAAGAGCGAGAGACGAGAGCGAGTAGAGAGAGCGAGAGTCTGAAACATATCATAGCCAACGAAGTTAGAGTGTCGCAACTTTACGAGTAGAGTACGAGCTGTAAAAACATGAAACTGAAGTCGTTGGGGTGGCTAAAAATCAGTATCCATATTATATATATATATATATATATATATATATAGAGAGAGAGAGAGGAGATAGAAAGGGGGGGGGGAGAGAGAGAGGGAAATTTGGCTGCTTATTTATAAGTAAACTATGTCCCATATCATGTATAGAGCATTAATATCTAAGTTAAGGTAGCGTGGACATGGAGTCAACGGTGCCTGATTACTGACAGTTTCTCACCTATATGATCTTCTGATCACATAGTCAAAAAAACAGTCAGTATTGACCAGGCGCCGTGAACTCCAACTCCGCTCGACCTTAACTTATATATATATATATATATAATATATATATATATTCTATATTATATATTATGAAAACACCACAAAATGCTGTTAAAATGAACATTTTATAACTTAGCTGATATTGAACAATATTTCGATTTTATGAAAATCATCATCAGGGCTTGTTTATATTCCTTGTGGTTAAGAGCGAAGAACAAACGTCATATGAGTTCAAAACAAAAACCTTGACGTTGCAAAAAGAAAAAAGTTATACAATAGTTTTTAATGTGTGCCCTTCCGCCGCATTCATCAGATTATGTATATCTTATTGTAACAGTTTTTTAAAAAGAAGATATATTGACAAGATTATACATAGGACGAATTCTTTTATTCAAAACGGGATGAGTCTTAGAAAAATATTTTTTTCTTGAAATTTAGAATGAAAAAAAAAATTGTACATATCAGCTCTCTGAAGCCAATTTTTTTTTAACTCACTGTAAAAAATAATTAAATTAATAAAAAACGCATAAAAATTACATATTCAGAAAGATTATATCATATTCTTTTCAATGATATAAATATTTTAAAGGCTGGACCAAGAATAGGTGAGAAATTCCTAGCAGAACGGTTTAGACTGCGAAATTTATTCGCTAAACCGATACATTTCTGCTGTAAATCGCTATAAATCGCTATAAAAAAAAGTCAGCCAGCGGACAATATTTTATTATCAGCGGGTGCTGGTATATGGATAGTTCTGCAAATTGGGTGATTTTGGCTTAATTAATTAATTATATCCCTTAATTAGTAAAAATCAATAACCAAATTTGACGTGTTTCTTAGTTAGAAGGATACTAATCTATATGCAAGATTTCAAATCTGAGTGATTTCTCTTTTTTGTGTTATAGGTCGACACGTACATACCAAAAACTTAGTCTTATATATTTAGATATACTGTGTCCTCAAAGACTGTATGCACTTTAAAATACTCTAAGTGCGTATGGACTTCATGAAAACCCTATATATATATACACATATATATATATCTATAAATATATATATATATTATATATATATATATATATATATATATATGTGTGTGTGTGTGTCTTTTATAACTATCCCTCCTTCGTGTCCGGCTATCGTTTTTCCTAACTCCAATCTCTTTTCTTAACTTCCTCCCCTTTGACCAACCGTCCTGACCATTACGCGTTTTTTGTTATTATTATTATTATTATTATTATTATTATTATTATTATGTACTCCTTTTGAGTTTTCACATCAGTGTTAGCTGATGGTCTTTCACTGGAGTCTGAGTAAACAGCAATTATTATATTATTATTATTATTATTATTATTATTATTATTATTTGTTATCTTGAGGTTTTTTCCTTTGAGCCAATCTCTGTTACTTTCTTAGAAGTCCATCTTTTCTTTTCCTTTTTCTTTCCTTTTTTCTTCTTCTTCTTCCTTAATGATAATCTATGATCGTCTTTGTGAGACATTTTCACCGAACGTACAATGCAACAAACGAAACAACACGAACAACGTATCGTCTGCCAGCCAACCATAAAAATGGCGTCCGTAACTCTGCGTCCCGATGTCATTGTCATGCGAGTCCCTTTCTTCTCTGAAACCTTTTATGTTTGACCATTATTTCTTTTATATTCTTCCAGGAATTCTTTGCTAATTCTATTACGTCAGAATTCCCTTTTAATATCAATAATTTCAATAACCAGTTTCCAGTGGAGAAGGAGGTGGGGAGAGAGGGAGAAACGGAAGTCGTTTTCAATGTAAGATGTCCCAATCGATGGTGTCTCGATTTTAGCCGCGAAGAAGTTTCGGTTTTTGATTCGGGGCGATAAAGAAGACTGTTTCGATTTCAACGTGGACATCTGTTAACTATGCAATGCTTAATAAATCCTTGGAGCATATAACCTTTAGGCACCCCTTTTGCGATCTCGATTCATAAGGACATGTTTTTCATTTACACAGTCAAAATCCGGTTGTTTGTTAACATACGATTTTTAGAGGTTTTTTTTTAATTATAAAACTAATGTATATGAAATTTCACATTTTTTCAACTTTAGTTCTAAAGGCTGTAGCCGAACATATCATACCATTTTTTGCTAAAAGAAGAAACGGTAGTCTCCTTAATATAAGATGTCCTGATCAGTGGTGTCTCGATTGTAGCTGTGAAGAATTTTCGTTTTTTTTACTCGGGGCGATAAAGAAACTTGTTTCAACTTTTGTTTCCCTTGTTATTGCAGCATCTGCTTCGAGGTATTTTCTACGAGGAGTTCCGTATATCAACTTTCACTAAAAAGACGGCCTGTGAATCTATTGGCCTTCTATTAGGACACATAATTTAGAGATCTTACAAAATGATTTTAATGTCTTTTTTTTATTATCCGGTTGTATTAGCCAGTCCTGTTTCTGAATATTATCTTAACACCTGACTGGATAACTTGTGTAGAAATTGGCATTTATGTAGTAGATACTTTAGTTATTGTTTTAAGATGAATTTTCTTTCATTTGTTTTGTTTTTTTTTTTATTTTAGGGTTTTGGTTTTTTTTTGTTTTGTTTTTATTATTGTTGTTGTTGTTTTGTTTTTGTTTTTGTTTTTTGAACAAATGAAAATTACAGTTTCAAGATTGAAAAACAACAGGCTTAGTTCATGATGCGTAATTTTTGATAAATGTTGCTGAATTATATGGAAGATTTATTGAAAGACCAATAAAAAATCGAATAGACAAGATCAAACCTCGATTTCTCTTAATGATTCAATCGGAAAAGAGTGTGGAAGAAAATATTAAAATATTTTTTTATTTAGTTATATCCACAGATTTTTTATAACTACTAGCATAAGTGTTCCTTATATATACTAGCAAATATACGCACCGTCTGTCAGGTATTTAAATTTTAATATAATAAAATATTATATTTTTAAATAATCAAAAGAAATGAAATAATTCAAACTATTATTCAAACTATATTATTTTTAAATAATCAAAAGAAATGAAATAATGATAATAGAAAAAATTTGAAATGTTCCGCACACAAAGAAAATTCGACCTTCATCAGAGTAAATCCTTATTTGAAATGAAAATCGTTGGAAAAAGCGGAGAATTTTTGAAATGTTCGAAAAAGCATTTGTGTGCGGAACATTTCTACATTTTTTCTATTATTATTATTTCATTTTTTGATTATTTAAAAATAATATAGTTTGAATAATAGTTTGAATAATAGTTTGAATAATGTACACATGGATAAACTCCTGACCGAAACACGTGTAAGTAATATTGATGAAAATTGCCTATATTATCCATTCCATATTTTCTTTCCTTTATTCATTCTTTCAACATACCGTCGGATTCACTTCCAATTTCATTTTATATATATATATATATATATATATATATATATATATATATATATATATATATATATATATTATATATATATATATATATATATTCGACTCGATTTTTTTATATTTTTTTGTTTTTCCAACTCGTTAGTAAATTCTTCAAATGTCAAATTGTTGTTTCTTCCCGCTTCTATGGCTTTGCAGTCCAATTTAAACTCATACAAAAAAATCAAAGACGATATATATTTACTCCACAGACAGGCTATTTTTTCAAGAGTGAAAAATCAACAAAAAACAAATAAGTTGAAGAATGGACCCAATGAAAAGTGAAATAACCAGAATTACAGCATTAACTAATCTAAGAAAACAACGACTTAAATTCAGATTTACCAATTCCATCCGATGGTATATACAATGCAGCTCTAATTGAATCCATTTTGATAGAACCGAAATTAAGCGTGTCTGCGAGTCTGACACTTTATTCTATATAGACCAAAATACAGAAATAGAATTTCAAAATTCAATTTCTATATATTATAATACAGTCCTGATTAAATCCCTTCTGGTTACGACAACTCACAAATTATTGTCAATATGTAACTTACTGCTGCACACACACACATACATACACACACACACTATATATATATATATATATATATATATATATTATATATAATATATATATATGAACAAATATTTGGTACAGCTGAATTTGTATAGGATTTTGAAAAATAACGACATACTTTATTGATCCGCAATTGATTTCTCGAAAGAGAAAATAGAAACTTTAGGGCCCTTTCGACCGGTGCTTTGTCAAAAGTAACGACTGGTAGATCGTTTAAAAGTCACAATGTAAATCAAATGGGTAAACGTGAGATACAATCAAGCAAAATGTTGGGGTAACATGGTGGGGTAAAATTTGGCAAATACCTGCAGGTAATCCCCACCTCAGCAATAACATTCCTAGCAAAAATTACAAGGGAGTGCTTAAGATGTCTCTGTCTACACAAGGACGGGCAGTAAAAAAAATGGATACTGCCTCGAGGACATTGAGATGGTGACTTGTCCTAGCCTTGTGTAGAATAGAAAATTGCTGATCGTTGTAGTTTGTTTTACAATTATTTGTACTACAAAGGTGGTCACCGATGGCAGAATCCTGTGCCTGGGAAATCCCGGATGTGGTTTGGGGGAGGCTTTTTATACCCCTCGGGACGTGTTGGTTTATTCGGACGTTTAGCCTCTGCATTGTCCTACCAATATAGCTGGCAGCATACCAGCATTGGTATTTATAAATTACGTAACTTTGTTCAAAGATTGACAGGACGTCTTTTTGAGCAGGGCGAGGTGTAGGTATGGTGGTAAAATTTGTCCGGACTTTAACTATCTATCTATCAATCTATCGATATATATCGATATACATATATACATATATATATATATATATATATATATATATATATATATATTATATTATTATTTTATTTTATTTATAGTTTACAATACATTTAAGAGTCCGTTTTACCAAATTATACCAAATATAAACGGTACATTATAATAATGTACCGTTTATAGCAAAAGACACATACATGTAATTGTCTACAATCAACCATCATCTTGATTTACGCAGTGGAGTTCACCCCTGAAGATCCTCATGGTGAAACTCGAGTAGGTTATCACTTGGACCTTGGACCTATATTAATATATATTATATATATATATATATATATATATATATATATATATATATATATGTGTGTGTGTGTGTGTGTGTGTGTGTGTGTGTGTGTGTGTGTAAATAATTATCAATACAGATACACAGGTAATTTCTGTATTCTGTTGTTCTGATATACGTAAAGAGCGGGTAATGATCAACTCACAATTTATATATCTCGATAATCGCGATTTCTATCTGAATACGTGTCCTTCCTTTTGTCTTTTGAGAAAGCAAAACGCTTCTGTTTACCGTGCTTCACTGGACTTGGCTTTTGTTTTGCCCTAACTTGACACGTTTCGCCTGCTACAAGTGCATTAACAGAATTGAGCATCTGACAGACGAGCCATTGAACGAAAAGAAAGAAAAAAGAGAAAAGAAAAGCCCAGCAGAGTGGGGAATAAAGATGGCGCCTACGACGACGACGAGGACGAACAGCTGGTGTTGTCGTCGGCCCAACCCGTTCGCATTCGATTTGTTTAATATAAACAATGGATCGATTTTCAATGAGTCACCGACAGAAAGTGATCGGGTGGTGAGGATTGGTAGACAAACTGATATTTAGGCACTCCTGGAAGACCGGCTCTTGCTCACTGACATGCAGGAAATTAAACATATACACATGTATACTCAGAGATGCATACGTATGCACCAGCTGACACAGGACAACAAAATGCATAATAAATATGCATATATATATATATATACATATTATATAAATAAATACACGCACACACACACACACACACACACACACACACACACACACAACACACACATATATATATATATATATATATTATAGAGAGAGAGAGAGAGAGAGAGGTATGACTGGAATTAGATAGATAGATAGATAGATAGATAGATAGATATGGTTAGAATTAGATAGATAAATAGACAGACAGATAGACAGATAGATATGAATATAATTAGATAGATAGATATACAAAAAATAATGGATGGGAATTGACTGGAATAGATATAGATAGATAGATAGATAGATAGATATAATTAGAATTAGATAGATAGATAGATAGATAGATAGATAGATAGATAGATAGAAGATGCCATGGGTATCCGTGCTGTTAGCGCAACATGATGATGATGAGGAGGAGGAGGAGGATCATCATCATCACCATCAGCATTACAAAATATTAAAAATGAGAGTTGTATATAAACAAAATCTTTAATACCGCCCTGAGAGGTAAAAGAAATGGCAAATATCCTGAGAAACAAAATAAACCTCCTGAAATATTACCGTATTGAGCGCCTAATTAAATTTAAGCAAGGTAAAAGATTTCTTAGTAAACTTACAAACAAAATGTTCTTCCCTTTTTCAACTATTCTATTCTGAATGGATTTTAATTTCATGACAATGAAAACTAAAAACAAAATATTTCATCTTTTTCTTTTTTTTTTTTTGGGGGGGGGGTATTTTCGACGGTTAACTCCAACATAAACAAAGGGGAACCGCTCTTGACTGATAAATTATTCATCTATCTTACCATTAAACTAACCCTAAACCCTAACCCTAACCCTAAAGCATAAGCCTAACGCTAACCCCGTCTTCTTTTTTTTACTAGTAGATCAATAAATAAATAATTTATCAGTCAAGAGTGGTTCCCCTTTGTTTATGTTGGAGATATAGGAAATAACCCAATATTGATATTTTTTAAAGACACGTGATACGTCGTATAAAATTATTGATTCATTCATTGTTATTTTCTCTCGTATTCAATGCAGTTTCAGTTTCAATCATTTTTATCAATCCTCGTAGGAAATTAACGTTTCATTTATTGTCTACTAGAGGCGGCTACCCGGCGTCGCCTGGGTAGAGGGGATGCAAAAAAGGTTAATCCCACAGATTGATTGAATCGTGAGTTGGATCCTGGTAGTATGCCCCATTAAAATCCCAATGTAAAAAAATCCCTTGCTTTGATCCAGCCACTCTGAAAAGAAAAATTAATGTCTCCTATTTAAAATATTAAATGCAAAAAAAAAGCTGTTATCATTTAAATCTATTTTTTAATTATCTTCAAATATAAATCAAAACCTTCATTATTTTTACTCAAAAACCAAGCCCTGGTGATATTTGATGTGTATATATATTTACTTTGTCGTTAATTGTTTTATTTTCGAAGTTTCCTCCGGACATACAGATTCACACAACTGCCATTTATATATGTATAGATTTCTTTCTCTGTAAATAAAAATTCAGTCTTGATACTTTTTGCACACACCTAGTATTTCGTAGAAAATTGAAATTTTATTCATTTTCCCTTTCTGTCTTAGTAAATACAGCTTCAGTTTCAATAATTATTGAGCACCCCTCGTGATTTGAAGAAAATTAAAGTTTTATTCATTGTTAATTTCGGTTTTAGTAAATACAGCTTCAGTCTCAATCCTTTTTGAACACACCTCGTACAAGTGATCTGAGTTGAATTTTGAAGAAAATCAACTTTTTATTCATTGTCTATTTCCGTTTTAGTAAAAAAAAAAAAAAAATATTCAGTCTTTATACTTTTTGAACGCAACTCATATCTTGAAGAAAATTAACGTTTAATTCATTATTCATTTCTGTCTTAGTATATACATCTTTAGTCTCGATACTTTTTGAACACACCTCGTACAAGTCGCAGTTTTTATCAGCAGCATTTATAATGGCGCGCTACTTAATTCCTTTTGGTCTCCAAATGTCTTTTGTTTCTCCTCTGACCCTCCCCATGTCCTTTGGAAATACACTTTTTTTATTCAACACTTATTTGCAAATCCCCTTTCATATATTCGCCATCTTTTTGTTTTATCATCGAAGACCTCATTAAAAATCTATAGACACTTCCGTCTTAAAACATCAAGCAGAATTTGTTTTAAAAGAACAGACGAAAGAAACATTTGAACAAAAATAGGACTGCTAATTAGCGGCTCAAAACTCAGTTCAAATAAAAGTTAGGATCAACTTGTTTGAAGAGTTTGTTTTTAACTTCAGGCTTCCGTGGGTCAATGGTCACCGGACTTCCTATGCGTGAATCATAATAATCTGCTTGAATTTAAAGACATTACACTTATCATTAGACACGCTTAATCCTGTAAGTTTTTGATTGGTCAGAGCACCTCTGGTAGAATTTGATTTAAAAGAACAGGTGAAAGAAACATTTGTCCAGAAATAGCACTGGTAATTAGTGGTTCAAATCCTATTTGAAATAAAAGTTAAGTTCAATTTATTTGAAGAGCATTGTTCTTTTTTTTAGCTCAAAGTTTCCATGGATCAGTGTTCAGGTAACTTCCTCTGCGTGAATCACAAAACTCTGCTTAAATTTTAAGGCATTACATTTAGCATTATACACGCTTAATCCAGCGAGTTTTTGATTGGTCGGAACACTTCAAGCAGCATTTGTTTTAAAAGAACAGACGAAAGAAACGTTTGCCCAGAAATAGGACCGGTAATTAACGACTCAAAACTCATTTGAAATAAAAGTTAAGTTCAATTTCTTTCAAGAGATTTTTTATCTTCAAGTTTCCATGGGACAGTGGTCACTTAACTTCCTATGCGTGAATCACAAACTTAGGCATACTCCAACAAGTTTCTCATTGGTCGGATCACCTCTAGCAGAATTTGTTTTGAAAGAACAAGCGAAGAAAGAATTCTCCCAGAAATAGAACTGGAAATTTAAGGCTCAAAACTCATTTGAAATAAAAGTTAAGCTCAACTTGTTTTAAGAGATTTTTTTTTCTTTAAGTTTCCATGGATCAGTAGTCAGGTAACTTCCTATGCGGGAATCATGATACTCTGCTTGAATTAAAGACATTACACTTATCATTAGCATTATACAGGCTTACTCCAGCAAGTTTTTCATTCGTCGGAGCACCTCTAGCAGAATTTTGTTTTAAATAAACAAGCGAAGGAAACATTTGCCGAGAAATAGGTTTGTAAATTAGCGGCTCAAAATTCTATTAGACCTTCTTCAGGACTTCGGATTCTTGCTTCAATGGTGAACATTTCCATACTGGTGAATTAGGAGGTCGTGAATAAGGGCAGGAGTGGTCAGTTGTTGGTGTTAGCAGAGGTTGGTAGTAGGAGATTTTCCTTTTTCTCTTAGAAAGGGTGTGTAGCAATGGGGTTCTGATAATGATGCCAGCGTTGTTAGGTGTTTGGGGTGGGGTCTTATATACTGGTTTGAAGATGTAGTGATTCATGTATATATGGTGAATGGCATAAGGATTGGTTATTTATATATATATATATATATTAAATTTTTACTTGAAGGCACTTACAACGCATGTATCGCATAAAATTCGATACTTTTTCTTATAGAAAATAAACTTGACAAGTGTAATCCCAGTAAAGGATGGCTCGATGTGTAGAATACCGTACAGACTGTTTCGACTTTATTAAGTCTCATCAGCGGTATATACTAACGATTTCCCTCCGACAGAAATCGAAACCGGGACTTCAGCAGACGCAGTGAAACACTAGTGAAACACTTTTATCGCCTCGGCCACAGTACACAGCTGACCATCCTAGCGGAATTAGACAGTGAGAGTGTTAGACAGAGACAGAGAGAGACAGAGACAGAGAGAGAGAGAGAGGGGGGGTAAGTGGATGGAAAGTGAATGAGAGCTATATTAGGAGGAGGAGACGGAGCGAGTCGGAAGGAAGGAATCCAAATAGTTCGACGCATAGGAAATCCAAGTAGGGACTGTGTAAATAAATGATTTTCTTTAGACGTTATTTATTTTCCCCTGGCATGGTGGACACAATGGGGACACACACACGCACGCACACATAAACAGAGTGGGACAGTGAGTAGAGTGACAAACAGACAGACACACAATCATACACACACACACACACATAATATATATATATATATATATATATATATATATATATATATATATAATGAGAAATAAGAAAAAATCCGACAGTATGTGGAGAAAGGTAGACAAACACAGGATATTGTAGAAAATAAACATCCATTTTCTGCAACATGCTGTGTTTGTCTACATTTCACACACACACACACACACACTATATATATATATATATATATATATATATATATATAATAAAGATAATCTAATGAGTCAGACGAACCTACTATTAGTTTCGCATAAAGCTCTTCAGGGCTAAAATCTGACTCTATTACTTGGCTCTACTTAGGTATCGAGCACTTTTACATATTAGCTTCTCCTAGCGGTTATATGAATATATATATATCTTATATACATATATATACATATAAATTGTTTTTTCTTTTGGCCAAATACTGTACCAATAGATTATTTTTTGTTGGTACGAATATCTTGGTCTTTTCTTTTTTTCAAAAAATTTTTTCTTCCTGGTTGATGTTTGGTAGTATAATTTTACAATCAAACTTTCTGCTGGGTTTTTTCTCTCCGCAAGGATCTACCAACACGCTTGGTATATTAAATTATATATATATATATATATATATATATATGTGTGTGTGTGTGTGTGTGTGTGTGTATCCATAGATCGGTTACCAGGTAAGTTGGTATAAGGATGATTCTAAGACGGCGGAATGTTTGAGTAGTTCAGGTCCAATCTTGAGAGCTCGATGCTTATTTTACTTGAACAGAATAATATGATTGGTAAAGAAAAAGGCCATTTTGCGGGGGGGGGTCGATATATATATATATATATATATATATATATATATATATATATATATATGAAGTGAACAAACAATCTGTTTGAGATTGCGATAGCCGACAATTTTAGGGGAGGTTATGTGCTTAATTAAAGTCATACCTATTTTGAGAATTAATTAAAACTTAATTAAACTTACATAAAACTTACATTTAAACCGATATGCACGTCTAATTCATTTAATTATAACTAATTAATTCTCAAATTAGGTATGACTTTAATTAAGCATATAATCTCCCAATATATATATATATATATATATATATATATAGAGAGAGAGAGAGAGAGAGAGAGAGAGAGAGAGAGAGAGATAATATGGGTGGTATATCTAAAGCAAACAAGACTCTCTATCATTGATAGAGTATTTATATTTAAGTTAAGGGAGCGTGAACATGGAGTCAACGGTGCATGATTACTGATAGTTTCCCGGTTCAGATAAAAATTACGAGTGTGTTTGTGAGAGAGGATATACTTTATACATATGAATATTGACTCGTATGCAATCAGATATTCACGTTCATCCAACAGCATGTATGACTTCAGCTAATGTATGTGTATGTATGTGTAAGATATATTCATATATATATATATATATATATATATATATATATATAGATACATTCATATATACATAAGATATATTCACATATATATATAAATATATATATATAAATATATTAATAAGTCTTCCACAGACACGTGTTTCGTGGTTTCACAACTCTTCACTGTGGTTTCATACAGCTATCCTTGGCTAGGGTCGAACTCAGACTAACCGTTTGGCAGTCTGATAGCTTTTCCCCTCGGCCACTGACAGCTGTAGCGGGACTGATGTTTTTAAACTATTAAGTACATAGGTTTGTTTATGTATTTTATATATATATATATATATATATATATATATATATATTCATATCTTATATATATTATATATATATATATATATATATATATATATATATATATATATATATATATATATATATATATATATATATATATATATATATATATATATATATATATATATATATATATATATATATATATATATATATATATATATATATATATATATATATATATATATATATATATACCTTTGATTTCCTTTTTGTGACTGAATATTCCTCTTTCTGCTCTCACGCAACTCGTGCAATAATGTTTTGTCATTTATTTTATTTTTTTAAATCTAAAAGAAAAACTTCAGAAAGCAACGATTGTAGTAATAAACTGTTTTTTATTGCAAATTACTTTCTTTCGGAGATATGAGGCTAAAAAAAATCCGAGGGATATCAAGTGCGAGTTTTTTAAATGTAAATTTTAGTGTCATGGATGAAAATTGAAAAACATTTATTGACATATTTTTAGTGACCAATTTTTCCGATATGAATTTACACAACCTCCCCCTAACCATGTGTTCATTTTTGGTTCCGTTGGATACGGGGTATATAGATATTCTTCAATCATCATGCTTTCATACATATTCCTGTATCCTAATAAATAAATAAATAAATAGGAAAAGAAAGAAAGAAAGAAAGAAAGAAAGAAAGAAAGAAAGAAGCAAAGAGAGGGCTGCATGATGAACGAAAGAAAGAAAGAAAGGAAGAAAGAGTACAATGAGTACAAATGGACATCTGTCAATATCAGCCGATTAAGTAGTTAACCAACCACGTATTTGGGCTGTTGATTGGCTGAGCTTTAAAATACATGGCCTCGCTTAGTCTATAGATTTAATTTGTGTATTGCAGCACACTTTATATAAATGTAAGATATTCCAACAAACCAGCCAACCAAACCAAAAAATGAGTTTCAAAAGAAATATCTAAAAAATGAATTAAAAAATGTCTTCGGCATAAAATAACACAGAAAGGGTTGGCGTGCCATGAAATCTAACCATCCAATCAAACCACTTCTAGAAATTGTGTTGACAGAAATTAGTTTAAAAAGGGATATCCAACAAAAATAATTAAAGCTAAAAACGTCTTTGGTATAAAATAACCCCACAAGGGTTGACATGCCGTGATTGGTTAACCACCCCAGAAATAGCCTCTAAAAACTGTCAAAAAATGAGTCAGAAAAGGAATAACTAACGGATGTAATGAATATTTATATTCTTAGGTACCATCCTCACAGTAATCTGATTGGCTAGTGTCCGCCATACATACTTAACACTGTAGTCGTACAATCGCCTGTTACTACTACGCCTACTACAACGACAACTACTCATACGCACTACTATTACTGCGACGTACCAGCTTTATACTTACCTGCGAGTACACCTCGCTACAACTTTTACTAATATATCCCTTACCCCGGATATATCACAAACAATATCTAAAAACATGTATTCAAAAAATGAGGATCCAACAAAAATTGATAAAACAAAACATCTTCGGCATTAAATAACCCAACAAGGGTTAACATGCCGTAAAATCCAACAAAGGAATTAATCAAACCACCAGACTTTCCAGAATAGGAGCCTCACTATCACTTGCAGAGCATACAGTCGCGTAATCTAAGTATTTGAATACCCCAAATAAGGAATAAAACAAAAATATTTTTGGCAGAAAATAACCCAACAAGGGTTAACATGCCGTAAAATCCAACTAGCTAACCAATCAAACCACCAGACTTTCAGAACAGGAGCCTCACCATCTCTTGCAGAGGATACAGTCAATCTAAGTATTTGATTACCCCACAATAAGGAATAAAACAAAAACATTTTTGGCATAACCCAATAAGGGTTAACATGCCGTAAAATCAACTAATAACCAATCAAACGACCAGACTTTCCAGAACAGGAGTCTCACTATCTCTTGCAGAGCATACAGTCGCGTAATCTAGGTATTTGAATACCCCACAATAAGGGATAAACAAAAACTTATTCGGCATGAAATAACCCAACAAGCGTTGACATGCCGTAAAATTCAACAAACACCAATTAAACCACCAGACTTTCCAGAACAGGAGCCTAACTATCACTTGCAGGGATACAGTCACGCAATCTAAATATTTGATTACCCCACAATAAGGAATAAAACAAAAACATTTTTGGCAGAAAATAACCTAACAAGGGTTAACATGCCGTAAAATCCAACTAACTAACCAATCAAACCACCAGATTTTCCAGAACAGGAGCCTCACCATCTCTTGCAGAGGATACAGTCGCGTAATCTAAGTATTTGAATACCCCACAATAAGGAATAAAACAAAAACTTATTCGGCATTACATAACCCAACAAGGCTTAACATGCCGTAAAATCCAACTAATGAACCAATCAAACTACCAGGCTTTCCAGAACGGGAACTATCACTTGCAGAGCATACAGTCGCGTAATCTAAGTATTTGAATACCCCACAATAAGGAATAAAACAAAAACATTTTTGGCAGAAAATAACCCAACAAGCGTTGACATGCCGTAAACCCAACCAACCAACCAGCCAACCAACCAGCCTCTACTATTCCAACTAAGCAACTATCCAATACAAATATCCCATGAATGTCGGTTATTTCGTTTCTTCCAACAACCACTTCCGCTTTTTCGATTTCTCCTTTCTGCGTCTTCTTTCTTTTGACGTTAATGTTTCTAACACCAACGCCTCGTACTGAACCATAATTCTGGCCACAGTTCATTAATTCATTGTCCCATTTCATTACCTACCAACATCATCAATAAATAACGATTCTGTAACTAGATTTTCCCGCCACAGACTTTCACCCAGCTTTTTGGATCTTTGCCAACAACATTCTTGTATTCCAGCTTCCGAAACCACCCATCCTTTTCTTTCTTTCTTTCTTTCTTTCTTTCTCTCATTCCCTCCCCCCCACACACACACACACATACAGTCTTCTCTCTTTTTCATCTTGGCCACCCTGAACATCAATTTCTTATCGAAGTCAGAATCATTCTGTTTATCAGACAAACTCCAGCGCTACATCATTATAGGCGAACACTATCCATGAAAACAATATATTCTATCTCGCGAATTGATCTTATCGTTCATGGCGGTCTCATTATCTCTGTACGTCAGTATATCATGTGCATCTGGGGTTCCCAACCGGGGTCCACATGGATGTACGTTCCAGCTCACACACACACACACAAAAAAAATTAGCCTATTTTTCATTACGTCTTTTTTTAATGAGAAAAATACGATTATTCTATCAAAATATAACAAAAAATAAAATGCTATGAATTATGCGTAAAATACTAGAATTATGGCAACACAAAATATTAGTTAACTATTTTAAAAACCGCGAATGTTAGCTAAATATATATTATATATATATATAGATATATAATATATATATATATAATATATATATAAGATTTTTGGGATGTATTTTCCTTCGCGAAGAGAATAAGGCCCGGGTTTGTTATTATTCCCCCAACGTCCCCTTAGCTCATATGATACTGATACGTCTCGTATCAGTATCATTGACAGGTTAATTTCGCAGAAATTGTCCCGTGCTGTATCGTGGCCGAGGCAGTATGGTTTCTGACTATCCTGCTGAAGTCCCGGTTTCGATTTCTGTCGGAGCGAAATCGTTAGTATACATCGCTGATGAGACTTAATAAAGTTGAAACAGTCTGTACGATGTTCTACACACCGAATAATTCTTTACTGAAATTCACTTGTCATTATTATCTTCTATAAGTATCGAATTTTATGCGATATACGCATTGTAATTGCCTTCAAGCAAAGATATAAATAATAATATATATAATATATATATATATTTAGAAATTTGAAAAACGAAGTGTTCCAAAAATAAGATGAATTTATTTATCGACGCTTAAACGTTTTGGTTTATTAAAACCTTCATCAGGATAGATTATGGGGTGAAGAAATTGATGGATGTTTTGTAGATTACAGGAGTTAGAAAAATATTTATAAAAAGTTTGTAACTGTATTTGTTCAGCGTTATATTTTTTGAAATTTTTCCATAATCTACAAAAATTTTACAATACAAATTCTCGGTGATATTTTTTAAAAATTTGATAAATGATTTTCCTCTTATTTTCTCCCTTACTCCTGTTTTCTATTCACTCACTCTCTGGTGTTCCTATTTTTTTTAGTCCGGTCATGGACCGGGTACTTTTGCTAGTATATATATATATATATATATATATATATATATATATATTATATATATATACAATGGTAAATATTATGGATTTACACTCATAACTTGAAGTTTCATGGTAGTCCAATCATCAGATGAGTCCAATGGTTGAGATTTTAAAAAACAGTCTTTTTAAAATCTCAACCATTTCACAACTGGTTTTTAAGATCTCAACCATTGAACTCATCTGATGATTGGATTACCATGAAACTTCAAGTTATGAGTGTAAATCCATAATACCATTCCCATTGATGATAAATCTGCTCTGCTTTATTAGCATTGAGCACCTTTTCATGCCAATACTTTTCTCATTTTTTCATTCTCTATTCATTATATATATATATATATATATATATATATATATATATATATATATATATATATATCGCCAACAAAGGATAGGCTTCGCAGATCCAGCATTTTGAGGACAGTGCTTTGAGGACAGCATACAATTCATCAACAGTACCATCCCATCATTGCAGTACTCAAAAGCGGTTATCTATGCAGGCTTAGAAAACATTACTTTATTATTATTATTATTATTATTATTATTATTATTATTTCACCCAATTCGAGTTTTTCACACCTGCCGTAGCCGGTGGTTTACTAGAGGCTGAGTGACAGCAAGTCTCCCCAGGTCTCCAGGACTCTTCTGGGTATTCCAGCCGGTCTCAATAATGCTGTAGTCTGGATGGTCTCGATCCTTCCTCTGATTTCCAATTCATCCAGGCTCTTTTCCAACCCCTGAAGATTGTTCCAAGGGCCCCAATTACAATTGGTACGACCTTCACCCTCATGTTCCACAGTTTTTCAGTTCTCTGCAAGCGTCAAAGTATTTGTCGATCTTCTCTCTTTTATTTTCAGTCTGGGATCGGCCGGGACGGCAAAATCCACGAGTCTTCCTCTTCTTGTCAAATCAAAACTAAGGGTCTGGTCTCTTGGCTGGGTTAGGTGATCCGTCTGTACCTCAAAGTCCCAGAGAATGTTGTGCGTCTCATTCTCCGGGACAGATTCAGGCTTGTGCATATACCATTTAGTTGAATGGTGAAAATTGAATTTCTTGCACAGTTCCCAGTGAATCACCTTTGCCACCCAGTCGTGTCTAGTCTTGTACTCTCTTTGTGCAAGTTTACTGCATTCGCTTATTATGATTGATAGTTTCGTCTCTTTCCCCACATTCTACATTTGCTATTCAGCTATGTCTTATCTATTTTTATTATTATTATTACTAGTTCAAAGTAAAAAAAATGCCCTCCGGGCGATGTAAAAATAGATTTTTGAAACATATTGCCTGATGGGGGAGTTAAAAAATTCAAAGTCAGGTTGAGTTTGTACACCTAAGTTAGTAAAAAATCATCAAATTCATTAAAGGATTACAAAATAAAACAATTTGAAAATGTAAACTTTAGTATATCTATTAAATTAAAACAAACTATATATAGAATATAATACCAGTCATTATATTTATTAAAACTTGTTTAAAAAACCCAATGAGGACTGTAATATTGCCATGTTCAAATTTTGAGTGTATCATATTCTATGTTATGACCTTCGGGTAACTGTGACGTAAGCAGTGACGTAATTTCGTTACAGGCAAAAACCGGAAGCGAATCCCATTATTAATAGATTATTATTATTATTATTATTATTATTAATTATTATTATTATCGTATGGTGTGGTGTGTGTTTTTTTTTTTTCAACGCATGGAATTAATAATTTCCTTAGCTTAGATATGAACTAATCAGGCGGACGCTTAAAGATGGCGACTAAGGAACAATCGCAAATGGATCCATCGCTGTTGATTATCGTTTACAGATTTTGACATATGCATCCGGGTGTATTCTAACGTGATCGGTATTAAAAAAAAAAGAAATTAAAAAAAAAAAAAACGCTCGGGAAATATCCAGGGAGAACGTAGTCAGCTCTACTTGTCAATTAAGCGCGCTGATAATTGTATGTATGTACTTAACGCATATGTGCGTTATTTTCTATTGCGAATTAGGCAAACATGAGTAAGCCGGGAGCGTATGTAATATAATTAAATATTGAGAGTATATGGATAGATAAGGAGGATAGATAATGAAGATAGATAAGGAAGATAGATAAGTAATCGATCCGTATATAGAGAGAATAGCAGAAGATGAGGAGAGCAGAGATTGTTTGTTTTTGGGGCTTTGTGGGGGTGGGTGATATTTTATTTTCTTTATTTGTTTGTTGATGCTTTCTGGAATTGTAGATTCTGGAAAAACTGGTTCTATCTATCTATCTATCTAGTCTATCTATCTATCCACTCACTCGCGCACACAAATAAATACACACACACATACACACACTCATAACATTATATATATATATATATATAGTATAAGTTATATGATATAATACCTATATACTATATAATATTTAGTATATTGTATATAAATATATACATATATTGTGAGTAGGGTAAAAGGAAAAGTGACAAAAATAATGACTCAAACAAATAGAAGTAGAACAACTATTTCGTTCAGCTTTACGTGAGGAACTCGTCAGTCTAAATTTATTCGAGAAACAAGGTACGTACATTTGTATTTATAGAAGAATAGTGAATTGTTGATGAAATTCGGGGGTGAAGGGAAAGTTAGTCTCTTCATTATGTTGAGGTCATTATTTTTTGTCCACTTTTCCTTTAACCTTACCTCATACTGTCGGATTTGAGTCCAACCCTCCTATCTTCATATATATATATATCTATATATATATATATATATATAATATGTGTGTGTGTGTGTGTGTGTGTGTGTGTGTGTGTGTGTACCAAATTATGTATCTTATTATATATCTATATATGTTATACTACTTCTATATATAATATATAGGGAGAGACAGACAGACAGACAGACAGACGAGACAGAGATTAAGAACATATATTATATAAGTATATGTATTAATAATAATATATATATATTTACATATAATATATATATATATTAATATACATCACATATTATATAATAAGAATTTATAAAATAAATAGGTATATATAATATATATATATATACAATCAGAGTAAGAATATGTGTATGTCCCTCATTCTCATATATACACACGAATCTAATGAAAGATCTAATATAAAAATATACCACAAATTATGAATGAATATGAACTTAAAACAAATCCTATGATAAAAAAAGAAGAGTTGACATTAAATAACCCCCAATAGGTTGATATGCCGTTAAACAGCAACCAAACAACCTGCTGCTTAACATCTATATATCATATTCGGGTTACTTAATTGTACGACTGTTCTCATCTTATAACACCCTCTGGTTAAAGATGAGACCGTCCATATCGTCCAAGATGAAATGCAAAAATGTAAATCTTGATTATGTGGTGTTGCTTATCCTTCGAATTTAAATTTTTCATGAGTCCCGTCACCTCAGCGAAATAAGAGACTATTCGGTTTTCATTATGACGACAGAAAGGGAAAGAGAAGAAATATGATAAGAAAAACAGAAAGAAAGAGAGTAGTGGAAAGAGAAGGGGTGAGAGCGCGGAAGCAATAACGCTTATCTGTTTCAACCGAACATAATGAAAAGATGAAAAATAGGAAAGAAAGAAAAAAGAGTGAGAGAGAGTTAAAATCAAGATTATTATATTTTTTATATATTGAAGTATTTAGCAATAGCTCTTAAGTAAACATTATCAAACGTTGATTCTACTAATTTATCAATGTATATGAAGTTAAACAAACCACATAATAAAAAAATGAAGAGTTGGCATTAAATAACCCGCAAGTGTTGATATGTCATTAAATAAAATAACCCGCCAAGTTCTACCAATTAATACACATGAAATTAACGTAAGAAATTATTCTCTACCATATTTATTAATGCA
Source organism: Doryteuthis pealeii (assembly GCA_023376005.1). Lineage (NCBI taxonomy): Eukaryota > Metazoa > Mollusca > Cephalopoda > Myopsida > Loliginidae > Doryteuthis > Doryteuthis pealeii. Next base: position 68,883,378 of record CM042170.1, on the reverse strand, counting down.
CATGAAATTAACGGTAAGAAAATTATTTCTTACCAATTTATTAATACACATAAATTAACGTTATTATTTCTACCAATTTATTAATACACATGAAAATTAACCGTAAGAAATTATTTCTACCAATTATTAATGCACAAAATTAACGTAAGAAATTATTTCTACCAATTTATTAAGCACATGAAATTACACAAAATCATGTATTAAAAATGAAAGCACGTGGTATAATGGTTAGAGTGTAGGATTCATACCTTTCCCAAGGGTATTAGCGCTATGTGAAATTCAACGGTACGGAAATTACACTACTGTCAACAAGTTTCACTCCAAATAACCGCCATTAGCGTCGATCACAGCCTCTTTTGCTGGGTGTTTCACAAGGAGACACAAGTTGACTTTTTGTGCTCCTACGGGAGGTTGAGTGCTCTACCGACTGGTAGGAGTACACACCTATGTACACAAGTATGCCAGAGTTTTTATTTTGATATACATATATCTTTTTCTACAGTCCAAGAAACCTCCTAATTGTATGCAAGTAGCATATTTAATGAGTTTGAATAACTATGCACAACTTTTAATGGAATAAAAGTTAGGAGATTTTTATTTTTTATTTGTTTTAGCCAGGATTGAAAAGAGATTGTTTTATTGAAATTTACAAAAAGGTTCAAATGGAGACGGATTGAAAATGTGTCTTCTTTTTGTCATTTACACATTTTTATCTCTACGATACAGAAACAATAAGGAAGAAAAAAAAGAAGGAAAATTCATTAAGATGTTTGAAATTCTATAACTTTATTTTCTGGGCTAAATTCAAGAAACAAAGATAAACATTGCATATTAAATGGAATAATGTAAAGATTTCTACCCTCATCTCTCTCTGGAGCAAGCTGATGTTACAGTTTTCCTGGGAAGGGTCTCAAAAATTACCTTAATTCTGTCGATTAACTGGACTTTTGTAGTACTCGCACGGCAATTAGTATCTTTCTCAAGAGCGCCCCCTACATAATAATTCATGGGGTTAAGATCTGGGATGTTCGGGGTCTAAATATTTGGACTGGTGTAGTCATAAAAATTCGCCGACAACCATTTTTGACTTTTCCCAGAGGTGTTGACAGGGGGCCGAATCCTGCTGCCATACATATGGCCAACCATTGGTTATATGAAAATGCAAACAGCTTCGTCGAGGATTTGAACTCTGGTCGACGACTCCATTTACTACGACTCTAACCATTACACCACACGCCTCCTTTTTGTGCCTCGCAAGTAGTCCTCTCCAATGTCTGGTTCGATCGCCTAACCATCAAGCTATTACCAGTATGGCGAGTGCTTTTCATTGATTATGCTGAGAGTACACAAGAAGTTTCTCAAGGATTTCTATAAACGTCTGAATATTTTATAGATTCTCGTTTTATACAAATGGGTTGGGTGCACTCAATCGCTTCGTCCATTTAACTCGACACTTGCGACACACAAATCAATAATGACGATGATTACTATTATTATTTTACAAGATTAGTCCACGAATAATATTGTATAGAGTAACAGGTAATCATTAAGTTATTAATAACCTTATGACACACACACACACACACACACACACATTGTATATATATATATATATATATAATATATAATATATTATGGAAATACATAAATAAATATATATATATATATATATATATTATATATAATATATATATATATGATGGAGCGCCTGGTTTAATGGTTAGTCATGGAAATATTAGAATGGAGGATTGAAAAACAAAAATAAAGGGTAGGGTCTATTCTTAATTCCATATATATATATATATATATATATAGATATATAATTATATGTGTGTTGTGTGTGTGTGTGCGTGTGTGTGTGTGTGTGTGTGTGTGTGTGTGTTTGTAATTAAAAAGAAAGAACCCCATATTATATAGGGCGGAAGATTTTAAACCAACTATATTGTATAGACTAACAGTAATCATTAAAAGTTATTAATAACCTTACACACACAAACACACACACACACAACACACACACACACACACACAACACACACACACACATATTATATATATATATATATATATAGTATATAATATATATATATGGATTGGAAGCGAGTGCGCGTTTAATGGTTAGTCCATGGAAAATATTTTAGGAAATTGAGGGAATTGGAAAAACAAAAATAAAAGGCGCTTAGGTTTATACGTAATTCCATACATTATATTATTATATATAATACCCACTGAGGTTGATCTGCACGTGTGATAAAACAAACCAACTCAAAACCAAACCATAAACCATTG
>CM042170.1:68858537-68880989 GCA_023376005.1 Doryteuthis pealeii | reverse complement strand
AAGAGAAGATCTTCTTTTTTCAGGGCTTCAGTTTTTAATTCATATTATTCTCCTCTCCATCAGAAAAAAAAAAAAAAAAAAAAACAGTCTCTCTCTCTCTCTTTCTCTCTCTTCTCTCTTTTCTCTCTCTCTCTCTCTCTCTCATCCTCTCTCTCTCTCTCTCTCTCTCTCTATCACTCGTATGTATATATCAATTATGTATCTATTCATCTATCTATATATCTGTATTTGGTCTGTTTCCGATCAGATCTATGTATCTATCGCAGTCTGTTCATAATCTATCTATCCATGCTATCTGCCATTCCATCTATCTATCACTATTCATATCTATCTATCTATATTAGTAGTTATATATATTTGCTATATTAGCTTTATTGTATCTATCTTAGTCAATACATATCTAAATCTACCTATACTCGTTGTTCATTATATATATTCCATTCCTCTCTCTCTCTCTCTCTCTCTCTCTCTCTCTCTCTCTCTAAATATATATATATCTATCTATTTACTCTCTCTCTCTCTCTCTCACACACACATCGATCACACACACCACACACAGTAAATGTTCATATCAATTTGCTATCTATTCATCTATCTATATATCTGTTTTGTCTGGTTCCCATATCTATCTATCTGATCTATCTATCTATCTTATCTCTATTCCATATCTATCTATCTAATTAGTTGTGTTTGTATTATTTAGCTATCTTAGTAAGTATATACCTTTATCCTACCATCCTCGTCTGTCATATCTATCCATTTTCTTTCTCTCTAGTCCTCCTCAATCTCATCTGAACACACACACACACATACACGCACGCACATTCACGCAACACAAACACGACCACACACACTATAATAATATATAAATAATGTGTGTGTGTGTTGTGTGTGTGTGTGTGTGTGTGTGTGTGGTAATGTATCCAAATGATGGTATGCAAGGGTTGATTCTATTTAGGATTTTCAAAATCTCACTGTAAAACCACACTGTATGCTCTTGTATGAGCAAACAATATGGTTCCTTCAAGGATTTTTTATAAATCCCTAAAGAGAAGCTCAATGTATGATAATCAATAATTAGATTAAATACAGAGCAATATTTAATTTTCAAAGAAAGAAAAAACTTAACAAACTGTCATTCTGTAATAAATTTAATTCGACCAGAAAACCAAAAGGTCTTGTTTTGTTTTTTGTTTTTAAATTTTCTAAATCCGTCACGAAGATGCTGGCCTACTTTAAGGATTTTTAGAATTTTTTTTTTTCATTTTTAAATCATCTTTCAGTTTCCCTGTCGAAATAATTTATTACAGAAGGACGGTTTGTTAAGTGTTTTCTTTCTTTGAAATTGTAATATATAATTATATAATAAATTATATAATATAGAGAGAGAGAGAGAGAGAGAGAGAGAGCGAGAGAAAGATCTTATAGCTGTTAGGGTCCATCTATGGGTTAAATAGAAAAATGTATCTATAAAAAAAAATTATCCATTGAGAATGAATTAATTTCAAAACTTTATCGGTATTAAATGACTCACTTAGGTTGATATGCCGTAAAACAAACCAATCCAAATAAACCAAACCTCTTTTTATGGCAATGAACAGTATTTGAACTCAAATAGCCGAATCCACTTCTTCCAACGATAACCGTTAGTCGACAAACGCCTCCGTTTAAACACCACTTTGTAATTCCTTTAATTTCGTTCCCTGATATTTTTTTCTCTCTTCTTTATTGTCGATTTTTCCATCGGTCTCGTTTTACGCTCCTCTGTATTTTCAATAGAAAAATTCTTTCTTTCAAGACAAGGAAGATGCAATAGCTCTCAATATATTTTATTTCTTTTTCTTTTCTTTTTTCTCATGAAAAAGAAATGATAATAAAAAAAAGAGAACATTCTCACCCGAGCGGTGCCATGAAGGAAGCTTCATTAAGATGTTAAATGGGGAATTGCCGGCTACGAGATCAAGGGAGACTACTGGTTTGTTCTTTACGGTGCGCATACCGGAAGTTAGCGAACAGAGCGCAGGCAATAACCAAAGTCTTTCTCGGCTACTGAGCAAAGAGGTATTTCTCGAACATCAAAGGGGGTTGAATAAGCGGAGCCGGGTAAAAAAAAAGCAGTAAGTAAAGAACTGAGTATTAAGTAAGAAAAAAAAGACTTATATTAAAAAAAAAAAAACTAAAAAAAAACACACCAACAGCAAGAACGGCTTCAGTATGATACGCAAATACAGAACAAGTATATTGAAATGGTAGGCTTTGTCTTTAGATGTGCCAGGAATATCAGAGAATGCGTCCAAGACTGGATCCGTTGATCATTAGAAATACAGGGTCCGGTGCGCTCCGTAAAATGGTTATCTTCGTTGAAAATGGAATCGGTTAGTTAAGCTGGTTGATTACTTTATCCCGGACAATGCCGGGTTCTCTTGAAAATAATTATCCTTGCTAGCATACATTTATCCAACCCTTTCTGCATGAGCGGAATGTGGCACAAGGTCAATTTTTAAGCGGGTTTGAATTCAGACTTTTCCTTCACATTCCTTACCAACCACGGCACGTGATCTACCACCTGTATAAGGCTGGTTGGTTGGTTGGGTTGGATTTTACGGCACATCAACCTTTTGGGGTTATTTTATGTCAAGGGCATTTTTTGTTTTATTCATTCTTGTCGGGTATTCAGTTTTTGTAAACGATTTTTTATCTATTTAACACATAGACGAGACTCTAACAGGTACCAGGTACGGCTCAGAGTGAACCTGGAAGTAATGCTAAGGAGGAGGTATTGCTGTATACCCTTCTCATTACTTACTTCTTACTTCTATTCTTCTTCTGTTCTTCTGACATCTTAAGTCTCTTCTAGGTCTCTTCTAACATCTCTTCTAGCGTCTTGGTGATCGCTCGCACTTGGCTCATTTCTTCTTCCAATCAGTCCTGTTACCAAGAAACCCATTAATCACAAGACCGTGTTATTTTTCTTAAGCTTTTATTTCCTTAACTATACATTTCATGTAACTAAACATCTGACTAACATAGCGCGTATGCAGAGTGAGTTCCAGTTAAGGCAGGACATCTTCACTGCCTGACGTCCAACTGAAAACTGGGGAACCAACCAGGTCCCACGTGACTTCACATATTTCGCGGGCTTTCTGTAATATTCCATGGAAAGTCCCGCCCGTGATATGAAAGGGACATCCCTTTAGAATACAGGGGATTGACAATAATCTTATGCAACCGCATAGATTATATAACAGTATTCCATACATCCCAGAGGTACAGAACTGGATCTTCATGCAGTTTAACGTCATACCGAGGAAACTAAGAGCCCCCAGCGACAAACCTCTGGCAATTACTTAATAAAAAAAATGGTTGGGTATTGGCATTATCCCAACAAATTGGAGAAACGAATTCACTAACAATGGTCTGCTAATCTAGCTTGTTAACCATTACACACCTGAGGTGTCCCCCCACCACACACACACACATATATATATATATATATACTTATTTACTAAGCTTGGCTTAGATGTGGCACAAGCCAAATTATGGGGCACCCAGTGAGAGTCTAACTCACTAACAATGGTTTGCGAATCTAGCACGCTAATCATTACACACCTGAGATGCCCCATATATATATATATATATATGCACACACACACATATATATATATATAATATATATATATATATATATATATATATATATATATATATATATATATATATATATATATATATATATATATATATATATATATATATAATATACAAAACTTGTTGGTAAACCCTTACGGTGCGAAAAAAAAAATGACAAATAGTTTGATTGTAAAAATATACTACCAAACATCACCTGGAGAAAAAAACTTTTTTGAAAAACGAAAATACCAAGATAGTCGTACCAACCGAAAATAATCGGTTGATACTATAATACCTGACCAAAAGAAAAAAACAATTTATTTATATATTATTATATATATATATATATATATATATATATAGATATATATATTCATACAAAACCGCCAGGAAACTAAAGCTAATAAGTAAAAAGTGCTCTATACCTAAGTAGGGCAAATAATAAAGATAAACCAAATGAGTCAGATAAAACTACTAAAGTTTCGCTTAGTGCTCTTCAGGGCTAATATCTGACTCAGATCTTAGCCCTGAAGAGCACTAAGCGAAACTTTTAGTAGGTATATCTGACTCATTTGGTTTATCTTTATATATATACACCACATATATACATATATATATATATATATATATATCTTATTATTATAATGGAGATTGTGTGTTTTTCTGTCTGTAACCGAAACTATATTACTACTCAAGTCACAATTCCCTTAGTTATTGACATCATATTCTCCATGATTTTATTTTAACCTTTTTAATAATTAATAAAATTGTTTTACATTATTAATACGGTTAACCATATCTACATATGAATAACATGCAATTATATTTATATATACAACAAAATAGCAGTTTACAGTGTGAACGGGAAGGCTAATTTGCATATTGATATTAAAAAATCGAATTTAATAAATATGTGCTCAGTGTTATTGATTTCTAACTGTTTGGTTTATTTTAATGAATATAAGCAAAAATCTCTTCAATAAATCTTAAATGAAATCCATTAACAAGAAAAAAACTGTAAGTTTATTCTTACTTCCTATTTTAACTAAATACTTACATTAGAAAAAATAGCAATGAAAGACGAGAGTGATGGAAGAGTAAGTTTCAGTTGTTCTATGTTTCAAATCTTTTGATCTGCATTCTTATTTAGTTTCATTAGCCTTTCTAATTTTTATATATCTTATTACATTCAAACTTAAACACTTGCACCCGGAGGGTGCATATATTTGCTAGTATATATAAAGCGGAAGTGGACTCAGTAATTTCCGGTCGGGTCAGTCCTTGCAAGAGAAAGATGAAAACGGACGAAACAAGACGTGCTGGACTAAAAAAAAAAATAAAAAAGTAAAAAAAGTCTGAAAAAAAAATCGATGAAAAACTACACTTGCGCTGCTTCTTAAATGTATGGATATGTTTCATTTTGTCAGAAGGGCCCCAAGCAAATATAATCGAGGACTCTATCATGGTGGATATCGATGCCGTCCATTATTCTTGTAGATAGTCTTTGAGCAGTGAATGGCTGGCGTATAGTAATCCTTCAATACAGCCAAGCAGAAATTTAATATCGTATCTATTAAATTTCATTCGAAAAGGGCTGCAGGGCATTCTGGCCGACATCTTATACAAAACGAGTTCGATGCTTGATATTGAAAAGGTATAGGTGTTTATTGAATTCAGACTGGTTGGTTGGTTGGTTGGTTGGTTGCTATATACGGCATGTCAATCCCTGTTGGTTATTTTATGCCGAAGACGTTTTGTTCTATTTATTCTTGTGAGGTATAGAATTTTTTCTTTAAACTCGTTTTTTTAAAAACTCAAATTCTTTTTAAACACACATTGGCTGGTTGGCTGGCTGGTTGGTTGGTTGGTTGGTTGGTTGGTGTTTCACAGCATGTCAACCCCTGATGGGTTATTTTATGCTGAAAGACGTTTTTTTTTTCATTCTTATTGGGTATTGAAAATATTTTTAAAACTCAATTTTTTTAACAACTCAAGTTCTTTTTAAATACATATTGGCTGGTTGGCTGGTTGGTTGTTTGGTTATATATATATATATATATATATATGTTGTGTGTGTGTGTGTGTGTGTGTGTGTGTGTGTGTGTGTGTAGGTAAATGTTGATAGATTATTATATAGAAATATTTTCATATAGAGATAATCTTTTGCCGATTATTTAAAATTCTTTTTAAACACACATTAGCTGGTTAGTTGGCTGGTTGGTTGGTTGGTTGGTTGTGTTTCACAGCATGTCAACCCTTGTTGGGTTATTTTATGCCGAAAGACGTTTTTGCTCTTTTCCTTCTTATTGGGTATTGAAAAGTATTTTTAAAACTCAATTTTAAAAAAAACTCAAATTCTTTTTAAACACATATTGGTTGGTTGGTTGGTTGGTTGTATTCCCAGCATGTCATCCCCTGATGGGTTATTTTATGCCGAAAGACGTTTATGTTCTTTTTATTCTTATTGGGTAATGATAAATATTTTTAAAACTCAATTTTTTTAAGAAACTCAAGTTTTTAAATACACATTGGCTGGTTGGCTGTTTGGTTGTTTGGTTAGTTTTCACGGCATGTCAACCTCATCGGGGTTATTTTATGCCGAAAGACATTTTGTTCTTTTCATTCTTATTGGGTATTGAAAATCCTTTTTTTAATTCAATTTTTAAACACATTTTCGTTACCCATAGATGGAACCATAACAGGTACTACCACTCCGGGTCGGGTGGACGTGGGAGTAATGGCGATGAAGGTTTGTGTATATGCCCCAAGGTAGATGTTGATAGATTACTATTTAGAAATAGTTTCATATAGAGATAATCATTTGCCGATCAATTAAATATATTTAAAATATTTACCACAATTCCGTCATTATATATACTAGCAAATATATGCACCCTCCGGGTGCAAGTATTTAAGTTTTAATATAATAAAATATCATATTAAATTAGAAAGGCCAATGAAACTGAATAAAAATGCAGATAACATGATTTGGAACAGAGGGGGTATGATTGAAAAATAGAACAACTTTGAAACTAACTCTTCCATCATTTTCAATTACTCCCGTCTTTCATTGGTAAATTTTCCTAATTTAAGTATTTAGTTAAAATAGGAAGTAAAGAATAATATCACAGTTATTTCTTTTTGTTAAGGGATTTCTTTTAAGATTTATTGAAGAGAATTTTGCTCATATTCAATAAGATAAACTAAACAATTAGAAATCAATAATATTAAGCACATATTTATTAAAATCAATTTTTTAATATCAATATGCAAATTAGCCTTCCCATTTATACTGTAAACCGCTCTTTTGTTGTATATATAAATACAATTGTATGTTATTAGTACGTAGATATGGTCAACAGTCTTAATGATGAAAAACAATTTTATTAATAATTGAGGTTTAAATAAAAATGAATTCATGGAGAATGGGATGTGAATAACGAAGGGGATTATGATTTGTATTGTAATATAGTTTCGGTTACTGACAGAAAAACACACAATCTCCATTATAATAAGATATATATATATATATATATATATATGAGGGAATATATATATATATATATATTCAAAATTCCTGAGGTCGGTTGTTGATTGGGTTTGTGGCAACCCTTTATGCACCAATTCTTTCCTATCGACTGTGCCAAAAAGTGTGGAATGGTCCAACACAAGCCTTCACCACTATAAACAAATCACTGTGTGGGTGTTCATTGTTTGTATGAACCCTCATACGTCGAAAATCGACGGGAGTGTCCATTGATATATATATATATATATATATATATATATATGTGTGTGTGTGTGTGTGTGTGTGTGTATATATATATATATATATATACATATTAAAAATATATATATATAGTTGATATATGCTTGTGTTAATATGTGTTTCTATGTGTGTGTGTGTGTGTGTTTATGCTTTAGATAGATAGATAGATAGATAGATAGATAGATAGATATGAACAAGCCGGAATAGCAACATTGTCATGTACATATCATTTGTCGATTAATTAAATATCTTTTCCATATTTTATACACTCTCCCATACATATAAATATATATATATATAATGCGTGTGTTAATATATGCCCTTGTGTGTGTGTGTGTGTGTGTGTGTGTGTGTGTGTCTCTCTCTCTCTCTCTCTCTCTCTCTCTCTCTCTCTCTCTCTCTCTCTCTCTCTCTCTCTCTTCTCTAGATAAATGTATATGAATAATAGATAGATATTTGTCATGTACATATCATCTGTCGATTAATCAAATATCTTTCAAATATTTAATACACTCCCTCATATACATTATTATATATATTATATATATATATTTATATATATATATATATATATATATATATATATATATATATATATATATATATATATATATATATATAGTATATATATATATATATATATATATTATATGCGTACGTTAATATGTGTGTATGAGTTGTTCAATATTAAAGACTATAAATGTATTAACAAAACGGAAGTCGAACACTTTAATGAAAATCAAAAACAAAACAAAACAATAAACCGAAAATCTGCTAAGGAAAAATCACCTCGTATTAAAGAAAGACAAATGAATGGATGCGTCTCTGAATAAATCACCCGAAAGGAAAAATAGGGGAAATTGTTGAAATGACAAATCAACGCATTGTTAAGTATTTTACACACATACAAAAAAGAAATGCAAAAAAGAAATGTAAAAAAGAAATGTAAAAAAAAAAGAAATGAAAGGAAAGGGTGTGGTTTGTAGTGTATGATAATCGTTCGTCATTCCCTCCTTCGGTAAGAATGGATAATTTGAATAATGGCTTCGGAATATTCCTCAGTGGCATTGTTGAATTGACAAGATGTCAGGATTTAGGGGGAATGGAATTGATGATGAGGGAAGGAAAAAGTATTTGCATCGTTATAATATCAAGTAAAAGCTATACGAACAGCCACCACTTATATTTATAGACTATTCCAAGTATTGGATTGACCAATCATCGTCATAATATCAGGCGGCAGAGATTATTTATGTTGGATTATGGTCTATGTATAAGCTGTACGAACAGCCACCACTTCTATTTATAGACTATTTCAAGTATTGGATTGACCAATCATCGTCATAATATCAGAAGGGGGAGATAAATAGACAAGGATTAAAACTGATACTACATCTTTCAACTACAGAAAATGAATTAAACTTTAAGCCACAAGTAACATCCACAGTAAAGCTGCACTCATTACAACAGCAGAGCTAGTTTGATAATTGATGAAAAAGTAGATATATATACACATTAAATATCACCAGGACTTGGTTTTTGAGTAAAAATTATGAAGATTTGATTTATATTCATGAAGATAATTAAAAAATGAAATTTAAATGTTAACAGCATGGATTTTTTTCTTTTTTCATTTAATATTTTAGATAGTAGACATTAACATTTCTTTTCAGAGTGGCTGGATCAATGCACGGTCTATTTTTTACATAGGGATTTAAATGGAGCATACTACAAGGATCCAACTCGCGATTCAAAATAATGAATTTGTGAGACTAATTTCTTTTTACCTCCCCGACTACCCAGGTAACGCCGGGTAGCCACTTCTAGTCTATATATAAAGGGCAGTTGGTGCGTATGTATGTCCGGGGGAAACTATGAAAATAAAACAATTAACGACAAAGTAAATATATATAGATATTCACTATCAGTAATAATGGATCTATGAGACTAAATTTCAAAAAAAAAACTCTCTACCTAGGCGATGCTGGGTAGCCGCTTCTAGTATAATATAAAAAGAATTAATATCCTTACTGTTAACTCTCCTGGTGTCGAGTTGCAGCCATTACTCATCCCATTAATGATGGAGCAAGAAGCTGGAAGATTTTTTTAAAAATAAAATTGAGTTTGAATTCTGGATTTGTTTTTGCCTCCTAACCGGTTGGCTTAATAACGAGACGAAAGAAACCGGTCTGGTCTATAATTTACAAATAGATAAGGATAGGGAAGAACTGGTATTAGCAGGAAATAGTGAAATTAAACTAGACAATGCACACGCATACACTCAAAGTCACACACACAAAGTCACACACATACACACACACGCACACGCACAACACACACACATATATATATATATATATATATATATATATATATATATATACATACATATATATATATATAATAATATATATATATATAATACATACATATATACATACATACAATATATATATATATAATACATATATATATATATACATATACATATATATATATGCATACATATATATAATATATACATATATATATGCATACATATATATATGCATACATATATATATATATATACATACATATATATACATATATATATACATATATATATATAATATATACATACATATATACATACATATATATATATGCATACATATATATATATATATATATATACATATATACATATATATATATATACATACATATATATATATATATATATATATATATATATACATATATATATACATACATATATATATACATACATATATATATATATATATATATATATATATATATATACATATATACATATATATATATATATCATATATATATCAAGTAGTCAAACAATGTGTTTGAAATATCGAAGGCCGACAATTTGTGGGAGATTATGTGCTTAATTAAAGTCATACCTAATACATATCAGTTTAAAATGAACGAGAAATTCTGGGGAAGGGTTCGAATCACGCACAAAGCACTGCCCTGTCTATAGCTCTGCTGATGAGGCCTAATAGGCTGAAATGTACATACAGGGATCGACTTTTTCTCGATTTGTTTACGCTTTACATTTAAATAGATATGCACGTCTAATTCATTTAATTATAATTAATTAATTAACAAAATTAGGTATGTCTTTAATTAAGCAAATAATCTCCCACACATACATATGTATATATATACATATATATATACATACATATATATATATACATACATATATATATATACATATATATATGTATATACGTATATATATATATATATAAATATATATATATATACCGATTGTCCCCAAGCACTGGCTAATCTCAACTCTTTGCCTACTTAAAACCGTTCACAGTGGCTCTTCAACCTCTTCGATTCTACTGTAAACCGCTGGCAGCGGCTCTCGAACGTGTAAATTGTTTACACACTGAAACACTCCTGCCATCTTTAGTTGAATAGAATGAGTTCTGCGTTGAATAAACTGTGAACTTTGAAATATCCCATCATACAGGTAAAAAAAAATACCAAGACAATTCTGTACAGCCAAGGGGAATTTTAGTAAAGAATTTTATATCTCTGTAGAATTCTTATTGAATTTCTAGAATTCAAAACATCCGACTCAAACATTCTAAATACTCTTTATCAATGGGAAATTATATTAGAAATATCATTAAAAATAAATAAAATTAAAACTAAAATTATACTGACATATGACAACAAAAAAAAGATTATATTTTTCGTAGAAGTTTATCTAACTTGTATTAATGCGGTAAAATTAAAAATCTACTAGAGACGAACTTCTAAAACCAACATAATAAACAGTTACTGTTACATGAAACGAAATCTAGAATACGTATAGGTTTTCTAAGAGCCATTAGAATTTGCAAAGCCGACAGAGTTACATTGAAGACACTTTTTTCAACTTCTCCATTATGCAAATCACTTAATATGCGAAGCTAAACGAAATACACACAATACGAAATACACACAAAACAAACCTAACCAAGAAAACAATAAACATTGATAAAATTAAAATCGACGTCACAAATGCTAGACTTGGAACATTAACAAGAAAGTCTCTAACCACTTAATTTGAAAGAAATCTAAACTATCTTGACAAAAATGATAGTAGCACGCACCTCCAAAAGAATCTTCGAACATCCATTAATACTGAATAGCGAGTTCGATCCTCGCTAGATGCCCCCAATACTTGCGATCTATTGTCACATTCTATCCGTTTCAAAGAATCACATTCAGTTAATAATTCGCTTCTGTTGGTTTTCGGAAGCTTCACCAGAATGAACTTTATTGTTTTAAAACAGAGCGTATAATTATTTGTGTTCGTTATTCACTGTTCCAATTATTTTTCTTCACGCACACACTCACACATTCCTATATCTCTCTCTATATATTTATATATATTGAATACCTTTATATATATATATATATATATATATATATATATATATATATATATATATGTATAATATATTAATGATTTGACAATTACAATGCGTATAAAAAATCAAAACAAAAAGATGTTATTTTTGTCTTATCGATTTCAAAGTAGAAACTTCATCTTCAGAGGTGTATATCAGAATATCTGATATACACCTCTGAAGATGAAGTTTCTATTTTGAAATCGATAAGACAAAAATAACATCTTTTTGTTTTGATTTTTTATACGCATTGTAATTGCCTTCAAATCATTAATATATTATAATATATATATAATATATATATATATATAATATATATAATATATATATATATATATATATATATATATATTAATATATATATATATTATTATATATATATAATATATATATATATTGAACAAATCGTTTTAAGACTTTTTTTAATTAAGTGCTCAAATACTGTCCTGTAGAACAATACCCTTGATGGGTTGACGTGCCGTTAAAATCAGTCAGCCAATCATTCTTTACTTTACTTCCCTTGTTATTTTCCATTTGAGTTAATCTACAATTAAACCCAACGTTCATAACATGTCATAAAACGAAATCAGCTCCCCCACCCCGCACCCCACGATGAAAAGCGACCATTTATTAAAAAACAACCTACCACATTCCCAATGAAAAAAACCCCAAAAAAACAAAAAAAAAAAAACAGAGCAAAACCAAAAAAATAAACCAAAGAAAAAAAAAACGTTAATTTACGTATATATTAATATCTCACAAGAGATTGCAATTTGTATGCTTAGCGATCAAATATGGCCGTTCGTACCTTTCATTTTCTCTCACGTCTTTCTTTAGTTTAAATCGTAAACGCTGTTCGCTACGCTGCCTTTTATGATACGGTTCGAATTAAGGCAATAAAAATAGATGACCTTAATTGATAAAAGGAATTGAGAAAGCCAAAAGACTGTTCTCTTTTCTTCGTGTTATTACCTGTTATTTCAACTGCTCCTTTCAATTTAGACGAAAATCAACATGATATTCCTTTTATGAGAGGTCGGCTCCGTATTTTTAATATCGCACCAAAGAGTACAAGTTTCATAGACAGAAACATGGAAATAAAATATCATATAGTATATCATCATCATCATCGTCATGTCGCGCAATTAGCACGGATATCCATGACAATCTCTCGCCAACCTTCCCTATCATTCATTGTACCAGAGAGGTCCTCTGAGCAGCATCTAGTATCCTTGCATATTTCATCAATGTAGGAGTATTTGCCTCTTATCCCACTTATGAGCGCGGGACACAAGGTCTCGTCTTAACGTGGGCGCATAAAAATTGCGTTGATCCCGTCGGCATTCCCCCTCAAAGAGGGCGTCTCGGGCGCTGGGCAATAAACCCAGCGCTGCCCCTTTAAATCAATTTGGCAGGTATTGCCTGCGGGGTAGCCCCCTGGGATTGACGCTATTAATTACTTTACTGATCCAGTGGCCGAAGCTCACTGGACCCCCGGCTGGGCGAAATTCGTCAATGTAGGTCCTTGGTGACCGGCCCACCCTAGCATGTCCATGTGTTGGCTTCCACTGGAGAACGTCGCTTATCAGCTCGTCCTTGCTTCTCCAGCAGTGTCCTGCATGCCTTGTACGTCTCACTCGAATGGTTTGTGAGATGGAGGGGGACAGGTGGCCATACAGCTGCTTCTTTATGGGGTGCCGTTTCCACGACTTGTTCAAGACCGCACGCAGCATTCTAGTGTAGGTCCCATCTAGCTTATTCTCAAGGCGCTTCGTTAGGGTCCAACTGTAAAGGTAACTGGAGTGCCAATATTTATCTCACTCTCTAACTGTTTTTTGGCATTAAATAACCCACTGAATTATTACACCATTAAACAAACCAATCTGATGCAAACCGAACCAAATGAAGTTAATGACAATTATGTGTACCAATTTGAAGATATTAAGAACTTGAAATATAGAGACTTTTATGAAAATGTCTTGTGTCGGCATTATATGATCCGAAAAAGGTTGATATGCCGTTAAACAACCAAAACTAACAAAACATGGAAACTTTTATCGAAATGTCTTTTTTTAGCATTAAATGACCCGAAAAGGGTTGATATGCCATAAAACAAACAAAACAAACCAAATGAAATAATGGAAAATTATTTATACCAATTTGAAGATATTAAAAACTTGAAACAAAGAAACTTTTATTAAAATGACTTATTTCAGCATCAGATGACCCGAAAAGAGTTGATATGCCGTAAAACAAGCAGTACTAAAGTAGAATAGTGCACACGAGATAATATCATTGGATTACGTAAAAAAAAACTTTTTTCACGGAAATACCCGAAACCTTTGAGACACTACGGTTGGGGTAAGAGTTTGGGTTAGTATTAGGGTTAGGGTTAGGGTTTGGTTTAGTATTAGGGTTAGGGTTAGGGTTTGGTTTAGTATTAGGCTACTTTGGGAGTTTCTGTAATCTAATGCTATTTATACGTAAAATGCGATTCTAATGATATTATCTCTTGCGCGCTATTCAGCACTTGTACCAAACAAACAAGCCAAACCAAACCAGTTACATTGATGTGACTTGCTGTTACTTGATCTCCAGAGATCTCTTGCAGTAAATATTGTTATGAAAGCAGAAAGAGTATAATAAGAATGAGGCTAATCACAAGTAGAGGTTTCTGTTTTATGATGAAAATAAGTTTTTCTAAGAAGACTCTAATTGGTGTTGGATAAATCTAGAAGGAAAGGAAAGATGATAACTGTAATCTGAAATGAAATAAGAATGAAAAGATTTAACGCGGGAAATAAATAAAATTGATTCTTTTTTTGTTTTATTTTTTAATTCAAAAAAAGAATTTTAAATTGAAAGGTGGAAGAATTTGAGAATTTTTGAAACGCACAAAATCTGAGGTTTGCAGTTAGAAGAAAACTAGTTGCAGAAGTAGAAGAAGAAATTACACCTAGTAGTAGTATTAGTAGTAGTTGTAGTAGTAGTAGTAGTAGTAAGTAAAAGAAGTAGTAGTGAAGTAATAGAAGACATTACAAGTAGTAGTAGTTGTAGTAGTAGCTCAGTCGGTAGAGCGTTCGGCTAGAAACCACAAGGTTCCTAGTTCGATACCGGTATGACTCAGCGTATGAGTAGCACAGGGATCTGTGCGGTAAAGTAAGGAGCTGATGGTAGGTGTGGCGCCCCACCTCAGACGCCAAAACAATCTCCTTGATCTAGCTATTGAAAAGGGGATAGACTCCCTCGCTGTATGGCTGATACCGACTTTAGGCCGCCCGACGACTTTACTTTTTACTTACAAGTAGTAGTAGTAGTAGTAGTAGTAGGTAAAAGAAGTAGTAATGAAGTATTAGAATACATTACAAGTAGTAGTAGTAGTAGTAGTAATAAGGATAATAATTTGAAGAAATAGTAGTAATAATTATTACTACTATTATAACAGAAGAAAGTGTTGTAGTAGTAAAACATTACTCAATAAGTCCCCGGCCTAACTAAGAAAAACAACAACTTTTAGGCAAAATTTGACTTTATTCATCAACATAGTCTTCTTCTGGGGTAATCACTGATTCCAACACTTCTCTAACAATTCGATGGATTTTTGGAGAACGATTTGTCTTTAGCCTCAAATATCACTTCTTCATTGGAGCCAAATCTCTTTCCCTGGAGCATTCTTTTGAGGTCTGCAAATATCCAGTAATCTGAATGAAATAAGAATAAAAAGATTTTACGCGGGAAATAAATAAAATTGATTCTTTTTTTTTTTGTTTTATTTTTTAATACAAAAAAGAATTTTAAATTGAAAGGTAGAATAATTTGAGAATTTTTGAAACAGACAAAATCAGAAGTTTCCAGTTAGGAGAAAATTAGTTGGAGAAGTAAGGATTACCAGAAGTAGTATTACTAATATGATAATAACGATTAGAAGGAATAGTAGTAATAATTATTACTACTATTATAATAGAAGCAAAGGAAAAATTGTAGTAGTAGTAGTAGTAGTAGTGAAATAATAATAATAAATAGTTGTAGTATTAGTTAGTAATAGCCGAAAGTAAATAAAAAGAAATAACAATAATAGTAATTGTAGATAGTAATAATATAATAATAATAATAATAATAATAATAATAATAATAAATAATAATAATAATAATAATAATGAAGTAGTAGAAGTATTAGTAATAGGAAAATTAATAAGTAGAATAAAAATAAGAAGTAGGAATAGAAAGGAAGAAGATAAAGAAGTAGTAGTAGTGGTTGAATAATAATAATAATAATAATAATAATAATAATAATAATAATAATAATAAGTAGTAGTAGTAGTAGTAGTAGTAGTAAGAAATCAAGAAGTAGAAGAAAATAAGTAGTAGTAATAGTAGTAGTGGTGTGATAAATGCGACTTCTCGTTTTTACAGCTTTAATCCTAGAAGCCGTATACAAACATGTCATATCATTTTGGAATCAGGCCGAGTCTGTGAGCAAATTTGGACCCAGCATCCTGAAATTTTGAAGTTTTGATTACTGCGATAGTTTTCGGCGATTTTTTATGCGATGTTTTTTGCGACGAATTTTTTGTACAACAATTTTTTATAAATTTCAAATAAATTTAGGAATAACTAGTTTAATTGTCGCCCGATGTGGCGGCTTTTAAGCTAATAATGGAATATAGGAGACCCCTCCCCACCCCGCCTCCCAAATTACTGAAAATCTCGTTTTGATTTATTTGATGATAAAATTATCAAAATTAGGCGAACAATGTAGTCGTAGTGGTTGAATAATAATAAATAATAATAAAGGTCGTAAGTAAGTAAAGTCATCGGGGCGGTCTAAAGTCGGTATCAGCCAGGGAGTCTATCCCCTTTTCAATAGCGCTAGACCAAGGAGATTGTTTTAGCGTCTGAGGTGGAGCACCACACCTACCATCAGCTCCTTACTTTACCGCACAGATCCCTGTGCTACTCATACACTGAGTTGGCGAGGACCGGTATCGAACTAGGAACCTTGTGGTTTCTAGCCGAACGCTCTACCGACTGAGCTATCCCGGGCAGTAGTTGTATAATAACAAGAAGTAGCAGTTGTAGTTGAATATTATTAATAATAACATATTATTATTATTCACTCCTTTTGAGTTTTCACACCAGTGTTAGCTGATGGTATTTCACTGGAGTCTGAGTGACAGCAAGTCTCCTCAGGTCTCCAGGACTCTTCTGAGTATTCTGGCAGATTGCAGGCAGTGCAGTGTTCTGAATGGTTAATTATTATTATTATTATTATTATTATTATTATTAATCCTTTTGAGTTTTCACATCAGCATTAGCACTTCACTGGGAGTCTGATTGACAGCAAGTCTCTCAGGTCTCCAGGACTCTCTGAGTATTCTGGCAGATTGCAGCAGTGCAGTATTCTGAATGGTTTCAATCCTTCCTCTGATTTCCAAACTTTCCAAACCCTTTTGGGGCTGTTCCAAGTGCACCCAACTACAATTGGTATCACTTTCACTTTATTATTATTATATATTATTAGTAGTAGTAGTAGTAGTAGTAGTAGTAGTAGTAGTAGTAAAAGCCAAATAAGAAGTAGTAGCAGTAGGGAAAGAAGTAGTAGTAGTAGTAGAAGGAGAAAATAAGAAAAGTCATAGTAGAAGGGGGAGAAATTGTAGTGGCAGTAGCAAAGGAAGAAGACTTAAGATAAAAATTAAACTTGATGAAAAAAAAATCTAATAAAAAAAAACTATGTACATGCAAAGGAAAAAAGAAATCAGAGTTTTGTGAGAGTGAAAAAAAAACAAGAAAAATTAAATGAATATTTAATGAAAGGAATTACGAAAAACACAAATTAATAAAACATACAAAAATTTCTCTTATTAGATTAGTCTTTTATTTGTAAAGACAGCACACTTTAAAAATAAAGTTTTGATTGGTAAAATTCATAATATATAAATATGCACAGTACATATTATATAGTGTGTGTGTATGTGTGGTGTGTGTGTGTGATGATGGTTGGTTAGCATTTATTTTCCTGAAAGCATTTAGTGTATAATTGGGATTCAGATTTGTAATAAAGAGGCCGACTGACGGTATGAAAGAAAAGAATATAAATAGACAAAACAAAACAACAAAAAAAACAGTTAAATATAATAGAAAAGAAAGAAAAGATTTCGTTTTCCAATGGTAGAAGACAAATCGAGACGCGAAAACAAAATGGGGTCCGTTTCGCGCTAAGGTTATTGAAAAGTAAACGCGAGCGCATTTCAAACAATGCATTATTCAGGAAAACTAAACATAAGCAATTTAGCCGAAGAGATGTTTTTGAATCGCATATCATTAAAACGAATGATTGGAGACTCGAAAAGAACTAACCAATAGGAGACGAGCTTACAATTTTTTTTCTTTTGTTTTTGTTTCTGCTCGTTAGTCTCTATTAATAGGACATAATCTAGCCATTTCGTAACCAGTGGCAGGTGATTCTCTAACTGGTCGCTTGGTGGCGCTTTTAATATTTCGTCCTGGATTTCAGGTGATTTCTAATGAGCCGTTTTTGTGGCACGTTATGTATTTACTCCACCCTCAAATGAGCAGGATGCACACAAGGTCATTTATGAATATATATATATAATTATATATATATATATTTATATATACTTATTATTATATAACGTTTTCTCAGAAAAATGTTGTTTCGCCTGGAAAAGGTTATTTCAGGGCGAAATTTTGTTTGTACCTTGACTAACGTTTTTTCATTCGTCTTTCGCATTTAAAAGTTATAAAGGCGCTTTATGAAAGGTCGAAACAGATCTGTCAGCAAACTATTAACATTTTTGTTTTTTTCTAAAAAAATTCTATCACTTCCATTTACTTCATTATATATATAATATAGTACACTCACTATTATCTATTGGTGAGGGGCTTGTGTTGGCTGTGATGTTGTATGGGGGTTTTCTTAATTCTTTTTTTTTGCCCCCCCCCATTGTCTCACAGTTATTCCAAGATTCACATATCCATTCGGACTTATCTAATTTATTCTTTGACTTTTAATCGTTTCCGGGTGTAAAACTTGAAAAGCACCGGACGAAAGGGCCTTGTTTTATGAATAAAACAATCTTTTTCCACCTTTCACCTTTTAGTCTTCGATTCAGTATCATTGTGTAGATCGTATATTGCTATATCACGTAGTTCAGTGTTAACATATTATTAATATATATATATATATATATATATATATATATATAGTATATATTATATAATGTTGTGTTAAACTGTAACAGAAATTCTTGTCGACGAGTTTTTGTTCGATCTTTCTCATTTCTGGGCTCATTTTTGGCGTCAGGGTAGAACTGGTGTAGCAGTCACCAAAGGTGTATAGGAAACTGATGGTATGTTTGTGTCTCGTTTTTAAAGAAAACGAGCAGCAGCGTAGGAATTGTTAGTGGGGGGGTAGTACAATTTGGTAGTGGGAGGTTGTAGGAATTGGTACTAGTGTCGAACGAACGATGCAGTGAAGATTTTTGTGGGAGGGAGGCACATGTTTGGGAGAAGGGGAGGAGAATAGTGGAAGGAGGATAGGCGGGAAATTATACGCATTTGAGAACATGTTGACTTGATTCAAAGTTTAAATTTGTTTAAGGTAGGTTTTTTGGTTTGATATATATATATTAATATATATATAATATATATTATATATATATACCAACCTCCGCACGGCAGGATGTGACACAGGGTCAATTTCTAAACGGTGTTGGTAATAAGACTGAGGACAGTATCTGAATATCACAAATAATACATTCAGTAAGATTCTGGGACCATATGACTTTAGGCACCTTTTGCTTTGCTGATTCATTAGTAATTTTTTCCATTTACACCGTCAACATCGGTTGTTTGTTAACAGACGATTTTTAGAGTGTTTATTTTAATTATAAAAATAACCCCTAACTAACCCTAACCTAACCAAACTCTAATACCTAACAAACAACCGGATTTTGATCGGTGTAAATTATAAAAAAATGTACTTTGAATCAGCAAAGTAAAAGGGGTGCTAAAGGTCATATGTTCCAGATATGTTTAATATTTTCGACATGGTTCGTCGTAACTTAAACCCCCATCGATTTGGATCAACACGATGGACGACTCCCAAAAGTTCGTGCGTCTTTTGTTGATACACTGTACTAATCAGAATATGGGTGCTAGAAGGCAATGACTGAGGGGCCTACATGTCCTGGAATAACGTTAAACTCTATCTGATGGTGAGGTCGGAGAGGCCCCTCCGATCAATGCGCTGGTCATCATCAGCCCTAGCCCTATATGATATTCAACCCTATTGCCCTTATGGTAGCCCAATCCTTTTTATCATATGGGTGCTATAAGGCGGTGGCTGCGGGTCTACATGTCCTGGAAAATAACGTTAACCCTATTCTGATGGTGAGGTTTCCAGTTTTGGTAGGTTTGGGAGAATGTGGAGTACCCTTCATACCATTGCTCCTGGTACACTCTGCTAGTTTTTTCTATTAATTGTTATTGTTATTTTTATTTTGTATTTAAATAATAATAGATAGAATACATGTATGCATGGATAAACCCTGGCCGAAATACATGTAGTATAATAAAATAAAATAAATTAATTCGTAGTTTTTATCCATTCAACATTTTCTTTCCTTTATTTTTCATTTCAACATCATTTCAACTCTAACAATAAGAGCACACATTGAGCTCTACAAACTGCGACACCTTTAAAATAAACTCCTATGTCGTAAGGGAGATTTCTTCTCCGGATTTTTAATTATATATATATATAACACACTTTATATATATATATATATATATATATATATATATATATTATAATATATATATGAGAGAGAGTAAAAGTTAAGGGAAAATTTGATAATTTACATTCAATTGATATTTCGCCTCTGTTGGTTTACAAGGTTCATCGGATTCTGATTTACACTACCTTAATATATATATATTATATATATATATATATATATATATTAATTATACAACACTCCGCACGGCAGGATGTGACACAGGGTCAATTTCTTAACGGTGTTTGGTAATAAAGATGAGGACAGTAGTCCGCATAATCCATAATATACAAATCAGTAAGATTCTGTTTGATATTTTCAACCTGTTTCATCGTAAACTTATATCGTAAAAAAAATGTACCTACTAAATCAGCCAAAGTAAAAGGGGAGCCTAAAGGTCATATGTTCCAGATTCTGTTTAATATTTTCGACCTGTTCTGTCGTAACTTAAACACCCATCGAATCTGGATCAACACGATCGATGACTCCAACGTTCGTGCGTCTTTTGTTGAACCACTGTACCTAATCAGAAACTGATCGTTTTGGAAACTGTCAAGGCGTGCTTTTTTTCGAGAATTTCCGGTGCTTTTCGTGCGCTCTCACAGTTCACCTTGAAAACGTCCGGTCCTGTAATTGTGTACAGTGATCGGCGTTTTCTGGCGCCGGACTGGATCAGACACGAACGACCTGTTTGCTTGTCAATTGAAATGTTTCTACCTTTTGTACATAGTTTAGTTTTAATTAACTTTCCCCGAACTCCCACCCGCCTCTTTTGTAATGGACGGGGGGTAGGGGTGCGTGCTCTTGTAGGTTTAAATCGTAATGGAGTAGAGAGGAGAGAAGGGTCTGCGGGGAATTGGCTGAAAAGTTGATAGGCTGAAAAAGGTGACTATGTTGGAAAATAACCTCTTTTCAGCCGATTCACGTATTATATATAATATATATATTATATATTATATATATATATATATATAGTAAAGAGTAGACGAACCTACTTTCATCTTTTTTACTTATTAGATTTCTCCTAGCGGTTATATGAATATATATATCTTATACATATATATATAAATATGTAATTGTTTTTTTCTTTTGGCCAAATATTGTACAATAGATTATTTTTTGTTGGTACGATTATCTTGGTCTTTTCTTTTTTTCAAAAATGCTTTTTCTCCCGGTTGATGTTTGGTAGTATTTTTTACCAATAACTATTGCTGTTTTTTTTCTCACCGCGAGGATTTACCACACGCTTGTTATATTAATTATATAAATATATAATAATATTTATATATAATATATATATATATATAATTTATAAATTGACATGGATTTTTTAACATATCACCGTTTCTAGCTAAAATAGTTTTAAATAATCCAAAAACCAGGCTTTAGTTATCATTACCACTTTGATCCCTTTGTGCTTATAAAAATAAGTCCATTAATATTTTTTTCTTGTCTTTTGTTGAATGAATTTCTTCGAGTTACGTCACTCGTCATGACATCTTCGCGTGTGCGGATGGGACTCGTCTTTTCAAAAATATAACGCTGAACAAATACAGTTACAACAAAAAAAAAATTTTATAAAGATTTTTTATCTCCGTTATCTATAAAAACATCCATCAATTTCTTCACCTTAATATATCCTGATGAAGGTTTAAAGAAACTGAAACGTTTAAGCGTCGATAATAAATTCATCTCATTTTTGGAACACTTGTTTTTTTCAAATTTCTTTATATATATATATATAGATATATTCTATTATAATGGAGATTATGTGTTTGTTTGTCTGTAAGAAACTATATCACTACTCAAGTCAGTATCCATT
>CM042170.1:68848537-68853537 GCA_023376005.1 Doryteuthis pealeii | reverse complement strand
ATAAATAAATAAATCTGTTTTATTTTTTGAATTTTCTAATTTTAATTTTAATTTTAATTTTGATTATAATTATTTTCCTCTTTTGAATTTTGTATTCAGGAAAAGAAGATAGAAAATAGAAAGTTTCATCCAATAATTATAAGCAACGTAAAATGCACATACAAACACACACACACACATATACACACTCACACACACATATACACACTCACACACATACACACACACACACACACACATATATATATATATATATATATATATATTAGTTTCAACCGCAACTGGTTTGTTTACAAACACATCAGAGGAATGAAATAAGTATCCTGACGAAGGCAAAGACTGAAACCTTAGGTAGATGCTCACTAAAACCTCTGTATAAACAGTTATATTTAATAAATAAAGCTCTTACATTTGTAATTGAGCACTTTATTTTCCTTTATTTCAACTCAGAAAAATTACCAATATTATATTATATATCTTATTATAATGGAGATTGTGGGTTTGTCTATCTGTAACCGAAACTATATTACTATACAAGTCGTTATTTAAATCATATTCTCCATGATTTTATTTTTATTTAAACCTCAATTATTAATAAAATTGCTTTACATTACTTACACTGTTGACTATGTCTACATACTAAAAACATGCAATTGTATTTATATATACAACAAATAGAGGTTTACAGTATGAATGGGAAGGCTAATTTGCATATTGATCTTAAAAAATTGATTTTAATAAATATATGCTTAGTATTATTGATTTCTAATTGTTTGGTTTTATCTTATTGAATATGAGCAAGAATCTCTTCAATAAATCTTAAAAGAAATCCCTTAACAAGAAGAAATAACTGTAATATTATTCTTTACTTCCTATTTTAACTAAATAGTTTAAATTAGGAAAATTTACCAATGAAAGACGGGAGTAAGGGAAAATGATGGAAGAGTTAGTTTCAAAGTTGTTCTATTTTTCAATCATACCCCCTCTGTTCAAAATCTTTTTATCTACATTATTTTCAGTTTCATTCGCTTTCTAATTTAATATCATATTTTATTATAAAATTTAACTTAAATACTTGCACCCTACGGAGGGTGCATATATTTGCTAGTATATATATATATATAATAATGCAAATGTCCCGATTTTACAGTTTTACTGATGCCGTAGTGCAACATATCATACAAAGTTTGATCAAATAATCATATTCTTGATAAGCAACATAAAACACACAAACACACACACACACACATACACACATACACACAAACACACACACACACACATACACACACACTTACAAACACACACATACATACATACATACATACACACATATATATACTAAGAAACGTTTTTGTGAGACTTTCCCCTCCGCATCGGATGTAGTAAGAAGGGTGGGTAAAGAAAATAATAATCTTGAAGATCCTTTCAGTAAAACCTGAGTAGTTAATTTCTGTCGTTGATCTCATTTCTAAACAAGTACACTTTCCAATAATCATTATCTCGAGTGTTTGTGTCTATTGAATGAATAAAACAAAACGTCTTCGGCACAAATTAACCCAACAAATGTTGACATGCCGTAAAATCTAGCCAACCAATCAGTATAAGAAAATGGCGGCATTTATAGTTCAGTTCGGAAAGATGAACAGAAAAAAAAATGAGTTGTAAAAAAATTGAGTTAAAAAGGGTGAATACCTTTCAAGAATGAATGAAACAAAACGTCTTCAGCATAAAATAACACTTCAAGGGTTGAAATGCCGTAAAAACCAGCCAACCAACCTTCTCTATCTATTAAACCTGGAGCTCAGTACCCCTTCATCACCATTACTACAAGGTCCACTCTGACCAGGAGTGGTAGTAGCTGTTAGGGTTCTATCTAAGGGTTGAATAGAAATAATTGAGTTTAAAAATCTGTTTTTATTCTCTGAATTTTTTTGATGAGGCTTGGTAATTAGTATTATTTGTATTACCCGGACTATTGTCCTCATCTTTATTGTTATCTGTTCAACGTTTCGGCCGATGTGCCTTCCGGCCTTCTTCAGGTATTTCTTGTCGGACTCGGGAACCTTTTTTTCGGAATCGGGAACCTTCTGGTCTTAATCGGAAGCCATCACGGATCTTTGAACCAAACCCTTTATTCAGTCCAGGTTATTAAGTTCGAGGTTCCGTGATGGTTCCCGATTACGACAAGAAGGTTCCCGAGTCCGACAAGAAATACCTGAAGAAGGCCGTAAGGCACATCTGCCGAAACATTGTACAGATAACAATGAAGATGAGGACAATAGTCCGAATAATACAAATAATGCTAATCATTAAGCTTCATCTAAAAAAAATCAGAGAAACAGATTTGATAATTCTCAGATTTTTAGGAGGTACTCTTAACATAACAGTTATTGTCTTCAGAAATGAAATCGGTGACTGGAATTCAAATTCTGGACGAGATTTTTGGGAAAGGCATGAATCCATTTTCCTCCCCCAAGCTATGGGGCATTGTTGGGAAGATTAGATTCTGTCGCTTTGCTGATACACCCAGTCTAGTAGAAGGTAAACTCTGAATTCAAATGTTGTTTTTTTTTTGTTTTTGTTTTTTAATTGAGTCTTTTTGGCATGCTGTAAAATCCAACCAACCAACCAACCAATCAGCCTTCTCTAACGATTACCTCTTTTCTTTGTTTGTTTACAGCATTGCTGAGTGCCGCTATATTCGGTAACGTGTCTTCAATTATGTTGCGGCTGTACCAAGGGACCGAAGAGTACAACGAGAAGACCGAAAGCATAAAAGAATTCATCAATTTTCATCACTTACCAAAATCCCTCGCTAACCGACTGCAAGAATCATTCCAGCACACATGGTCCTATACTAACGGAATCGACATGAGCAGTGTAAGTTCACATTTTTCTTTTTTACCTTTAACTCTTTGCCTACTTTAAGCTGCTCATAGCGGCTCTCTCCAACCACTACAATCTTGTCGTAAGGAAAGTACAGAAACTGGTGGTTAGTTCATTATATTTGAGCAGAAGGACTCAGATTACAACAATGATAGGTCGTTATTTGAATAGAATGGGTTCTGAGGTGAACTTCAAAGTTAAAAAAAAAAAAGTCGTCGGGGTGGCCTAAAGTCGGTATCAGCCAGTCAGCGAGGGAGTCTATCCCCTTTTCAATAGCGCTAGACCAAGGAGATTGTGTTTGGCGTCTGAGCTGGAGCGCCACACCTACCATCAGCTCCTTACTTTACCGCACAGATCCCTGTGCTACTCATACGCTGAGTTGGCGAGGACCGGTATCGAACTAGGTACCTTGTGGTTTCTAGCCGAACACTCTACCGACTGAGCTAACAAGTATCCCTTAATAATGGCAAACAGTGCCGAAAATATATATACGCGCGGAAAAGTAGCAAAATATTGCAAAACTTTTGACTCGATGAAATAGAAAACCTTTAATGTTCAATTTTTGAATTCGTATCAAATAATGCCTCTCTACCCCGACTCCACGCCCAAAATAGATATACGTGCAGCATACTAGTAAAATAATGCAAAACTTTTGACTCACCCTAAGAAATAGAAAACTCTTTAATATACAAATTTTGAATTCGTATCAAATAATCCTTTACTCCCCCGACCCCACACCGAAAATAGATAAAAAGTACAGAAAAATTACCCCACATTGAAAATAGATATATACTCGCGGTATACTAGTAAAATATTGCAAAACTTTTGACTCACCCTATGAAAGAAAATCTTTTGATATACAATTCTTGAATCCGTATCAAATAATCCCTCTCTCCCCCACCGACCCCGACCCCACGCTGAAAATAGATAAAAAGTCCAGAAAAATAGGTTCGATTATTTCCCGAAGTCTCCCTCATAAAAATGGCGTCAAACATGTTTCTCCGAGATATTCGCGTAAGGTCATGAATAATTGATGACGTAGTCCCACGTCACCAATTTTTTCCCTTAGGAGTTTACCACAACTTGAAGGTGCATGACTCGTATGGTTAAGAGTCTGCCAAACTTCTTAGTTTGATTTTGTCATCTTTTTTTTTTTTTTTTTTGTTATTATTTTTTTTGTTGTTGTTGTAATTATGAGTTATTTTCAGACGCGGAACTAGTTTTGCAAGTTAGGTGAGTTCGTAGGCTCGGCGTGACGTGGAGAAAGAAAAAATGCAGGGGTGATGCGGTTGGTAGGGAACTACTTCTCAAGCCAAACAAGGTGAGCAATAATCACCTTAAGATTTCCCTCAAGAAGATCAAACTGAAGGATAAAAATATGAAATGAAGTGTCCAGTGTCCGATGCCAGATATAAAGCAGCAAATCATATAAGCACATGTTCTTATAAATCTGCATGATTCTCTCTCTCTCTCTCTCTCTCTCTCTCTCTAACTCTTTCTCTTTCTCTCTCTATCTTTCTTTCTCTCTCTCTCTTTCTCTAACTCTTTCTCTTTCTCTCTCTCTCCCTCTCTCTATCTATCTATCTATTTTCTCTCTCTTTCTCTTTCTCTCTCTATCTATCTCTTTCTCTCTCTCTCTCTCTATCTCTCTTTCTTCTCTTTCTCCTCTCTTTCTCTTTCTCTTTCTGCATCTCTCTCTGTTTTTTCTCTCTCTTTCTCTCTCTCTCTCTCTTTCTCTTTTTCTTTCTTTCTCTCTCTCTCTCTCTCTCTTTCTCTCTCTCTCCTTCTCTCTCTCTCTCTCTTTCTCTTTTTCTCTTTTTCTCTCTCTTTCTCTCTCTCTTTCTCTCTCCCTTTCTCTATCTCTCTTTCTCTCTCTCTAAATATATATATATATATATTTTATATATATATATATAATTGTTCTCTCACACCCGGATGTTTGCCAATGTACAACAGATGCAATTTGGTAAATTCACAAAAGTTGTTATAATATATCTCTTTCTTTCTCATATATATATATATATATATATATATATTTATATTGGCAAAAATAAAAAACACCCCCGGGCGATGTAAAATAGATTTTTGAAACATATTGCCTGAGGGTGGGA
>CM042170.1:68838537-68843537 GCA_023376005.1 Doryteuthis pealeii | reverse complement strand
AATACGTTGAAGAATAACATAATAACACCAAGTAATTATTTATCAAACCCAGTTTTGTTAAAACCAGTATGCAAATTAACCACACCATATAATATGTAAACCTTTAGTATTATCTGCGTTATTCGGACTATTGTCCCCATCTTCATTGTTATTTGTACAACGTTTCGGCCGATATGCCCTCCGGCCTTCTTCAGGTATTTCTTGTCGGACTCGGGAACCTTCTCGGACTCGGGAACCTTCTTATTGTACAAATAACAATGAAGATGAAACAATAGTCCGAATAACGCAGATAATACCAATCTTCAAGCCTCATCTCAAATATTCAGAGAAATGTAAACCTTTATTTCTTAGTGATATATAAGACACATCGCAGGATTTTAAACGCGCGGGCTGCTTTTAGGCAAATCTAATTCAGATTTTTATAGAGACATCGTTGATAAATAAGATGTATTCTATTTATTGAATTTTCATTATAATATAAATTAAATACTTATTGATCAACTTAATCAATTCATTAGGAAATGTGACCTAAGAATTGACGTAGTTTCAGTTACAGACTGACACCGAATTTCCATTATAATAAGATAGATTATCATCTTGAATAATAAAAAAAGTTTAAGATGTGAATCAATACTTAATGGAGTTGCCATTAGCTTTTACACGTAGTTTAATTGAATTTATGCAGTTTTTCTTCAGTGATACCTTGAACGGAGCGGTTCATAAATTCTTTAGTAGCCACCCACCGGGTACTGGCACTCAGGACACATTTTTTCCTTCACTGCGGCATTAAGATTGGTCTAGACATGTTCCATAATAGGAATTCTCATTTCGGTTACGCGTACACCAGAGAAGGTAGGGATTTACCCAACCCATTCGCCACGGGTAGGATGTGACACAAGGTCACAATATGGGGTATCCATCAAGGATCGAAATTCCTATTCAAGAATAATCGATTTACAAGACTAGTTTCCTAACCATAACAGCACAATGCGACGCCTAGTGTATTTACCCAACCCGTTCGCGACGGATAGGATGTGACACAAGGTCATAAGTACGAGGCATCCATTGAGGATCGAACTCGCTATTTAAAAGCAATGGATTTATGAGACGAGTTTCCTTACCATTATACTGTTACAATCTTTTGAGCCATCCTGTAGCCCTTAAGCCAGAGCGCTTGTCCAGTGGAATTGGATCCTTGGTAATCCCTTGGTAAAGAGTCCTGAGTATTAGTAATCGTTTGGTAATCCTTAGTATTGTAAGTCCCTCCTCAATGAGTGCAATGTCCATGTCCAATGCATTTTCATAATAAAAAATATTTCCAATGCATTTTTATAGGAAAATCATTTCTAATGCATTTTCATAGTAAAAATCAACCCTAATGCATTTTTGTAGAAAAAATCATTTCAAATGTATTTTCATAAAAAAAAAAAATCATTTCCAATGCATTTTTATACTAAAAATGATTGTCCAATGCATTTTCATAGTAAAAATCCTTTCCAATGTATTTTTTATAGTAAAAATCAGTTCCAATGCATTTTTATACTAAAAATCATTTCCAATGCATTTTTATAATTAAAAATCATTGTCCAATGCATTTTTATAGTAAAAATCATTTCCAATGCATTTTTATAGTAAAAATCATTTCCAATGCATTTTTATACTAAAAATCTTTTCCAATGCATTCATATGGTAAAAATCCTTTCCAATGCATTTTTATAATTAAAAATCCTTTCCAATGCATTTTTATACTAAAAATCATTTCCAATGCCTTTTTATAGTAAAAATCATTTCCAATGCATTTTTATAGTAAAAATCATTTCCAATGTATTTTATAGTAAAAATCATTTCCAATGTATTTTATAGTAAAAATCATTTCCAATGTATTTTATAGTAAAAATCATTTCCAATGCATTTTTATAGTAAAAATCATGTCCAATGCATTTTTATAGTAAAAATCATTTCCAATGCATTTTTATAGTAAAAATCTTTTCCAATGCATTTTTATAATTAAAAATCATTTCCAATGCATTTTTATAGTAAAAATCATTTCCAATGCATTTATCTAGCAAAAATAGTAATTCCACCATATTTTTGGTAACAAAAAAGCGGACCAAGTCCATCAAGGTGTTAGCCAATGAAAACTGTTCTCTAACCACCAGGCTGTGGGTCTCTGACATGCGTGTGAGTGTGCGTGTATCGATGTTTATATATATCTTTTTTACGGGGATAGGGTTGTGCTTTTGCATACACGTCGTATTAACCCGCGAATTTTGATATCGTATCAAGGTCACGTATCGAATTTGCATACTGAATGATTTCGGGGTGATTCCTCCAGAATTTGCCAACGACAATTTCCACGAGGAAATTGTCGGTGTATACCGATAAGGCGCGAACGTGCATGGGTCACATCGGGTTGTTTTTTGGAGGCTGGGGGAGGAGGAGGAAGGGCAGAAGGAGTGATAATGAGTGGACAGAGGGAGATTTTTTTTTTAAAGGAAGGTGGGAGATAAACAAGGAGGTGATTAAAAATTAAAGAAGAAGAAGAAGAAGAAGAAGAAGAAGAAGAAGAAGAAGAAGAAGAAGATGATGATGATGATGATGATGATGTAATGAGACAGAAAGTGAATAGGAAGTAGCGTTAGCAGTGGTAGTAGTAGTAGTAGTAGTAGAAGAGGAGAGGGGAAGAGAAGGGAAAGAGCGTTGAAGAAGAAGAAGAAGAAGAAGAAGAAGAAGAAGAAGAAGAAGAAGAAGAAGAAGAAGAAGACATTTGATTTAGAATTGAAGATCGAATAAAAAGAATAATGGCGACAACAGGAAATGATTGAGTAGAAAAAAACAATAACAATGAATAGGTGTGAAAAAAGAAAGAAAGAAAGAAAGAAAGAAAGAAGAAAGAATACAAAGGAAAGAAAAAGTAAAACAAAGAAGATGAGAGAAAATAAGATAAAAGAAAGAAAGAAAGAAAGAAAAGAAAGAAAGAAAGAAGTGATGATTCGGAGAAAGAAAGAAAGAAAGGGAGAGGGAAGGAAAAGAAGACAAAGGAAAAAAAGGAAAAATGACAAAAGATGAAAGAAGACAAGAGAAAAGAAATAAAATAAATAAATAAATAAGTGATGAATCAGAGAAAGAAAGAAAGAAAGAAAGAAAGAAAGAAAGGGGAAAGAAGAAAAAGAAAGAAAGAAAGAAAAAGAAAAACACGTGAAAGAAGACAACATGAAATATAATAAAAGAACAATAAAAGAAAGAAAGAGAGAGAAAAAAGGGTAGAAAGGGAATGAAGATAAAGAAAAAAGAAAAAACAGAAAAAAGGTGAAATATATATATATATAAATGGATTCTAAAATTACAAACACACGTGAAGGGATTAAACGCAGACATCGGAATTCTCTGTTATTACAAATATTTCACAGACGCTGCCACTGTCGATAACAACAGAGACAAAGAAACCGTTAAACAGTAATAACATTTGACAAAGGGTATCGAACGAACCTGAAAATTTATGAGAAAAAATAATTAAAAAATAAGTGAATCCAATACTCCATAATATCGAGTTCATTCATTTATACATTTTTAATGCTTCATAATAACGCCCAATTAAAAAAAAAACATTTTAAATATATTATATATATATATATATATATATATATATATATATATATATATATATATATTAGCAAATATATGCACCCTCCGATGCAAGTATTTAAGTTTTAATATAATAAAATATCATGTTAAATTAGAAAGGCTAATGAAACTGAATAAGAATTTAGATAAAAATATTTGGAACAGAGGGGGTATAATCGAAAAATAGAACAACTTTGAAACTAACTGTTCCACCATTTTCCCTTACTCCCGTCTTTCAGTGGTAAATTTCCCTAATTTAACTATTTAGTTAAAATAGGAAGAAAAGAATAAAATTACAGTTATTTCTTTATGTTAATAGATTTCTGTTAAATTTATCCCCGAGATTGTTGCTCATATTTATTAAGATAAAACCAAACAATTAGAAATCAATAATACTAAGCATACATTTATTAAAATCAATTTTTTAAGATCAATATGCAAATTAGCCTTCCCATTCACACTGTAAACTGCTATTTTGTTGTATATATAAATACAATTCCATGTTATTAGTATGTAGATATGGTCAACAGTGTAAGTAATAAAAACAATTTTATTAATAATTGAGGTTTAAATAAAAATAAAATCATGGAGAATATGATGTAAATAACAAAGGGGATTGTGACTTGTATGGTAATATAGTTTCGGTTACAGACAGACAAACACACAATCTCCATTATAATAAGATATATATATAAGTGTATTTAGGCAGCATTTTTTCTTTTATACAGGTTTCGTTGAATTGAACAGACAATTCCTGTCTGACAAGTCTTTCGTTGATACGTTCTAATCTTCGGGCGATCCTTCTGGTGTCAGGGTGGAACTGGTATACCAGTCCACCGAATGTTTCAACACTAGCGCTTTCGGCAATACACTTTGCCATCCTCAGGTGGGAAACGATGGAATAGTTTTCATGTCTCGTTTTTAACGAGAACGAGTAGAAGCAAGGAATTAGTGGGAGGTAATATCAATTGGTAGTGGGAGGTTTTGGGAATGGTAGTAGTTTGAACAAAGCAGTGGTGACGAAAGACTTGTCAGACAGGAATTGTCTGTTCAATTCAACGAAACCTATATATATATATATATATATATATATATATATATATATATAGAGAGAGAGAGAGAGAGAGAGAGAGAGAGAGAGAGAGGTATTATGTTTTGGAGTAAGGATATTAAAGCGCTCGTTAACAGGTCTAACAGTAACTAGGAGGTATATTTAGTTCTCATGATATACTATACAATTAAAAGGTGTTTGTTACCATTAGTTTCAAATCAGCTTATTAGGCACTTATTATCATGACAAAGCTTAATGCTAAGCGGCTAATACCATGCTTTGAAACCTATGGTAACAAATGCCTTTTAATAGTTTAGTATATCAT
>CM042170.1:68831037-68833537 GCA_023376005.1 Doryteuthis pealeii | reverse complement strand
TCTCTCTCTCTCTCTCTCTCTCTCTCTCTCTCCTCTGTGTGTGTATGTGTTTATCTCTACCTACAATCTCACTTTCTTTCTTACTCTCTTTCATTTCTCTCTCACTCTCTCTCACTCATTCTCCCCCCCTCTCTCAGTGTTTATCTCTACATACAACTCTCTCTCTCTCTCTCTCTCTCTCACTCTCTCTCTCTCTCTCTCTCTCTGCGGGGTGTTGTTGTGTGTGAGACAGAGGAGACCAGAAAGATAAACAGAGATATAAACATATAGACTGCTTTTAGGGATATTTTGATATCCTTTTTTTTCTTTTGTGCATTTTCCTTCTTCCCTCCGTTTTCCCTTGTGTTGTTAACAAGCAATACTTCCCAGACCACAGACGGGTGGCTACATGTTCATTATTGTACAGTCACTTTTATTAAAATTCACAATACTTATTCGTATTTAAAGAGGACAAACTAGAATCACTCATCCAACATTACATACTGTCTCTAAAATGGTCATTATTAAAAATTTTGGTCATAGAGTCTCTTTTATTAAAGTTTAAGTTGTTGTGTCTTTTTTTAATGGCATATCAATCTTCATAGGTTATTTAATGCCAAATTCATCCTTGAAGAAGATTGATTGGTTGGATTTTACGGCATGTCAAACCTTTTTAGGTTATTTTATGCCAAATAAATTTTGTTGTATTAAGTTTTGATGGGTATTCAAATTATTTTTTTAGTTGTGTCAAAAAGTACAAAAAATGTTTATACTTCTTTGACACCTTATATATATAATCTATCCTGATGAAGGTTTGAATAAACCGAAACGTTTAAGCGTCGATAAATAAATTCATCTTATTTTTGGAACACTTCGTTTTTGAAATTTCTTAATATTGTCGGATTTATTTCCATATTTACTCCCATATATATATATATATATATATATATATATATATATATATATATATATATATATACGAATTCAGAGTATACTTTTCCTAGACTGGTAGCCTAAATAACGTTAAAGAGCCCAATTTTCCCTATTATTTACTGATAGCTGGAGGGAGAATAGTTAAAGGCTTACCTTTCCCAAGGGTATTAGGAAAATACAAAAAGCCTCATCTGGATTGGAACTTATGTCCGTTCCCTACAACAATAACCGCTACACAATGAGCGCCCCCACAAATGTAAGCTAGAAATATATGAGAATCTGCTAAAAGAATGTATCCCTGAAATCCAGTTCTTCTAGACTGGGTGCCTACCAAGGCTATATAGTTTTAGTTTGTACTATTATTTGAACTTATAGCTTGGCAGGAGAAGGATTTTTTTAAAGACATCATTTAAACTCATTTGTTAAATTTAACCTATTGATGGGACCCTAACAGGTACTACCACTCTGGGTCAGGCTGGTCCTTGGAGTAATGGTGATAAAGGGGTTCTCCACATTCCCCAGAGCTCCAGTTTAACGTCAGACGCAGGACATGTTCGGATGTATCTATTTATGAAGGAATATTATGCCGACTATTAACCGTTTCAGTTGTTTGTTTTTTTTTAATCAGATAATCTTCAGATGGATGGAAGAAGCGATGTTATGTTGCTTCGATCAGATATTTTTTTAAATGAAAATGAAACGAAAAATGTTCGAAATCCAGTAATATTCGGACTAATACCCTCGGGAAAAGTATGAACCTCATCGATGGTGTAAATACTACAACTACTATTCTTCTACAAGGGGTATTTGGGCATTAAATAACTCCCGGAGGTTGGTGTACCATTAAAAAAACTAAACCAATCCAATAGATGATGTAAATATTTTGTTTTTTTATGGGGTGTGAAATTATAGCCTTGGGGTAAATTGCATCACTACTGTTCTTCTACAAGGTAGATATTTTGTTTTATTTATGGGTGTGAAATTATAGTATTGGAGTATATAATACCACTACTGTTCTTCTTCAAGGTAAATATTTTACTTTATTTATGGGGGTGAAATTATAGCCTTAGGGTATATAGTACCACTACTGTTCTTCTACAAGGTTGATATTTTGTTTTATTTATGGGTGGGAAATTATAGTTTTGGGGTAAATAGTATCACTAGTGTTCTTCTACAAGGTTGATATTTTTTTTATTCATGTAGGTGAAATTAGAGTATTTCAAAGAATGTTTGGAATGAGGTCTAACAAACATGTTGACATATATATGTTAAAAAAACTAGAATGACACAATAAATAACAAATAATAATTTATATGCGAAAAAATTGCCCATACCTAAAAAAAAAATTGCCCATGACTCACAAAATAGAGAGAATAACAAAAGTCTTAAGAAATATTTTCTTCCTTTTTTTTCTTTGTCATTTTTTATTTTTTCATTCTTTTTTTTTTTTCTTTTTTTGTTCCTTTTTTCTTTTTTTTTTTCTTCTTTTTTCGTATTTTTTTATAATAGGATTTTTCTATTCTTTTTATCTATTTCTATTTTATTTTTATTTTTTGGGGGTTTTGTTTTGTTTACGTGGTTACCTGAC
>CM042170.1:68818537-68828537 GCA_023376005.1 Doryteuthis pealeii | reverse complement strand
ATTACCCATAAAAGCTCTCTCTCTCTCTCTCTCTCTCTCTCTCTCTCTCTCTAACACGCACCACACACCCAATACCAACACACGCACTCCCTGAGCACATATGATTGGGAGTGGGGGCTGGTCTAAAAAAATCAGTTTTCGGTAAAAAGTCAGCTTCGATTACATAGTTTCTGTAAAGGAAAAATTGATCGGATAAACCTTCTAATCAGATAATTCTGAAGGATTTCGGACCGGAACGTTGGACACCAAAGACAAATATCCTTTGTCTTTTTTTTCCTTCTTCTTCTATTCTTATCTTTGAAAAGGTCTTATTATCATTTGTTTGTTTTGTTTTGTTTTGTTTTTTGTCCGGTCAATTTATATTTTTACTTTCATTTTCATTTTCTATCGGTTAACTTTTGTTAATCTTTGCTTTGGTTCGGTTAAGGGGTTGACGGAAAGTAAAGAAAAAAAGATCCCGCCATTATTTCGAAGGATTCCTTCGCAAATCTCGGACATACGAGATCGAGAAGAGACTAGAGAAATTAAAAAAAAACTGGTATAGCATTAAACTGAATCCAATAATAAGTTTGAATCTTACTAACTAAAATAGTCCCTTTAGCATATTGGCTACTGCCTATGTCGCGTTACGAAAACTACGCGGTAAAATTACTACGCAACGACATTTACTTGTATTTACCAACCTTTCTGCAATTTCTTGACCAAAGTTTAACAGGTTTGGATTCAAAGTAAGGTCTCTAAAGCACTGGGGACACAGGAAAACTGTTTGTGCAGCTATTAGCTGTTCCAATCTGTTGGGCCATCCTGTAGGCTTTAGGGTCCTTGGTAGTCCTCTGATAATGAATCCTTTGGGTCTTCTGGTAAAGAGACCTCAGTTTCTTCGTCAATGGTCGTAAGCTCCTCCTCGATGATTGCAAGTGAACTGTGGCAAGTTTCAGTGTTTAAGTAGTGAATCAGCCACATATCATGGTTGTTGATTGGCCGGAGGGATAAATCACGTGACCGTGGCTAGTCTATAAATCCAGGCGGGGAATTGGAGCCCACCTTATATACCAAACATATGGGCACCTCGTGTGGTGTAATGGTTAGCAAGCTAGATTTGCAGACCATTGTTAGTGAGTTTGATTCTCATTGGGCGCTCCATTATTCTGGCCTTGTGTCGCATCTAGCTACGCTTAGTAAATAACTATATAACAAAAAAATTCCAACAATATGTTTTGATGTTTATTTTTGTTATAAATATTAAGAATTG
Organism: Doryteuthis pealeii; assembly: GCA_023376005.1. Lineage (NCBI taxonomy): Eukaryota > Metazoa > Mollusca > Cephalopoda > Myopsida > Loliginidae > Doryteuthis > Doryteuthis pealeii. Next base: position 68,827,285 of record CM042170.1, on the reverse strand, counting down.
ATTTATTTCAAAACTTTATCTGCATTAAATGACCCACTGATGTTTATATGCCGTAAAACAAAACAAATCAAAACCTTCCTGTTCACACTTTTGTCTGCTATTTAGTTGTATATATAAATATAACTGTTACAATCTGTTGGGCCATCCTGTAGGCCTTAAGCCAGAGCGCTTGTCCAATGGAATTGGATCCTTAGTAATCCCTTGGTAAAGAATCCTTTGACTCTAAAGAGTTCCTTCGTTAATTGTCGCAAGTTCCTTCTCAATGATTCCAAGTGAATTGTCGGTTAGTCTATGAATTCAGTGTGGGAATTGGAGCAAGTGAACTGTTGGAAGTACCAGTGTTTAAGTAGTGAATCAGCCACGCATTATATTGTTGATTGGCTGGAGGAGTAAACCACGCGACCTCGGCTAGTCTATGAATTCCAGTATGGGAATTGGAGCACACCTTATATCAGAAATACTACAACATTGGCAATGCTGCTATGTTTATTGTGCATGTGTCTGCGCCTGACTCTGTGCACGCTTTGGTGTCACCACTCAGTCTTGTTTTGGCTGTCATTTCTGATGTAGCTCCCGAATGACACTACTCCCAAGTGTGAACTTTGCACAGTTATTCAGTTTTTGAATGTAAAAAGCATTAAAACGATTAAATGTCATTACCAATTAACATTTTCCCTTTGTCTTTGTTTCTTGTATCATCCTGTGAAAAAGACAATAAATATAAGAAGAAAAAATGAAGAAAAAGGAAAGAGAGAGATATGAAGATAAAGAGTGGAGGAAACAGCTAGCTAGCTAGATAGATAGATAGATAGATAGATAGTCAGTGTGATACATATATACTAATTGATAATGGCTATCAACTCGTATTCGAGTAAGATCATTTTCTGTTTTTTTATCATAATAGTTAGGTGCCAGTAGCATTTGACACTCTATTCATGTGTTTTTTCAGATGACTCACCAGGCCAGCCCTGGGGTGACATACTCTTCCACATAAACTACATGTTGGAACTTCATGTACATATATATATAACTCTTTCTCTCTCTCTCTCTCTCTCTATATATATATATATATATATATATATATATAAGAGAGAGAGAGAGAGAGGAGGAGGGGATAAAATACGAAGAAAGTGTGATAGATAGTTAGAAAGAGAGAGGGGGAGAGAGAAAGAAAATATGAAGAAATACTGATAGATAAATATCTTATTATAATGGAGATTGTGTGTTTTTCAGTCTGTAACCGAAACTATATTACTACTCAAGTCACAATTCCCTTAGTTATTTACGCTACATTCTTCATGATTTTATTTTTATTTAAACCTCAATTATTAATAAAACTGTTTAACATTATTAATACTGTTGACCATATCTACATACTAATAATATGCAACTGTATTTATATATACAATAAAATAGCAGTTTACAGTGTGAACAGGAAGGCTAATTTACATATTGATTTCAAAAATTTGATTTTAATAAATATGTGCTTAGTATTAATGATTTTTAATTGTTTGGTTTTATCTTAATGAATATGAGCAAAAATCTCGTGAATAAATCTTTAAAAAAACCATTAGCAAGAAGAAATAACTGTGAATTTATTCTTTACCTCCTATTTTAACTAAATAGTTAAATTAGGAAAATTTAGCAATGAAAGACGGGAATGATGGAAGAGTATGTTTCAGTTATTTTATCTTTCGTTTATACTCCCCTCTGTTTCAAATCTTTTTATCTGCATTCTTATCTAGTTTCGTTGGCTTTTCTAATTTAATAATTTCATTAAATTAAATACTTGCACCCGGAGGGTGCATATATTTGCTTGTATAGATAAAGGAAATACGGAGAAAGTGATATATATATATATATATATATATATATATATATAATACGAAGAAAGCATGATCGATAGAGTGACAAAGGAAATACTTAGAAAGTGTGAGATAGATAAATAGATAGATAGATAGTTACTAAGAAAGTTAGATAGATAGATAGATAGATAGATACATACATTGACAAAAGCAATATGAAGAAATTGTGATGGATAGATGAATAGATACAAATTGCGGATTTATTTTCTTCTTCGAATTTCCTCCGTTTCCCATTGTCTCTCTCTTCAATACACCCCCCACCCATAACCACCGATCTATCGATCCCAACTAGCCAGTGCTCGGATATTCGATTTGCGAAAAAGTAGATAATATATTTCATTTCCTGGCACTCCTTTCCATTTCTGTTATCACTGACATCATTTAATGCAAAGATCTCTTCCATCAGAAGGAGCCGCCATGTTTTCGAGAGAAAAAAAACTCAAGAAACGGAAAGAAAAGAAATAAACAAATAAAGTCAGCATTGGAAATGATGACCCCTTATCTAGGCTCGAACCCAGACCACTGGCACCTATGTAAATGAGGAAGTTACTCCAAACGACTGAGACGAAAAAAAAGGGGTGAGGTTTGGAAAAGGGGGAATTTAGGATATAGAATGTTTAGAGTGATAAAAAGATAGATTGATAGATAGAGATAGATAGATAGATAGATTATACATCCGCCCTGTCGGCTGGGGCGTTAGAATGCACCGACTGCACCTCTGCAGAGGGGTAAGACTCCCCCAATGAGGCTACCTGTTGATCGTGGGTGGCGACCCGTGATGCTTAAGGATAGAGACCAGGTGGATGAGCAATTCATGACATGCAATACTCCACTTTGGCTAGACGGGCGGTCGGAGAGGCCCCCTCCGATCAATCGGCTGGTCACGTCAAGCCCTAGCACCTATATGATTTTCCCAACCCTATTGCCTTTATGGCAAGCCCCAACCTCTTTTTATCATATGGGTGCTAGAAGGCGGTGGCTGCGGGTCTACATGTCCTGGGAATGACATTAAACTCTATCTGATGGTGAGGTTCCAGTTTTGGAGGTTTGGGGAATGTGGAGCACCCCTTCATCACTATTGCGCTTTGGTCCACTCTGACCCGGAGTGGTAGTACCTGTTAGGGTTCCATCTATGGGTTAAATAGAAAAATGTATTTATAAAAAAATTGTATTATCCATTAAGAATTGATTTATTTCAAAACTTTATCGGCATTAAATGACCCACTGAGGTTGATATGCCGTAAAACAAAACAAACCAAACCAAGATTATACATACAAAAAGATAGACATAAATATATACATACATATGAATATAAGAGAGAGGTAGACCGTCAGACAGACTGACAGACAAACAGACAGATACAAGGACAGAGAGAGAGAGAGAGAGGGGGGCGGGTAGAGAAAGACAGATGTACAGACTGAAATAGATTGATAGATATATATGAATAGACTGAGATGCTAGAGATATAGATATGAAAATAGGTATATATATATATATATATATATATATATATATATATATATATATATCGTCGGGTCGTCGGGTGGCCTAATATCGGTATGAGCCAGACAGCAAGGGAGTCTACCCCCTTTTCACTAGCGCTAGACAAGGGGGTTATTTTAGCGTCTGAGGTGGAGCACCACACCTACCATCAGCTCCTGACTTTACCGCACAGAACCTGCGCTACTCATACTCTGAGTTGGCGATGGCCGGTATCGAACCAGGTACCTTGTGATTCGTAGCCGAACGCTCTACCGACTGAGCTAAACCGGCCCTTATATATGTAAATAAAGAAATATATACAGAGAGAGAGAGAGAGAGAGAGAGAGAGACGAAAAGCGATATAGAATTGGATAGATAGACAGATAGATATGAATAGAATATATGAATAATGCAAGATTTCACTTCAATCAGGAGCAGCAGACATTTTTTTGAGAAAAACTCAAGAAGCGGAAACAAAAGAAACGGACCATATGACCTTTAGGCACCCTTTTTTATCTCGATTACGAAAGGACATGTTTTTCATTCACATTGTCAATATCCGGTTGTTTTAACAGACGATTTTTAGATTTTTTAAAAAAATTATAAAACTAACCCCTAACCCTAAACCCTAACCCTAAACCCTAACCCTAAACCCTAAACCCTAACCTTAACCCCTAACAAACAACGGGATATTGACGGTGTAAATGAAAAAATGTCCTTTCTTAATCGAGATCAAAAAGGGGTGCCTAAAGGTAATATGGTCCAAAGAAACAAAAGTTATCATTCGAAATGATGACCCCTTATCTAGTCTCGAACCCAGACCACTGGCACCTATGGAAATCAGGAAGTTACTCTAAACGACCAAGAATAAAAAGAGGTGTGAGGTTTGGAAAGAGGGAAACTTGGATATAAAATGTGACAGACTGTCAGATAGACAGACAGGCAGACAGATAGATAGATTGATAGCAATAGCATAATATTTACAGATCATTATAAGAAATAACCACCTATATACAAACAAATGATCACATGCATACATGGACTGAGATAGATAGATAGATAGATAGATAGCAATAGCATAACCTTTCATTGCCGTTCCTCACAATCCTAAAACTCCACAACCAGGACCTTTCCTTTCATGAGTCCTCAAATGACTCATCAAACCCGCTGCAGATCCACAAAGTTTGATGCAAATATGACAGAAGAAGGACGTCCTTCCCGCTGTATCAGTTGGATCAGATGATACAATTTGATGCTTATGCACCACCATATGTCTGTTTAAGACCAGAAACTGACTTACAGACTTTGTTACAGATTGTGCAAGACATTGTTTGTTCCCGGAGTTTGCATGAATTGTCCCTGATGACAATGTGACAGACAGACAGATATACAGACACAGACATACATACATACATACATACATACAAAAAGAGGTATATTGATAGACATTAATGCATACATACATATGAACATAAGAGATAGAGACAGACAGAAAGAGAAACAGAGATAGAGATAGAAGGGCTGAGAAAGAGAGAGGGAAAGACAGAGATGCATAGACTGAGATAGATAGATAGATAGATAGATAGATAGATAGATAGATAGATAGATGTGAACAGACTGAGTTTTATCGATAGATACATATAAACAGACTGAAATAGAGAGAGAAAGAGATAGAGATATGAACATACTGAGATAGATAGATAGATAGATAGATAGATATTAACAAACTGAGATTGATCGATTGATAGATAGATATGAACAGACTGAGATAGATAGATAGATAGATAGATAGATAGTGAAGCCACCGTGATAGATAGATAGATAGATAGATATGAACATACTGAGATAGATAGATAGATAGATAGATAGATGTGAAGACACCGTGATAGATAGATAGATAGATAGATAGATAGATATGAACATACTGAGATAGATAGATAGATAGATAGATAGATAGATAGATAGATAAATAGATAGATAGATAGATGTGAAGACACCGTGATAGATAGATAGATAGATAGATAGATAGATAGATATGAACAGACCGAGATAGATAGATAGATAGATAGATAGATAGATGAACATTGAGATAACAATTCAATAAGTAATACAAAGAAATAACTGTCCGTTCTCTTTCTCTCTCAGAAGCTCTAAGCAGTGCGACTGACCCACGTGATTACTTTTTCTTATCGACTTTGGTAATATTTATATAGAACCATCGTAGGTTATCTGCTTTACTGCTTGGGGGCTGGGATTGGAGGGGGGTTAGAATGGGAGCGGCTTGGAAGGGGGGGGCAAAGTTATTCAAAAGGGCTTGGTTCCGTTCTGTAGAGAGTTGTGGGGAAAAGAGAGAGATTGCCGATAGCACCTCTGTAGAGGGAAGACTCCCATCCGAGGGCTACCTGTTGCCGTGGGTGGCAACCCGTAAAGCTTGAGATAGAGACCAGGTGGTAGCAATTCATGACATGCAATACTCCACTTTGGCTAGACGGGCGGTCGGAGAGGCCCCCTCTCGATCAATCGGCTGGCACGTCAAGCCCTAGCACCTATATGATATTCCAACCCTATTGCCTTATGGTAAGCTCCAATCCCTTTTATCATATGGGTGCTAGAAGGCGGTGGCTGCGGGTCTACTGTCCTGGGAATGACGTTAAACTCTATCTGATGGTGAGGTTCCAGTTTTGGAGGTTTGGGAATGTGGAGCACCCCTTCATCCACCATTGCTCCCTGGTCCACTCTGACCCAGAGTGGTAGTACCTGTTAGGGTCCCATCTATGGGTTAAATAGAAAAATGTATTTATAAAAGAATTGTATTATCCATTAAGAATTGATTTATTCAAAACTTTATCGGCATTCAAATGACCCACTGAGGTTGATATGCCGTAAAACAAAAACAAACAAACCAAGATTATAACATACAAAAAGATAGACATAAATTACCTACATACATATGAATATAAGAGAGAGGTAGACGACAGACATTGACAGACAGACAGACAGATACAAGGAAGAGAGAGAAGAGAGAGAGAGTGTGTGTGTGTGTGTGTTGTGTGTCGGGTAGAGAAAGACAGATGTACAGACTGAGATAGATCGATAGATATATATGAATAGACTGAGATGCTAGAGATATAGATATGAAAATAGGTATATATGTATATATATATATATATATAAATAATATATATATATATATATATATATATATATCGTCGGTTCGTCGGGTGGCCTAATATCGGTATGAGCCAGACAGCGAAGGAGTCTACCCCCTTTTCACTAGTGCTAGACCAAGGAGCATTAGTTTAGCGTCTGAAGTGGAGCGCCACACCTACCATCAGCTCCTCACTTTACCGCACAGATCCCTATGCTACTCATACTCTGAGTTGGCGAGGACGGTATCGAACCAGGAACCTTGCGTTTCCCAGCCGAACGCTTTACCGACTGAGCTAAACCGGCCCTTATATATGTAAATAAGAAAAATATATACAGACAGACGACATACAGACAGAGACAGAGTGGAGAGGGAGAGATAGACAGAAGACAGACAGAGATACGAAAAGTGATATAGGATTGGATAGATAGATATGAATAGAATATATGAATAATGCAAGATTTCACTTCAATCAGGAGCAGCAGACATGTTTTTGAGAAAAACTCAAGAAGCGGAAACAAAAAGAAACGGACCATATGACCTTTAGGCAACCCTTTTTGATATCGATTAAGAAAGGACATGTTTTTCATTACACCATAAGTATCCGGTTGTTTTTAACAGACGATTTTTAATTTTTTTAAAAATTATAAAACTAACCCCTAATCCCCAACCCCTAATAAAAAACCGGATATTGACGGTGTAAATGAAAAAGATGTCCTTTCTTAATCGAGATCAAAAAAGGGGTGCCTAAAGGTAATATGGTCCAAAGAAACAAAAGTTATCATTCGAAATGATGACCCCTTATTTAGTCTCGAACCCAGACCACTGGCACCTATGGAAATCAGGAAGTTACCCCAAACGACCAAGAATAAAAAGAGGTGTGAGGTTTGGAAGGGGGAAACTTGGATATAAATGTGACAGACTGTCAGAATAGACAGACAGGCAGACAAGATAGATTGATAGCAATAGCATAATCTTTACAGTGGCGATAACTCCACTTCTAGAACCTTCCTTGCATGAGCCTCAAATGACTCATCAAACTCGCTGCATATCCACAAAGTTTGATGCAAATATGACAGAGGAAGGACGTCCTTCCCGCTGTATCAGATGGGTTAGATGATACAATTTGATGCTTATGCACCACCATATGTCTCTTTAAGACCAGAAACTGACTTACAGACTTTGTTCAGATTGTACAAGACATTGTTTGTTCCGGAGTTTGCATGAATTGTCCCTGATGACAATGTGACAGACAGACACAGACATACATACATACATACAAAAAGAGGTATATTGATAGACATTAATGCATACATACATATGAACATAAAGATAGAGACAGAACAGAAGAGAAACAGAGATAGAGATAGGAGGGCTGAGAAAGAGAGAGGGAAAGACAGAGATGCATAGACTGAGATAGATAGATAGATAGATAGGATAGATATAGATAGATGTGAAACAGACTGAGTTTTATCGATAGAATATNTTTTATCGCATAGATACATATAAACAGACTGAAATAGAGAGAGAAAGAGATAGAGATATGAACATACTGAGATAGATAGATAGATAGATAGATATTAACAAACTGAGATTGATCGATTGATAGATAGATATGAACAGACTGAGATAGATAGATAGATAGATATGAAACAGACTGAGATAGATAGATAGATATGCACTGACTGAGATAGAGAGAGAAAGAGATAGATAGATAGATAGATAGATAGATAGATAGATATGACAGACTGAGATAGATAGATAGATAGATAGATATGAACAGACTTAGATAGATAGATAGAAGATAGATAGATAGATAGATAGATAGATAGATAGATATGAACAGACTGAGATAGATAGATAGATAGATAATGAACAGACTGAGATAGATAGATAAATAGATAGATAGATAGATAGATATGAACATACTGAGATAGATAGATAGATAGATAGATAGATAGAGAGATGTGAAGACACCGTGATAGATAGATAGATAATATAGATAGATATGAACAGACTGAGATAGATAGATAGATAGATAGATAGATAGATAGATAGTGAAGCCACCGTGATAGATAGATAGATATGAACAGACTGAGATAGATAGATAGATAGATAGATAGATAGATAGATAGATAGATAGATAGATGTGAATACACCGTGATAGATAGATAGATAGATAGATAGATAGATAGATAGATAGATAGATAGATGTGAAGACACCGTGATAGATAGATAGATAGATATGAACA
>CM042170.1:68808537-68813537 GCA_023376005.1 Doryteuthis pealeii | reverse complement strand
TTCAACATACCATCAGATTTTGCTTCCATTTTCAACTGACATCTATGTGTGTGTGTGTGTGTGTGTGTGTGTTGTGTAATGGCCTTATGTCAAACTATGTTTAGAAAGCAGTTTTACTCAAACAATTTCTGTGTAATTTTTGCCACAAATATTTCTTTTTAAATCGACATGTAAATGAACATTTATCCCAGTGGGATTTAGCATATTGGCCTTCTGTTTTTGTTTTAATTATATAAAATTCGCTTTAATAATTCGTTATTTGTTTCTCTTTCCGCTGTTAGCAAGATGCTTTTTATTTTGGCACGGCTTGATTTAGAAATGTCTAGATACATTGTGTTGGAAATATTTTGCACATATATTGTTATACACGTCTCTCAATAGAGACAAAAAAATATTGCTGGTTTTTTTTAGGACCAGTAATGATCATGAATTGAGAAATTATTTTTTTACATCTAGACGTCAGTATTAATTCATGTTTTAGTTTGGTTTTCTCCATCAAATTATAGTTCAGAAGGGAAATGATATAATATATATATTATATATATATATATAATATTAGTCATCTACAGACATAGTGTTTCGACATATCACGTTTCTTCAGTGTGGCTAGACTTTGCAGAGTACCTCACATATATATATATATATATATATATATATATATATATATATTAATAAGTCATCCACAGACACGTGTTTCGGCGTTTCACGCCTCTTCAGTGTGACTAGACACAACAACTATCCCTGGCAAGGGTCGAAATGGAATATAGATAATAATCCTTTAGAATCACTTAGAATTAGAAAAATGCTTTGAATTCAATGTAAAGGAGTACTATACCGAGAGGGTCAAGTCATTTTAAGTTATCACTAAATCAATAAATTATTTTTAGAAATAAGTTCGGTTTCTTTTTGGACACCAAGTGTATGTCCTTGTATTTGCGTGCAAATAATGCGGTCTATATTTTGATATATATATATATATATAAAGTTGTCGGAGTGGCCTATTGTCGGTATCAGCTGGACAGCGAGGGAGTCTATCCACTTTTCGCTAGCGCTAGAGAAGAGAGAGTATTACTGCTGAGGTGGAGCGCCACACCTACCGTCATCTCCCCGCTTTACCGCACATATCAGAGTATGCAATCTGTGCTACTCATACTCTGATTTGGCGAGGACCGGTATCGAACTCAGAACCTTGCGATTCTGAGGCGGGTACTCTACCGACTGAGTTATATATATATATATATATATATATATATATATATATATATATATATATATATATATATATATATATAAGGGTTCAAATGCAGAATAGCGCACAAGAGATAATATCATTAGAGAATTAGATTACGGAAACTCCCAAAGTAGCATAACCCTAAAACCAACACAAACGGTTATTTCTGTGAACTGTAATGCTTTTTATATCTATTAATAATGGAGATTCGCTTCCGGTTTTTGTCTGTAACAAAAATTACGTCACTGCTTACGTCACCTTACAAGAAATCGTCATAACATAGAATAAATACACTCAAAATTTGAACATACAACATTAGACAGTCCTCATTGTTTTTTTAAAACAAGTTTTAATAAATACATGACTGGTATTATATATCTATATATAGTTTGTTTTATTTTAATATATATTTAAAGTTTACATTTGAAATTGTTTTATTTTTTAATCCTTTAATGAATTTGATGATTTTACTTACTTAGGGTACAAACTCGCTGACATTGAAATTTTAACTTCCACCCCTCAGGCAATATGTTTCAAAAATCTATTTTTACATGGCCATATACATTTATTTTGTACTAGTGTAAACTAATGATGTTATGTCTTGCGCGCTATTGTGCATAAGAGCCAATGAATTTATTCTTGGAATAAATTTCGGTTTCTCTTTGGACACGTCGCGTATGTTCCCTGTATTCGCGTGCAAACAATTCTGTCTATATTTATACATCATTGCTTTTCGCCTTGTTCCGCCGACGAATCAACAGTCTTAACCGGCGGCATCTTGTTCGTCATTCTGTAAGCGTCTGTTGCCGCCAGCAACCATCAGCAGACTCACTCGCTGCTTCTGAACGAATCAAGCCCGCCATATACATTTGACAAGACGAACCTAATTTGTCACATGCAACCCCTCCTCCTCCTCCTCCTCCTGCGATGTCTGTGAATTTTAAAAGCCTCCTACCACGAGCAAGCACTCGCCGCAACAACACCAGTCGCTCAAAACCCTGGGGGAAATTCGCCCTTTAGACTATGGACAGAAAATCAGGGTTCACTTTACTAAAGCAATTATACTGAAAACTGAACCCCATTAAATCCAATATACAACAGTAATAACAATAGTAACTAATGACTGTAAAATGTTAGTTTTAGACTATGGACAGAAAGTCAGGGTTCACTTTACTATAGCAATTATACTGTAAACTGAACCCCCACAAAATCTAATATAATGATTTACAATAGTAATAACAATGGTAATTAATGACTGTAAAATGTTTGTTTTAGACTATGGACAGAAAGTCAGGGTTCACTTTACTAAAGCAATTATACTGTAAACTGAACCCCCACAAAATCTAATATAATAATTTACAACAGTAATAACAATAGTAACTAATGACTGTAAAATGTTAGTTTTAGACTATGGACCGAAAATCAGGGTTCACTCTACTATAGCAATTATACTGAAAACTGAACCCCCAAAAAATATAATATAATAATTGGACAACAGTAATAATAATAGTAATTAATGACTTTAAAATGTTAGTTTTAGACTATGGACAGAAAGTCAGGGTTCACTTTACTATAGCAATTATACTGAAAACTGAACCCCCATTAAATCTAGTGTAATAATTTACAACAGTAATAATAATAGTAATTAATGACTTTAAAATGTTAGTTTTAGACTATGGACATAAAGTCAGGGTTCACTTTACTAAAGCAATTATACTGAAAACTGAACCCCAATTAAATCTAATATAATAATTGGACAACAGTAATAACAATAGTAACTAATGACTTTAAAATGTTAGTTTTAGACTATGGACCGAAAGTCAGGGTTCACTTTACTATAGCAATTATACTGAAAACTGAACCCCCCAATATTTGATAAATTTGATAATTTTACTTAGTTATGATACTAACCCTCTGGCATTTAATTTTTAACTCCTATCTCTTCTCAGACAATGTCTGTCAAAAATAATTTTTACACCGCCCTGAGGGTGTTATTTTATTTTTATTAGTTTTATTTTTTGGTAGTCTATATAATTCTTCCTCTCTTTTTTTTTTGGGGGGGGGGCGCGTGGTGTAATGGTTAAAGTCATGGGAAATGGACTCGTCGCCCCGAGTTCAAATCCTGGATGTGGTAATTGTATTTCACTTAGCGCTAATACCCTTGGGAAAGGTATGAATCCTACCCCCTCTCCAGCTATGGATAAATAGTAGGGCAGACTGGGCTATTTGACTTTGGTTAGGCAACCGGTCTTGGCGAAGGAAAACTCTGGATTCAAACCTGTTGAACTCCACTTAAGAAATTGACCTTGTGTCACATCCTGCTCGTGCGGACGGGTTGGTAAATATATATATATATATAATTATTTCGTATCTGTTCTGCGATGAGCGTGTTTGTCTCGTGAGCCGTTGACAGTTAATTCCATCAAGACGGATAACGACAACAAATTATGGATTTTTATTTGTGGTCAATGAAAAAACTGTTGATATTTTTTTTTCATTTTATGACAGGGCTAATGTTTGTCGAGTCTACACTGTTCTTCGTGCGCGGCGACGGACGTAATCGTTCTCGTTCTGCGCAGAGGAATGTCCCTTCCGAAATACAACTGGTGCAAATCTCGGCGGGGCTTCGATAAACGATAAGGCTGTAAATAATATTAACTGGTTTTGCAGTCTTGGCTTTAAATGCGGTGCCACGCACGGAAGTCAGGATTATTTTAGGAAGATGGACCGGCAGCAAATCTCTGGGGAGAGATTCGCAAACGTGTAACCGGCTGGATTAATTTCTATTATTTAATTATATATAATTTATCTGACAGTCAGTTAGTCTGTTGATATATACAGGGAATACAGAATAATAGTAAAAACAATTGAGGAAAAAGAAAGACGACTTTATATATATATGTGTGTGTGTGTGTGTGTGTGTGTGTGTGTGTGTGTGTGTGTGGACAGTATTCTTTCATTTATGCATGTTGAATTGAAGTTTTCTGGCCAACTTTTTAATATTTGGGTGGAATTCGTAGATTAGTCCTCCAAAGTTCATGTCTCGTTCATGAAAAAAAAAACATTAGGCGTTAATAAAGATTAAAATCACTACAGTAGAAATGTGCACTGCTCTTACAGATCAGTAAAATCTCACTTATATCTACTAGCAAATATATGCACCCTCCGGGTGCAAGTATTTAAGTTTTAATATAATAAAATATCATATTAAATTAGAAAGGCTAATGAAACTGAATAAGAATGCAGATAAAACGATTTGGAACAGAGGGGGTATGATTGAAAAATAGAACAACTTTGAAACTAACTCTTCCATCATTTTCCATTACTCCCCTCTTTCATTGGTAAATTTTCCTAATTTAACTATTTAGTTAAAATAGGAAGTAAAGAATAAAATTACAGTTATTTCTTCTTACAAATAAATTTCTGTTAAGATTTATCCTCGAGATTTTTGCTCATATTCATTAAGATAAAACCAAACAATTAGAAATCAATAATACCAAGCATATATTTATTAAGATAAAATTTTAAATATCAATATGCAAATTAGCCTTCCCATTCACACTGTAAACCACTATTTTGTTTTATATATAAATACAATTTCGTATTATTAGAATGTAGATATGGTCAGCAGTCTTAATTTGTAAAACAATTTTATTATTCATTGAGATTTAAATAAAAATAAAATCATGGAGAATGTGATGTAAATAACTAAGGGAACTGTGAATTGAGTAGTAATATAGTTTCGGTTACAGACAAACACACAATCTCC
>CM042170.1:68796037-68798537 GCA_023376005.1 Doryteuthis pealeii | reverse complement strand
CCCCTGTATTTCTGAAGGGATGACCCTTTTCATATCACGGGCGGGACTTTCTATGGAATAGTACAGAAAAGCCCACGAAATACCGTGAAGTCACGTGGGACCTAGTTGGCCCGTCCTCAGTTTCAGTTTAGACGTCAGGCAGAGAAAGATGTCCTGCCTTAACTGCGAACTCACTGCATACGCGCGCTATGTCTAGTCAGATATTTAGTTACATAAAATGTTTTAGTTACAGTAATAAAAGCTTAAGAAAATAACACGGTTTTGTGGTTGGTGAATGTCTTGGTAACAAGACTGATCTAGAAGAAGAAATGAGTTAAGTGCGACCGACCACCAAAACGAAGTCCAGACGCTAGAAGAGATGTTAGAAGAGACGCTAGAAGAACTTAAGATGTCAAAGACGCCAGAAGAAGAATAGAAGTAAGTAATAAAAAATGTATGCAACTGTAAGAAAAAAGAGAAGAAATGAATTAGAAAAGTGTGAAGAAAATAATAAGACAGGGGAGAAGGGAATTATACGAAAGGAGAGGAAGGAAGAGAAACAGAATCACTAATAATTGCAGCACAAAATAATACCATAAGGGCAAACTATATCGAAGCGAAAATTGATAAGACCCAACAAAATAGTAAATGTAGACTTTGTGGTAATAGAGATGAGACTGTAAACTCGAACAGAGTGAAATAATAAGACGCAAAAAAAGGAGAAAAGATTGTAATAAGAAAAGGAAGAAGAGAATACTAAAAAAGAGAGATGGGAATAATAAGGAAGGAAAGAAGGGAATGATTGAGAATGGGGAGAAGGGAATGATCGAAAAAGGAAATAATAGAATGATCAAGAAATGAGAGAATGGAATGATCAAGAAAGGAGATTAGGGAATGAATGAGAAAGGATTGAAGGGAACGATCAAGAAAGGAGAGAAAGGAATGATCAAGAAAGGAGATTAGGGAATGATTAAGAAAGGATTGAAGGGAATGACCAAGAAAGGAGAGAAAGGAATAATCAAGAAAGGATAGAAGAGCATAGTAAAAAATGAGTGATCTTAATAAGAAAAAAAGAAAAGAATGATAAGAAAAGATAAAACGTAATAACAAGAAATCAAATGATATGAAAGGATAGAAGAGTGTAATATATATATATATATATACCAACACCTCCGAACGAGCAGGATGTGACACAAGGTCAATTTCTTAAGCGGAGTTCAACAGGTTTGAATTCGGAGTTTTACCTTCTCCTAGACCGGTTGCCAAACCAAAGTTAAAGAGCCTGGCCTGCCCTACTATTTACCCATAGCTGAAGGGAGAATAAGATTCATACCTTTCTCAACGGTATTAGCGCTAAGTGAAATGCAGTTACCGCGTCCAGGATTTGAACTCGGGGCGACGAGACCATTTCCCAAGATTTTAACCATTACACCACACAAGAGTGTAATAAGGAGAGGAAATAATAAGAGAAGAGCTAAATGCTAAAAGAGAGAAGAGAATAAAAAGAAAGGAATGAAGAATATATTAAGTAAGAAAAGAGGAGAATAATAAGTCATGTGATATAAGAACCAACTTAAATTGTGAGTTCCGTCACTCTCAAATAATCCAACGTCTAAGACAATATTTAATTCTATTTCTAAACGGTGTCTTCACTGTCTAATTCGAGTAGCTTGGTTTACGCAAATAGACAGAAAGCGAGTACATCACTGTATAGATAAGTCTAAATGAATAAGTATCTCTTTTTCCACTTTATAAAGTCTGCACTAGAAATATATCTCACACTGTCGGCTAAAGTTCCACTCATATTTATGAACTTTCCCAACATCAGCAGCATGCATTTCCGGTAAAATGGGCCAATCAGAAAAGAGCCCAGAAAAGCATCTAAGATATTTTGCAACTGTCCTCGAATCAGTCGCTAACTGAATTCTCTGAGAGAAGAAACACTACAGACAAGGAGATCTACTGAGACTACACCCTTTTTCAACCTAGTATTTCAAGGAATACAATAGACTTTCTGCTACAAGTAGCTACACTTTTCTACCATTGGATATACCAACAGGGGAACTAAAAAAAAAATTTTTTTTTAAAGTAAAGTCGTTGAGGCGGCTTAATGTTGGTATCAGCCAGACATGTGAGAAGATTTCTTAGACTGACTTTGTTAATATAATGAGTGATATAAAATTTAATGGTAATGTCTTAATATTCAATTCATAATTCAAGTTATCCTGACATTTTCTATACAGAGGGGTAAGACCCCGCAAGTGGGGCTTCCTGTTGGATGTGGGTGGCGATCTCCGTAATGCCGGCGAGGACGTTATTTAAATATGTCAGGCACAAGTACTCCTAAAAGAAAAAAATGAGGAAAAAATTATCTATTTCGGCAGTACCAGCACGCCCTGGAAATGTTGCCTATACAACAACAAACAATCCTTTACGAATGAAAAATTGAAAAAAAAAACAACAAAGTTTCTCTACAGAGAGTTAAGACCCCACCAGTGAAGCTTCCGGTTGGATATGGGTG
>CM042170.1:68788537-68791037 GCA_023376005.1 Doryteuthis pealeii | reverse complement strand
ACAATATCTACGTACCAAAGATTGATTGATAGATTTTAAGGGCATGTCAACCTCTGTAGACTTATTTAATGCCAAAGTGTATGCATGCCGGAAGTAGGCAGCGATTTCTTCGTACAATATCTACGTACCAATGATTTCGATTGATTGAATTTAACGGCATGTCAACCCATGTAGGCTTATGTAATTCAAAATTGGATGCGTCTCAGATGTAGGCAGCGGATTTCTTCGTACAATATCTACGTACCAAGGATTGATTGATTGAATTTAATGGCATGTCAACCCATGTAGGCTTAGGTAATTCAAAATTGAATGCGTCTCGGATGTAGGCAGCGGATTTCTATGTACAATATCTACCTACCAAAGATTGATTGATAGATTTTAAGGGCATATCAACCTGTGTAGGTTTATTTAATGCCAAGCTGGATGCGTCTCGGATGTAGGCAGCGGATTTCTATGTACAATATCTACGTACCAAAAATGTATTTGTTGATTTTAACGGCACGTCAACCTGTGTAGGCTTGTGTAATACCAAGGTGGATGCATATCGGGATTAGGCAACGATTTCTATGTACAATATCTACGGAACAATGATTGATCGATTGATTGAGTTTAATAGCATGTCAACCCGTGTGGGCTTATTTAATTCAAAATTCGATGCGTCTCGGGTGTAGGCAGCGGATTTCTATGTACAATATATACGTGCCAAAAAGTTATTTATTGATTTTAACGGCATGTCAACTCGTATAGGCTTATGTAATTCCAAGCTGAATACATCTCGGGTGTAGGCAGAGATCTCTACGTATAATATCTACGTAACAAAGATCGATTGATTTTAACGGCATGTCAAACCGTGTAGGCTTATTTGATGCGTAGAGGTTATGTAATTCAAATCATTGTACACTTATATTTATATTTTGGTTGGTTGGTTGGTTGGTTTTGGTTGGTTGGCTTATCATTGATTTTATTTCACGGCATGTCAACCTTTGTTGGGTATATTATATATATATATATATATATTATATATATATATATATATATATATATATATATCAACCCCTCCGCACGAGAAGGATGTGACAGGCGGTCAATTTCTTAAGCGGAGTTCAACAGGTTTGAATTCAGAGTTTTCCTTCTCCTAGACCGGTTGCCTAACCAAGATTAAAGAGCCCAGTCTGTCCTACTATTTATCCATAGCTGGCAAGGTCAGCGAAAATGTGAATTGCTGTCAATAACTATAACGGTAACTTTCCATTTACCATCCTGTTATTTTAATTTTACCTACACTTACATACATAATTCGTAGGCTACCCACGAATTATGTAACATGGCTTCTCTCTGGAAGTTGAGTCGGTATATTCTAAAGCCCCAGCCATAGCTAGTCCATTTTCTATCGCCATTTTCTGTTATATCAATTAATCATCTCGGTTTAGTAGTAACGGATCTGCGAGACTAGCTTGCTAACCATTACACCACGATGGGACGCATTTATACACAACCCGTTTGCTATAGGTAGGATGAGAGGCAAGGTTGAAATGGTGGGGCATCCGGTGAGGATCGAACTCACTATTCAGTAGTAATGGATCTGCGAGATTGCATTTTATTTTGATCAGTCTCTTAAGCGGAATTTAACAGGTTTGAATTCAGAGTTTTCCTTCTCCTAGATGGGTTTCTTAACCAAACTTAAAGAGCTCAGTCTGTCCTACTATTTACCCATAGCTGGAAGGAGAATAGTCGGATGCATACCATTCTCAAGAGATGAGTGAATTGCAAACCGCCTCGTACCGGGTTAGAACTCGAGTCGACGAGTCCATTTCCTACGACTCTAACCATTAGTTGCGGTGGCTAACAAAGGTTAAATGATTCACTCTGCCTTGACATTTACCCATCGGTGGAAGGAGAATAGTTGCATGTATACCGTTTCTAAAGCGATGTCAGAAATGTAAACCACCTCGTTAAGGATTCGAACTCGACTCGTCGTATTCATTTTCTACCGCCGTTTTCTGTTATATCAATTAATAATCTCTAGTAAACATTATCGTTTATAATGATTAAGTGAAATCTTTTCATTTACAACAAAGATTATAAAATAGAAAAATGTTTCGAAAATAAATTGGAAATCCAATTTAAAAATAAAGATAAGAAAAGAAAAACTTAACTTCCCCATTGATCAAACAATCCCGTTCATGTTGAATAATTTGGCACCTAAGATCGCCATAAAAACTCATACGAGTCAAAATGCAAGAAGATATTATTCCTAGAAATGTTAGACTGATATTTATAGACAACATAATATTTAGACATAAATTGCAAAAAACGGTTATAAATACGAGAGGCCATAATCGTAACAAAACACACATTAGATAAAATAAAAAAAAGTATTTAACTGAGGAAATCCATAAATCGTTCAGTTATATAAAGTTATATTTTCTACTAACAATTACTCTTTGAACCGTTTCGTGTAAAAATGTTTTATTGAAAATTGAACGAAGACGAAAGTATT
>CM042170.1:68761037-68786037 GCA_023376005.1 Doryteuthis pealeii | reverse complement strand
TGTATGCATATGTATATGTGTGCGCGTCTTTATACGTATATATATATATATATGTGTGTGTATATGTATATATACACATATTTATATGTATATATAGGTATATATATCATACTGTCGTGTAGCAAGTCTTCAAAAAATGTAAGATATATCAATTTAAAAACAAACGAGAAATCTGAGAAAACCAGCTAGTGTAATGGTTAGAATCCCCGCCTGTCAGCCTGGTAGTGGGGGTTCGAATCACACACAAAGCGGCTTCCAGTCTATAACTCTGCTGATGAGGCATGATAGGCCGAAATGTACATACAGAGATTGACTTTTTCTCGATTTGTTTACGCCTTACATTTGAACAGATATATTCGCCTAATTCATTAATTATCAACTAATTAATTTTCAAATTAGGTATGACTTCAATTAAGCATATATTCTCCCCCCCCCCCAAAAAAAAATATAATGAGTATGTGTGCGCGCGTGTGTATGTGTGTATAGACGAAAAATTATGTGTGGCTATTTAGTACGAGTAAATACAACAATGGAACTCGCGTATCCGCGGATACGTTTTCCACAGTTTTGATATCCACGGATATGATTTCCGCGGTTTTCGACTGACAACCCTAGAAATAAGCAGTTTATAATTTTTACCTAAAAAGCAGAGGTAGAGGTTATTTCCTATAAGTCTAACATGATCAAAGGGGAACCACTCTTGACTGATAAATTATTTATTTATTTATTGATCTATTAGGAAAAAAGAAGATGGGGTTAGGGTTAGGGTTAGATTTAGGGTTTAGGGTTAGGTTTAGTTTAATGGGAAAATAAATAAATAATTTATCAGTCAAGAGTGGTTCTCCTTTAATCATCTTAAACTTAATCTTAGGTAATAACTGAGGTAGGTGTCCTCGTGGCGTGTTGACGAACGTGCTGGACTGCGACAACGTAGGAAGCGTGTTCGAACTTCGGTTGCGCTATTGCGTTCATTTTCGGGCTCATACACTCAGGAAAGGCATGAACCCCTCATTTCTCCACGGTTTAGCTCAGTCGGTATAGCATCTGCCATTACCTTACTTATATATATATATATATATATATATATATATATATATATATATATATACCAAGCTCTCCGCACGAGCAGGATGCGACACAAGGTCAATTTCTTAAGCGGAGTTTAACAGGTTTGAATTCAGAGACTGCCCAGCTACCTAGCCATGGTTAAAGTACCTAGTCTGCCCTGCTATTTACCCATAGCTGGAGGGAGAATTGGATTCATACATTTCCCGAGGGTATTAGCGCGATGTATTATAGACAGAAAAGGAAAATTCACTACCAACCTCTTCTGACTCCAACAACAGAGTAGACTGGGCTCTTTAACCATGGCTAGGTAACCAGTCTAGGAGAAGGAAAACTCTGAATTCAAACCTGTTAAACTACGCTTAAGCAGGATGTGACACAAGGTCTTAAGCGGGGTTCAATAGGTTTGAATTCAGAGTTTTCCTTCTCCTAGACGGGTTGCCTAACCAAGGTTAAAGTGCCCAGTCTGCTCTACTATTTATCCATAGCTGGAGGGAGAGTAGGATTCATACCTTTCCCAAGAGTATTAGCGCTAAGTGAAATGCAATTGCCACATCCAGGATTTGAACTCGGGGCGACGAGTCCATTTCCCATGACTTTAACCATTACACCACGCGCTTCCTACACGTGTATATAGATCAACGTAAAGTAGGTGAATAAGACAGACTTGCTAACATCGGCGCAATATCTAAACGGTTATTGGAGGTTAGTTTGCAATCAAAGGAATTAAGGACATCGACTATTCTTTACTTATAAATATACCAAATTATATCATCAATAGTAATGCATATAAATACATACATATATATAGTTATTTACTAAGCTGAGTTTAGATGTGGCACAAGGACAGAAGTAATGTGCACCCAATGCAAATCAAACTCATTAACAATAGTCTGCGTATATAGCTTGCTAACCATGATACCACGTGAGGAACCCAATATATATATATATATATATATATATATATATATATATATTAGCAAATATATGCACCCTCCGGGTGCAAGTATTTAAGTTTTAATATAATAAAATATCATATTAAATTAGAAAGGCTAATGAAACTGACTAAGAATGCAGATAAAAAGATTTTAGACAGGGCGGGGGTATAATCGAAAAATAGAACAACTTTGAAACTAACTATTCCATCATTTTCCATTACTCCCCTCTTTCATTGGTACATTTTCCTAATTTAACTATCTTATTATAATGGAGATTGTGGGTTTGTCTGTATGTAACCGAAACTATATTACTATACAAGTCACAATTCCCTTTAGTTATTTACATCATATTCTCCATGATTTTATTTTTAATTTAAACTTTAATTATTAATAAAATTGTGTTACATCATTAAGACTGCTGACCATATCTACATACTAATAACATGCAATTATATTTATATATACAACAAAATAGCGGATTACAGTGTAAATGGGAAGGCTAATTTACATATTGATCTTAAAAATTTGATTTTAATAAATATATGCTTAGTATTATTGATTTCTAATTTATTGGTTTTATCTTATTGAATATGAGCAAACATCTCAGGGATAAATCTTATAAAGAAATCCATTAACAAGAAGAAATAACTGTAATATTATTCTTTACTTCCTATTTTAACTAAATAGTTAAATTAGGAAAATTTACCAATGAAAGACGGGAGTAAGGGAAAATGGTGGAACAGTTAGTTTCAAAGTTGTTCTATTTTCCGATTATACCCCATCTGTTCCAAATATTTTTGTCTGAATTCTTATTCAGTTTCATTAGCCTTTCTAATTTAACATGATATTTTATTATATTAAAACTTAAATACTTGCACCCGGAGGGTGCATATATTTGCTAGTTTAGTTAAAATAGGAAGTAAAGGATAATATTACAGTTATTTGTTCTTGTAAATAAATTTCTTTTAAGATTTATCCACGAGATTTTTGTTTATATTTCTTAAGATAAAACCAAAGAATTAGAAATCAATAATACAAAGCACATATTTATTAAAATACAATTTTAAATATCAATATGCAAATTAGCCTTCTCGTTCAAACTGTAAACCACTATTTTGTTGTATATATAAATACAATTGCATGTTATTTGTACGAAGATATGGTCAACAGTATTAATAATGTAAAGCAATTTTTATTAATAACTGAAGGTTTAAAAGAATGAAATCATGGAGAATTTGACGTAAATAATTAAGGGAATTGTGACTTGAGTAGTAATATAGTTTCGGTTACAGACAGAAAAACACACAATCTCCATTATAATAAGCTATATATATATATATATATATATATATATATATATATGTGTGTGTGTGTGTGTGTATACAGATCAACGTAAAGTAGGTGAATAAGACAGACTTGCTAACATCGGCGCAATATCTAAACGGTTATTGGAGGTTAGTTTGCAATCAAAGGAATGTAAATTCGACGATCTAAGAAGGCGCTAAACGCGTATTTATGAGTGCGAATAACACTGATTAAATCGCTTTAATTTTCGATTACGGCTTTGAAATTGCAATTACATATTCTATAACTGAAACGGAACAATAGAGACACTCATTTATAGACAGAACCATTAACGGACTAACATGGCGGCCGTCAATAGCAAAAATACATCGCGACGTTTGCCAGCAATGGCATTTACATTCATTACCGTTTGACTTAAGATTCATCCGCCCTGGCTAAAGAACCGCCTACGCGGAGGGACGGGCGAGCGGGCGACGAGCCGAACTAGTTCCACTTGGCGCGCTGGGTCCGTCCGTTGGACTTCGCTGCCATGAGTTAGATATGTGTGATCTATCAAGGACATCGACTATTCTTTACTTATAAATATACCAAATTATATCATCAATATTAATATATATAAATACATACATATATATAGTTATTTACTAAGCTGAGTTTAGATGTGGCACAAGGACAGAAGTAATGTGCACCCAATGCAAATCAAACTCATTAACAATAGGCTGCATATCTAGCTTGCTAACCATGACACCACGTGAGGTGCCCAATATATATATATATATATATATATATGTGTGTGTGTGTGTGTGTGTGTGTGTGTGTGTGTGTGTTTGTGTGTTTGAGTGTGTGTGTGTGTGTGTGTGTGTGTGTGTGTGTGTGTGTGTGTGTGTGTAAAAATGGAATTGGAAATGAATCCGACAATATGAGGAAGAATGAATAAAGAAAAGAAAGAACAGAATGGATAATAAAAGATGAATTTTATCAATATCACTTACACATGTGTTTCGGTCAGTTTATCTATGTGTACACGGTTCAAACTATTATTATCATTAAATAAACAAATGAAATAATAATAATAGATAAATGTGAAAATATTCCGTACACAGAGCAAATTCGACCTTCATCAAATAAAATGTCATCAAATAAAATTTCATCAAATAAAATTCGACCTTCATCAAATAAAATTTCACTCTGATGAAGGTCGAATTTTCTCTGTGTACGGAATATTTTCATATTTATCTATTATTATTATTTCATTTCATTTGTTTATTTAATGATAATAATAGTTTGAACCGTGTACACAGAGATGAACTGAATGAAACACATGTGTAAGTGATATTGATTTAATTCATCTTTTATTATCCATTCTGTTCTTTCTTTTCTTTATTCATTCTTCCTCATATATATATACATATATATATATATGTGTGTGTGTGTGTGTGTGTGTGTGTGTGTGTGTATGTGTGTGTGTGTGATAAAGATGACTTACCAGGGAATAGAAACAAATATCGATGTATATTTTTTCTTTTATAATTTTAATACCCAATTAAATAATTATCGAAAAGAGTAAAAAAAAAGATCTCCAAAACTTATTATTTTAGTTTTTATTTTACATTTAATTTTCCGATTTTTGGTACTTATTTTCTACCAGGATAGCTCCCTTAATTTCTTTTTTTCTTTATTCACACCTTCGATCTTTTGTCTTTTTATCTATACTCTAATTATTTTTATCTTTATGTAACCTCGCTGATATTTTGTACCCCAAAAATAAGGGGGGGTCAAAGGTTAATGACTTGAAAAAATCAGAAAGTTTTGAAATAAAATAACTAATACGTTATAGAATTCATTCATTAATAAAGCAACACAGAAAATGTCATTAAAATCGGATAACTACCTGATTTTTGGTAGTTTTTTTTTTCTATCGGGGGGAGGGGTAAATTTTATTTTGTAAAATATGGATTTTACGGCATCTTTGACAGTGCATAAACTATTCATAATAAAAAAATTCATTGATGAATAACGAACTAAAAATCTGATTCAAATTGAATAGTTTCCTGATTTTTGGTAATTTATCTATCTTAAATCTAAAAAGTTTTTCATTATTAAATCATAGAACTAATTCAAATGTACTTATTTGGTAAGTATATAAATAATCTTTGGTTCCCTTTTCCAATAAATTCTAATAAATTAAACTGCGAATTAATTCAAATAAACTTATCTATTATTATACTAAAGCTGAGTGAATCAATGATTGTATGCTAAAGGCTTTTTTCTTATTTAGCTTAATGACACAAAATTTTAATGAGGCATCCAACTCATGATTCAATAATAATGGATCTGCGAGACTACATTTTGCCCCCCCTCCCCTTTACCCAGGCAATGCCGGGTAGCTGCTTCTAGTATTTTATAAAAGAAAAAAATATACATCGATATTTGTTTCTATCCCTGGTAAGTCATCTTTATCACACACACACACACACACACACACACACACATATATATATATATATATATATATATATATATATATATATGCATATATACATGTATGCATATATATATATATATATATATATATGTGTGTGTGTGTGTGTATTTATATATATTGGGCACCTCACGTGGTGTCATGGTTAGCAAGCTAGATATGTAGCCTATTGTTAATGAGTTTGATTTGCATTGGGTGCACATTACTTCTGTCCTTGTGCCACATCTAAACTCAACTTAGTAAATAACTATATATATGTATGTATTTATATATATTAATATTGATGATATAATTTGGTATATTTATAAGTAAAGAATAGTTGATGTCCTTGATAGATCACACATATCTAACGGAGTATATATATAATACTAGATTCATCCACCATGGTCAAAGAACCGCCTACGCGGACGAACTGACGAGCGTGCAGCCGAACTAGTTCCACTAGGCGCGCAGGAATCCATTCCACTGGGAACGTCACACTTGAAAAACTCTGGCGAGTTGATGATTATACAGCGGCGACGTCGTCGAGTTCACAATCCACCTCAATTGACTAGCACCGAAGTTTTATTTACACCGAGCGTTCTGTGCAGGACCCAATCAGGCAGCATTCTGTAAATGGCGGCCTCGTCTTCTTCTTCGTCTTTGCCTCGACATTGTTCTGGTCGGATCATCAGTCGGTCGGCCATGTTGGCATCTACACAATATAATTACAAACCGTAGCCGTCAAGAGTTATGCGTTATTGCTGTACTTAAGCGTGCTTAGTGAATAGAAAATATTCATCGACTGACTAATTATGGCCGAATGGCTTGGGTGTGTGACAAGATACTTTCTGATTAATATATTAAAAATGATTGCTAGCTAGATAAGTAGATACAATGATAGATATAAATAGTCTCACACACACACACATATATAAAAACAATAACAACAAGAAAAACAATGGTTATTTCCTAGTTGAGTAACATGATAGTACAGCGTGACCCAGAAAAACAAAGCCCAAATTATCTATTTATTTTCCCATTAAACTAAATCCAACCCTAACCCTAAATCCTAACCCTAACCCTACCCCCCCTAGTTAAAATTAACAGTTTTATTACAAAATGTGTGGGTTCTATTTTTTCTGGGTCACCCTGTAATATCATGTTGCTCAACTAGGGGGGTTAGGGTTAGGGTTTAAGGTTAGGGTTAGGGTTAGGGTTGGGGATAGGATGATCCTTCTTTATCTCGAAGTCCCAGAGAATGTTATGCGTTTCATTCTCAAGAACAGATTCTGGTTTATGGATATACTATTTTGTTGTATGATCAAAATTTAATATTTTGATTAATTCTCAGTGGATCACCTTCCCAACCCAGTCATGCCTAGCTCTTTTTATTCCCATTGTGATAGTTTCCTACATTATTATTATTATTATTATTATTATTATTATTATTATTATTATTATTATTCCTTAAATCATTTTATTCTGGATGGTCTCAATTTCCAGATTTCCAGATTTTCCAGTCTTTTTTCCAAACTTTTTGGGACCGTTCCAAGTGCACCAACTACAATTGGTATCACATTCCCTCTCATGTTCCACAGCTTTTTCAATTCTCTGGCAAGGTCCAGATATTTATCCATCTTTTCATTTTCCTTCAGCTTCACCCTATGATCTGCTGGGACCGCAAAGTCCACCAGTTGGCACGATCTCTTTTTTCTTTTTTTTTTCTTTTTTTGTTGATCAAAACTGGGTCTGGTTATCTGGCTGGGATAGGGTAATCCGTCTTCATCTCGAAGTCCCAGAGAACGTGATGCGTTTCGTTCTCAAGAACAGATTCTGGTTTATGCATATACCATTTTGGTGTATGATCAAAATTTAATATTTTGCTTAATTCCCAGTGGATCACCTTCCCAATCCACTCGTGTCTAACTTTGTATTCCCGTTGCGATAGTTTTCTACTTTATTATTATTATTATTATTATTATTATTATTATTATTATTATTATTATTATTATTATTATTCCTTAAATCATTTAAAACTATTTGAATTTCATTTGCCGATGGATTAGGAAAGTGAACTAATACAAAAGAATTTCTGACAAAGGAGAATCCATTAAGGCATCAAATATTCCATTTTGTGGCTTTTGTCTGTTGACGAAGAATTTCGGTGCTTTGACGCAAAGAAAGAAAAAAAGAAAAAAAATGAACGTTTCGATATCATGGCAATTCTTCATACACCATTTCCTGATCGAATATCTTAATTGAAATATTACTTACGTTTATATATTTATTTTCTTTTAACTTTAATTCGTTTTTTTTATTTTTTTATTTTCTTTAATCAAATTGTCTTTGAATATCTTTTCATCTTCTTCTTCACTTTCTTCTTCTTCTTCTTCTTCTTCTTCTTCTTCTTCTTCTTCTTCTTCTTCTTCTTCTTCTGTTTTGTTTCTACTTATTATTCATATTTTCCTTCTTTTTCTTTCTTCTTCTTCTTCTTCTTCTTCTTCTTCTTCTTCTTCTTCTTCTTCTTAAGAAGAAGAAGATAATCGTAACAACCAAAAATAATCGGTTCATACTTATAATATTTGGCCAAAAGAAAAGAAAATTATATATATATGAAAAAATATATATATAGACCGCCAGGATTTTCTAAATCTAAAAGGTAAGGAGTGCTCAATACCTAAGTAGAGCAAATAATAAAGTTAAAGTCTGAGACAGATCTATGCCCTGATGAGCTACTAAGCGAAACTGTTAGTAGGTATATCTGACTCATTAGCTTTAACTTATAAACAAAAAGTAAATTACAAAAACACACACATCCTATCAAATATCAGAAATCATACATATACATATTCTGCCAAAATATATTTATTCAATGCCTGAAGAAGATAACAGATCTGAAACTCGTGTCGCATATGCAAGTTAATAATAATTTTCTTTAAAAACATAATCCTTTTTGCAAACCTTTTTTTTTATAGAATATCTAATTTTCTCCCGTTGGACCCATAACAACACTTTATATATATATATATATATATATATATATATATATGTGTGTGTGTGTGTGTGTGTGTGTGTGTGTGTGTGTACTTGAAGCATTGTTAAGTATGTTATTATATATTAATGATTCCATATTTTCACATTCCATATATACACATATATAAACATGTATACACATAAAACAAATAGATAAGAATAAATAAATAGATAAATATATAAATATATAAAGAGATGAAAAGATTAAAAATTGAAATTGAATGAACAACGGCTATCACGACCCTTCCGCGTGGCGTTATAAGAAGAACCCCACGAGACGCGTGTTTATAACAAAAATAAAGAAATAACGAGACAAAAAACGCGTCCATTTCTGAAAACCGTCTCTGATGATAAAGTTACTTTGAAATCGATAAGACTAAACATTTTTTGGTTTTCATTTTATACGCATTGTAATTGCTTTCCTATCATTAATATATAATAATAATAATATATATATATATATATATATATATATATATATAGAGAGAGAGAGAGAGAGAGAGAGAGAGAGAGAGAGAGATGTATTTATATATAAAGGGTGGCTTACCGGTGAATATGGGCACGATCGTTGGAGGTGCACAGGATCCAGGGGTTAAGTCCGTGATAAAGCAAATACAAAGTGCTCAATACAAAGTAGAGCAAATTTATTGAAGAAATGGATACAACAGAAACCTACTCGAGTTTCATCGCTAGAATCATCAGGGTTAAATCCACTGAATTAATCGAGTTACCGATTAATTGCAGCTGATCACACGTATGTTCATTGAATAAAATTATTCAATGAACAGTGGATTTAACCCTGATGATTCTAGCGATGAAACTCGAGTAGGTTTCTGTTGTATCCATTTCTTCAATAGATAGATAGATAGATAGATATTTTAAGCTTAGTATCAAAACGAAGAGAATGAGATTTTAGTCTTTATCATATATTTTCTGAAACCCATTGATAAACCCGGAAAGCAGTTTCAACAAACGAACTGTACCCGCATCCCTCTGATGTAGACCCGACCCCCGACAGTGTCGTCATGCCGAATGTCGCATTTCACTGTATGCAGATTATTTACCGATCGAATATTCAGCACCACCCCTCACCTCCACCCCAATCAGATTTCTCTCTGTTGTTTACCAACACCTACCCACATACCCCAACAACAGTCCGTATCAAACGTTTGCATCTAACTACGCTTAGACTAACAAAATATCAGATTGCGAAAACATGCCTGGTCATTTTATGTGGAACTAGTGTTGCTAGGCTGGGGTCTTTGGGGAGGTACGGCAAACCCGCATAACCTCACCTTCCAAGTGCCCCCACTCACCGACAGACAGTCTGTATGTTAACAAATGGATAACAGAAAGTCACGTGGTTTAATTATATGTGAGCTGATTGGTTGAATGGTTGTTGGTCATATAATGCTAAATCTTGCTTTTACATATAAACTAGAGGTGGCTACCCGGCGTCGCCAGGGTAGAGGAGAAATAAACAAATAAGAAACAAAAGTGCTATCTGCGTGATTCGGACTTTTGTCCTCATCTTCATTGTTATCTGTACGACGTTTCGGCCGATATGCCCTCCGGCCTTCTTCGGGTATTTCTTGTCGGACTCTGGAACCTTCTTTTCGAAATCGGGAACCTTCTTTAACGCAGATAATACTAATCATCGAGCCTCATCTCAAACATTCAGAGAAAAAGAGAAAAAAACTGGTTTAATGGTTAGCAAGTTAGTCTTGCAGTTCCGTTACAAATCTCACTGGATAAAAAATCCCCAGTATTCTTAGACCCTTTTAAGGTTTGCTAAAAATAAGAAATTCAATGTTATTTTACTAGTTTAACCTAGTTTCATCTGCTGTGTATATAATATATAAGAGGAATATATATATATATATATATATATATATATATATATGTATGTATATATATATATATAATATATATATATATATATATAATATATATATATAAGAGTTCTTAAGAAAGTACTATTTCGCCGATTGGAGAAAAGAGAACTCAAAATTCGCGCTTTGCTAAATACTATGGCCCCCAAGCGGTAGAAAACCTGCAAGAAGGGAAGATAATTCTTCTAGACCAAACAGGGACAGACAATCGCTACAGGGTCAATAAATGTAAGGATGTGCGTATGTATGTGGATGTAAGTATGAATGTATGTATGTAAGTGAAAGTAAGTTGAGAGTTAAAGAATTGAGCATGAAAAACTTAAGCGTCAACTTCGAATATTGGAGGGAACATGGAGGGTTGGAAATGGCAGACTTGTGGTCGAATTCTGCTTTCGAAGGCTGGATATGTCAATCATAGGAAATCTCATCAGGGACAATTCATGCAAACTCCAGCAACAAACAATGTGTCTTATGCAATCTGTAACAAAGTCTGTAAGTCAGCTTCTGGTCTTATGAGACATATGGTGGTGCATAAGCATCATTTTTTATCATCTGATACAACAGGAAGGACGTCCTTCCTATGTCATATTTGCATCAACCTTTGTGGATCTGCAGCGGGTTTTACGAGTCATTTGAGGGCTCATGAGAGGAAAGGTTCTGTTGGTGGGGTTATAGGATTGTGAGGGACGGCAGTGATCTTTAAAGATTATGTTATTGCTATGTTCGTGGTAGTTAGAACACAGAGGGAAATCAGACCGATTTTGAAATGTTTTCAATAAATTTTGATGTAAACGAATATGTCAAAATTTCCCAGAATGCCATTAGGAAATATCTGCCCCAGCGCATGTGCATGTGGACACTCAACACTCAGAGCGCCGAAAGACAATTATAATTAAATTTGGAGAGCTGATCCGTATCCACCAGGGTGCGTGAAAAATAATTATAAATTTATAGCGGTGAGAATTTTCCAATTATCGGGGTAACTTCGATCAAAGATAAATCCTGCTAACGAGGCATGTGATGATTTTAATAAACTGGCTTGATTGTAAATTATTTGGGACTCGAAAAGGCGAAGGGGACACCTGTTTAGAAGACAAGGGAAAATAGGCGGTCTCAAAAGCCATTGGTAGTTATTCTCTATTTGATATTCTACAAAATATATTCCGGTTATTTCCTATAAGTCGAACATGATCAAAGGTTCCCCTTTGATCATGTTAGACTTAGGGTCTAGGGTTAGGGTTAGGGTTAAGAACTAGTTTAATGGGAAAATAAATAAATAATCTATCAGTCAAGATAACCTTAAGTTCTTAACCCTAACCCTAACCCAAACCCTAACTCTAACCCTAAACCGTAACCTAACCCCGTTTTCTTTTTTTCCTAGTAGATCAATAAATAAATGAATAATTTATCAGTCAAGAGTGGTTCCCCTTTTATCATGTTAGACTTATAGGAAATAACCATATATTCTCTATGTTAATAAGATGAAATGCAAAAACCTAAATCCTGATTATATTGTATTGCTTATGCGCTGAATTCTTATTTCTTATGAGTGTCGTCACCTCAGCTAAATAATGGACCATTCTGTTTTTATTATAAAGAAAGAAAGGGAAGAAAAAGGAAATGCTATACAGAAAAAATATAATAAGAAATAAAGATAGAGAGTAGGGGAAATATAGAAAGAGGGGTGAGTGCGTGGAAGTGATAACGCTAATCTGAAAAGAAAAAAAGAAGGAAAGAAAAAAGAGTGAGAGAGTTAAATCAAAATTATCAAATCATACTTTGGTATATACACAGGTCCTGCTAGTTCAGATATAATTCTGGTAAGAAGATAATAAAAAAACTAAAAAGACTGCAGCTAAAATAGTCAGAAGATTCCTGGAGACCTGAGGAGACTTGCTGTCACTCAGCCTCCAGTGAACTACCAGCTACTGCAAGTGTGAAAAAACTCAATAATAATAATAATAATAATAATAATAATAATTCATTACACGTAAATGGGCTAAACTTGCAAATCGGTCGGAAAATTAAAACATATTACAGGGTGACTCAGAAAAAAAGAGACCCAAATTATTTATTTATTTTCCCATTAAACTAACCCTAAACCACAACCATAAAACTAATCCTAACCCTAAACCCTAACCTTAACCCTGAATCCCCTTGTTAAAATTAACAGTTTTTTTCTGGGTCACCCTGTATACAGGGTGACTCAGAAAAAAACAGACCCAATTTATTTATTTATTTTCCCATTAAACTAACACTAAACCACAACCCTAACCCTAGCCCTAAACCCTAACCCTAACCCTAAACCACTCTAGTTAAAATTAACACTTTTATTACAAAATTTGTGGGTTCTGTTTTTTTCTGGGTCACCCTAATTTTCCGACCGATTTGCAAGTAGAGCCCTTAAACGTACTTTAACTAGACAATAATTGTTTTTTTTTGTTTTGTTTTGTTTTGTTTTGTTTTGTTTTGTTTATTGTTTTTTTTGTACCGGGAAATTGATATGTTTAGACATTAACTGTCCACACGTACATGTTCATACAACCATCTTGTTTTTCTTTCTTTTGATGTTACTCTCTACAACTCTTTTACTAAAACAGAAAGAGTTGTCTCCCTTGATAGAGATATAAATATTGATAGTTTCTTTTTTTCATTCCAGGTTTTAAAAGGCTTTCCAGAATGTTTACAGGCTGATATTTGTCTGCACTTGAATAGAAATCTGCTCAATAATGCAGCGGCCTTTAAAAACGCAAGTCAAGGTAAGAACACAGACTTTTATTAGATTACATAACGGTTATCGGGTAATTAAATGGACCCGACAAACCGAGTTCAAGTGCTGAGAAATCCTGTTTGGTTTTTTTTTGTGTGTTAATGCTTTCAAGAAAGGAACGAATCTGTGTTTTCTCCCATAGTATTCAACTGTGGGTAAATATCAGGGCTGATTTGGCTCTTTAGCTTTGTTAAGTCGGTTGGGTATTTGAATATGTCAACACTTTGTTTATCTTATTTCGGAGAAGTTTCGGTAGTTTCCTAGTTGAGTAACATGATATTACTGAGTGACCCAGAAAAAACAGAACCCAAATCATTTATTTATTTCCCATTCAACTAACCCTAAACCCCAACCCTAACCCTAACCCTAAACCCTAACCCTAACCCTAGCCACCCCTAGTTGAGTAACTTGATATTACAGAGTGACCCAGAAAAAACAGAACCCAAATTATTTATTTATTTCCCATTAAACGAACCCTAAACCCCAACCCTAACCCTAACCCTAAACCCCAACCCTAACCCTAACCCTAAACCCTAACCCTAACTCTACCCCTCCCCCAGTTGAGTAACATAATATTACAGGGTGACCCAGAAAAAACAGAACCCACAAATTTTGTAATAAAAATGTTAATTTTAATTTCCATGTTTATTTTAAGTTTAAGTCCAACAAGGGTTTGGGATAGGATTTAGGGTTAGGGTTAGGGATTAGTTTAATGGGAAAATAAATAAATAAATTTGGGTTCTGTTTTTCTGGGTCACTCATGTTACTCAACTAGGAAATAACCGAAGTTTCTTTTCATCCCTTCTTTTTTTCAACTAGTT
This sequence comes from Doryteuthis pealeii, assembly GCA_023376005.1. Taxonomy (NCBI): domain Eukaryota; kingdom Metazoa; phylum Mollusca; class Cephalopoda; order Myopsida; family Loliginidae; genus Doryteuthis; species Doryteuthis pealeii. The sequence continues at coordinate 68,771,749 of CM042170.1, read as the reverse complement.
GCTGACCCTTAGCCACCAACTTCAGCGACGATTTTTAAAAAAGTGTGTGGTGTAATGGTTATCGTCGTAGGAAATGGACATGACAATTTGATTTCAAATCCTGAACTAGGATGTTTACATTTCCCATGATGCAATAGCATTGGGAAAGGTATGAATCTAAGTATTCTCCCTCCAGCTATAGATTAAATATTAGGCTATACTGGACTATTTAACGTTGGTGTATGATGTATGGGTTTATGGCTGTGGGGAGGATAACTCTGATTTCGAACCTTCTAAACTACGCTTAAAAATTGAGATAGAGTCACACTCCCTGTGTGGAACGGTTGTATATATGTATATATATATATATATATATATATATATATATACGGTATGTTTGGAATGGCTTTTTTGCCGACAATTTTTGGGAGAATATGTGCTTAATTGGAGTCGTACCTAATTTTGAAAATTAATTAATTAATAATGAATTAGGCGGGAATGCCTATTTAAATGTATGGCTAAACAAATCGAGAAAAATCAATCTCTGTATGTACATTTCGGCCTATTAGGCCTCATCAGCAGAGCTATAGATAGGAAGGCCGCCTTGTGCGTTATTTGAAACCGGACTGCCAAGCTGACAGGCCGATATCACAACCCCTACACACACATATATATATATATATATATATATATATATATATATATATATATATATATATATATATATGAGGTTAAGTAAACAAACAAATGTGTTTATTTTTATATGGATTTAAGCCGACAATTTTTGGAGGATATGTGCTTAATTGAAGTCATACCTAATTTTGAAAATTAATTAGTTAATAATTAAGGAATTCATATTTGCCCGCCTAAATTCATTAATTATTAACTAATTAATTTTCAAAATTAGGTATGACTTCAATTAAACACATATCCTCCAAAAGAAACAAACAAACAATATATATTTATATATATATAATGTATCCAAATGACTGGTAGTAAGAGATGATTCCAAAATCTCACTGTATAACCATAATCTATGCTCTTGTAGGTGCAAACTTATATTCATACAAGGATTTTTATAAATCCCTTAAGAGAGCTCAATGTATAATAATCAATAAAAAATATATATATAATAAATTATCTATGTATACATATATATATAATAAATTATAATAAATATATAATAATAATGAATTATATATATATATATATATATATATATATATATATATATATATATATATATATGTATAATACTAATATTATTATTAGAGGAAAAATAAAGGGTCTACCATGGTTTCAATCAAATTGAAATGATTCCTTCAGAACCCTACCCTACGTTAACTAGGTCGATGTAATTCCTTAGTCACTCAGACACCTTAACCGCTAGGCTGTCATCACGTACAGAATGCGAGGGGGATTTTAACTGTTTTAATACACACATCTCTATGTATGTAAAGGCTGCCATAGAGTGTTCCATCCTTTATTTAGGAGAGCGTTGCATAGTGTCTTATCATTGTCTATAACTTTGGTTATTGAAATCATTGTCGCATAGGATTAAGTCTAGCGGATAACGACAGAAACTTTTCATTACGCACTGATCCATATCTATATACATATATATAAATGTATTTTTATATATATATATATATATATATATATAATATATATATATATATATATATATGTGTATCATATTATATTATATTTTATTATATAAGATTTTCTTGTTTTACTGCGACAAAGTGCGACATCATTATCTTCAATTATCACATCGATAACATAAATCGTGTTGGTTTGGACGAAAGATTACAAACGTCTCTAATGGTGATTTTCAGAAGATGGAATCTAGAGGTAGTACGAAAGACCAGTCTCTTCCAATTGGTGGCCTGTGTATTAGTGCCTGTGATTATTGGTTATTGGAAATTGTCTCAGATCTTTATTTATAGACATGCGTCCTCGCAATCACTATAAATGGTACTTTTCTTTTCTTTTCTCTATTTCTTTTGTGGTTGATTAAATGATTTTAACGGCATATCAACTTGTTACATAGTTCGTAGTTAGCTTACAACGTATGGGATCAAGTCTCCAATAAGCACCCCAGTTGCTAGCTGTTTACATAGGAACGGAATTTCGTTTCCACCGGTTATTAGTAAACAAAATCAACAAACGATTTTTTGACATTATAATATCATACAGACCAAAGACACGTTTTTATACTAAAATAAATTTGCATTTAATTAAAAAAGAATTAGATATTTCATGTTGTTGTTAGCATATCTGAAAAAAATTAATTTTGCACTAAAGATAAATCAATATTGTTATTTTATTTAATTATAAAACTTTAAACGAAATACATTTTTTTATATGAAAGTAGTTTCTATTTAATCAGAATAGGAATCCAATTGAGATATCTGGCATCCATGTATTACAGAAATAATTCAGAAGTTTTGCTAATTAATCAGAAGTTGACGAACATTTTTGAATACTTACAACTTTTTTTTTTAATTAATTAAAAAAATGATATTAGTTTATCTTTAGTACAAACTATTTTTTAATGAAAGCAAAAACTATTTTAGTATAAAAACATGTCTTTGGTTTGTATGAAATTATAATGTCAAAAAATTGTCTGTTGATTTTCTTTACTAACAAACGGTGAAAAACAAAATTCCGTTCCTTTGAAAACAGCTCGCAACTGGGGTGCCTACTGGCATGTCAGCCCTTGTTGGGTTATTTTAGGCTGAAGACGTTTTTGTTTTATTCATTCCTGTTGGGTATTCAATTTTTTAAAAAAGCAACTCTTTTTAAAAATATATCTAAACCATATATGGGATGGTTGGTTGGATATATCTGGAACTTTTTCATCCATTCACTTGAACCTTTGGCCACACTGGAGTTTTCCATAATTGTCTGATTTCATTAGGAGGAATTATTTTTTCTTTCACTGCCTCCAGTTGGTTAGTTGGTTGGTTCTTCCAACATATCAACCCTTGGCTTATTTTATGATGAAGACGTTTTTGTAGGGTATTCATTATTGTAGGGTATTCAATTTTTTTTCAAACTCAATCTTTTTTATAAATTATAAAATTACCTGATTTTCGGTAAATTTTTTGCCATCGTGAATGTTACATTAAAATTGTAAACAAGCGCGTAAAACCATTGAAAAATAGACAGAATAGCAAAAACTATTTTAGTATAAAAACGTATTTGGTTTGTATGAAATTATAATATTAAAAATATCGTCTGTTGATTTTGTTTACTAACAACCGTTGAAAAGCCAAATTCCGTTCATTTGAAAACAGCTCGAAGCTAAATGGAAAGTTACCGTCAGCCGTTGGGGTTATTCACGGCAGTTAATATTTACTTGACACCACCCGACTTCCACAAAGAAAACGAGTGTGAAACAGTGCTAGTCTAGTTAAGTTAGTTAAAAAGATTTTGGCCATCACTCAGGAGGTGCCGGCATTAGGGTCTCCGCTTAAAGACTGTTGCTTATAGTGTTGGTACGACTCTCTTGGTATTTTCTTTTTTTCATTTTTTCCTGGTGAAGTTTGGTAGTATATTTTTACTATCAAACTATTTGCCGGCTTTTTTTTCTTACCGCAAGGGCTTACCATTTAGTTTAGTATAATATATATATATATATATATAGTATATATTATATATAGAGAGAGAGAGAGAGAGAGAGAGAGAGAGAGGGAGTTGACATGCCGTAAAATCCAGCCAACCAACCAGAATAACAAGTTTTCAATCTTTCGAACGTTATTATGTATAGATTGCTATAATATATATATATATATATATATATATATATATATATATATATATATATATATATAATATATATATATATAAATATATTCATTCGAACGTTATTGTATATTCCTATTGATTTTACAGTCTTTCGTAAATAGTTGCTGTATTAAGATAATCCGTTAATCCAATAGAATTTAAAACCAATAGAATTGTATATTATTCTTAATCCCTCAATTGGTTTTCGTGTGATATTTTGTCTGAATCGTCTGAGTACTTCCGAAAACGACAAGCGACAATTCATAATCTCGTCTAAGCTTGTTAAGGCTTGTAAAAACTTATGTGAAGTTAAATTGTCTCGCCGGAAGTAATCAACAAATTGATACATACGTAGGTAGACAAAGGTAATTGTCTTACTTTGGATTGTGGGCGTCGCTTCCCACGTTATATATCCCTTGATAATAAGATAATGGGAAAATTTGGCTCAGGACCGCCCTCGGTAGTGGCAGGCTCTCCGTAGCAAACTGTTCATGTCTGAAACCACCCTGGCGCAACACCATAAAGCCAAGAGGTCCAGAAGAACGTAGCGGCAACAAACCACCGGCACATCAACATCTTCGGGGACAGCCTTCACATACGGAATCTGTGGTCGATGCTGTTTTTCGAACATTGGACTTTAAAGTCACATGAGGCGATGTAACTTCAGAGGCACAAAAACTACATTATAGTCTTCCGAGACTGAAATGCCAATGATGAATGATGATCATAAGATAATTCGGCCCCTTAAAAGTTTCTCTTTTGTCCCCGTTCGTGGAACGGATAAGAAGTATCTTATCTAGTCCTCGCTCGTGGAGCGAAAAGGACACGTTTTTAAATTCTGTTCGTAGAAGAGAGAATTCGTCTCCCATTTCGGCATGGCATTTTTATTGCACCTCAACATACATACATACATACATAGCAATAGCATAATCTTTACAGATCACTGCCGTCCCTCACAATCCTATAACCCCAACACCAGAACCTTTCCTCTCATGAATTGGATTGGATAATTGCGCTCTGTGGATGGGGTGTATTTTTACTAGTATATATAAACGAGTACCATTGGAGACGTCTACAGGATTCTACTGAGGAATTGTTTAGTAAAAAGAAGTTTTAAAAAGGTAGTCTCACAGATCCATTATTGTTAAATCGCGTGATTGACCCTCACAGGATACCCCATTAAAATCCATATGTAAAAAAGACAATCTGAAAAGAAAAATGATTGTCTCCCATTTAAAATACTAAATGCAAAAAATTACATGCTCTTATCATTTAAATTTCATTTTTTTAATTATCTTCACGAATATAAATAAAATCTTCATTATTTTTGCTCAAAAATCAAATCCTGGTGATATTTAATGTGTATATATTTTGTTAGAGTTCCTAATTTTGTATAACATTTTATCTCATTAAGACTTAAATAATTGCGCTCTTTTGGATGGGGGGTATGTTTGCTAGTAATATATAAACGAGTACCATTGAAGACGTCCACGGGATTCTTCTCAGGAATTGGTAGTAGCCTGACTAACCTATGAAGGAGAAAATTGACGTTCTTTTTATTTATTTTCTATTCTCACTTCAACGTTTACTGTGTACCTCCATCTGGACAAGAATGCGTAATTCAAATTTCATTTTAATTGTTCGCTCTAGTGTCTTTGATTAGCGACACGTCTTTTCATGTGATTAACAAGCCCGCGCGCATGCGTGCGCATAAACCATCTTATAATGAAGTGGAATGTCAACAGGAAACCAAGTTGAAGAAGAAAGACAAAAATAAATAAATAAGAAAAGAAATCCCTCTAATTTCTAATTTATTACGGAAGCCGATATCGGCAAAAGAAAGATTTCTTATTATAACTTTTTTCTATATCTTTTCAGTTTACTTCTGACTTTTTTTTTTTCGAATTTTTTTATCATCTTTTCTTTGTGTTCTACCATACATGAAAATGTTAACAATTGAACGTTTTTTTACACACTATGCAAGTTTTTTGGGGGGTTTTTTGCACCAGATTTGAATATTAGTTATTTTTATCCGAGGTCTAAGTCACTCAATGTACCAGTCATTATGGGACAGATGTAGAAAAATATACTAGTTCTGTCCCATAATAATTGTGACATTTTCATATACATTTCATTCATTAAATGTATCAGTCATTATGGGACAGATGTAGAAAAATATACAGTTCTGTCCCATAATAATTGTGACATTTTCATATACATTTCATTCACTAAATGTACCAATCAATTATGGGACAGATGTAGAAAATATACTAGTTCTGTCCCATAATAATTGTGACATTTTCATATACATTTTATTCATTAAATGTACCAGTCATTATGGGACAGTGTAGAAAAATATACCTAGCTGTCCAAATAATTGTGACATTTTCATATACATTTCATTCATTAAAATGTACCAGTCATTATGGGACAGATGTAGAAAAAATACTAGTTCTGTCCCATATAATAATTGTGGACATTTTCATATACATTTTATTCATTAAAGTACAATCATTATGGGACAGATGTAGAAAAATATACTAGTTCTGTCCCATAATAATTGTGACATTTTCATATAACATTTCATTCATTAAATGTACCAGTCATTATGGGACAGATGTAGAAAACGTACTAGTTCTGTCCCATAATAATTGTGACATTTTCATATACATTTTATTCATTAAATGTGCCAATCATTATGGGACAGATGTAGAAAAACATACTAGTTCTGTCCCATAATAATTGTGACATTTTCATATACATTTTATTCACTAAATGCATATACCATTTTGTTGTATGGTCAAAGTTTAATTTTTTGCATAATTCCCAGTGGTTCACCTTCCCAACCCAGTCGTGCCTAGTTTTGTATTCCCGTTGTGCTAGTTTGCTACATTCACTTAATACATGGTTTACAGTCTCATCTCTGGCACGGCACAGTCTACATTTACTGTTGGTTGCGTCTTATTATTATAATTATTTACCTCTTTTGAGTTTTCACATCAGCATTAGCTGATTGTCTTTCACTGGAGTCTGAGTGACAGCAAGTCTCCTCAGGTCTCCAGGACTCTTCTGAGTATTCTGGCTGATTGCAGCAGTGTAGTATTCTGAATGGTTTTAATCCTTCCTCTGATTTCCAGACTTTCCAAACCCTTTTCTAATCCTTTTGGGACCGTTCCGAGTGCACCAACTACAATTGGTATAACTTTCACTTTCATATTCCATAACTTTTTCAGTTCTCTGGCAAGGTCCAGATATTTGTCCATTTTTTAATTTTCCTTTAGCTTCACCCTGTGATCTGCTGGAACTGCAAAATCCACCAGTTGACAAGTTCTTTCTTTTTTGTTTATCAACACTAGGTCTGGTCTTCTTGCTGGGATAAGGTGATCCGTTTTTATTTCAAAGTACCAGAGAATATTATGCGTTTCGTTCTCAAGAACAGATTCTGGTTTATGCATATACCATTTTGTAGTATGGTCAAAATTTAATTTTTTGCATAATTCCTAGTGGATCACCTTCCCAACCCAGTCGTGTCTAGTTTTGTATTCTTGTTGTGCTAGTTTGCTACATTCGCAGAGTACATGGTTTACAGTCTCATCTCTATTACTGCAAAGTCTACATTTACTATTTTGTTGGGTCTTATCAATTTTCGCTGTGATATAGTTTGTCCTTATGGCATTATTTTGTGCAGCAATTATAAGTGATTCATTATTATTATTATTATTATTATTATTATTATTATTATAAAAGAAAAACCTACAACAACAACAAAAAACAAATGACAAAGAATTCAGCTTAAGCCACGCTATCAAAACACTAGCGTTTTTTCTTTCTAAACCGATGTAAAGCGCCGGAAAGCCGAGGTCACGACTCTATTAAACGTCGCATAAACGATATCCGCCATGTTGCTTTCTTCGTTCTGTCTTTATTAGCATTACTTGACAAGTTAAGCGTCACCTCTGGCTGACGGCAAGAATAGCAACTATTACTATAGATCCATTTTAGTTTACTCGGTGGGTAATCAAGAAAGGAAAGAGGAAAAACCAGAGAATGTTAATCAAAAATCTCATCATGTAGTTACTGCCCTATTCAACGAGCATTATTTAAATGGCCGTCATTCTCTCAGCCAATAAAGTTAACAAAAAAAGAATTCATCAAGAATAGTCGGTTACCTCCCTTGCTTATAGACTTCTTCTTTTTTTTCTTTTTTTCCTAATCTTTTTTTTTTAATTCGTACTTAGTTTAAAGTATTATCGTCCTCTTCCTTCAACAAATATTACAAAGACACACAAAGAGAGACAGACAGACAGACAGAGACAGCGAGAGAGAGAGACAGACAGACAGACAGACAGAGACAGAGACAGAGAGATGTTTATATAGAAAAGGAAATTAAAGAGAAGGATTTTTATAGAGATAGGGAAATTAAAGAGAGGAATATATGGAGAGAGAGAGAGAGAGAGAGAGAGGGAGAGAGAGAGAAAGAGAGAGAGAGGAAAAATAAAGGGGCATATATATAGAAAGGGAAATTAAAGAGAGGGATTTATTAGAGGGAAATTAAAGAAGAATATATAGCACCAGGAAATTTAAAGAGAGTGAATATATGGAGAGAGAGAGAGAGGAGAGAGGAAGAGAGAGAGAGAGAGAGAGAGAGAGATGTTTATATAGAAAAGGAAATTAAAGAAAGGGATTTATATAGAGATAAGGAAATTAAAGAGGGGATATATGAGAGAGAGAGAGAGAGAGAGAGAGAGAGAGGGGAAAAATAAGAGAGGCATATATATAGAAAGAGAAATTAAAGAGAGGGGTTTATATAGAGATAAGGAAATTAAAGAGGGGAATATATGGTGAGAGAGAGAGAGAGAGAGAGAGAGAGAGAGGGGGGAAAAATAAAGAGGGCATATATATAGAAAGAGAAATTAAAGAGAGGGATTTATATAGAGATAAGGATTAAAAGAGGAATATATGGTGAGAGAGAGAGAGAGAGAGAGAGAGAAGAGAGAGAGAGGAAAAATAAAGAGAGGCATAATTATAGAAAGAGAAATTAAAGAGAGGGATTTATATAGAGGGAAATTAAAGAGAAACATATAGAGCTAGAAATATTCCTTTCGTTTTTTTTTTTTGTTTTTTTTTTAAGATATTTTGTAAATTGCTTGCTTGTTCGGCAGCCATTTTTGCATATGGCGTCCAGGTGTAAAGAAAATGGCTGATTCAAAGTAATTTTTCCCTGCTGTGTATCTTCAGGACAGAATGTGACAGACATACTGCATGAAGTGAAAATTGACAGAGAAAGTTCAGAACAGGTAACGTTAAAATATTAGGTAGGTTGACCTGCAGTGGGTTGTCAACATAAGAAATATCCATATTTCTTTGTTTTTTATCTTGATTAACCACTACAGACTGAATTTTTTTACAATTTTTTCCATTTATGAAATTATCTCGAATTGAAATTCAATTTCCGAGCTGAACTTTCCGAGATGTTTATACTATATACACGATCGCTCGTAAACAAGTAACCCTTAAATTTTCAGAAAAAGTTGTCTTGGTGTCTTTTTAAAACCATATACCAGGATTTTAACTTTTTATAGTGAAATGTTACGAGTCAAAACGGACATTATTAGGTATTATTTAATTTCCTAAACTTAATTCTCTCTCTCTCTCTCTCTCTATATATATATATATATATATAATATAGATATATATATATATATATATATATATAGAGAGAGAGAGAGAGACAGAGAGACAGAGAGACAGAGAGACAGAGAGAGACAGACAGACAGACAGAATTAAGAATCTGTGGATGACTATATATATAAAATAAAAAATAAAAAATAAAGAAATAAAAACGGAAAAATTTTAAATCATTTAAAAACACGAGACCCAATGACGACAAATAGTGATGCCGGTGAATGACGAAAGCAAAATGCAAGAACGAATAACGGATCACGTAAACACGAGCCAAAAGTTTAAAAACTGTCGATTTTTTCAAAAGTCAACGTCTCTGACGAACGTATAACACCGAAAAAAAGTGATATTCAGAAACCAATGGTTAGACAGACTTTTCATTTGTATGTATAATGAATAATATATATATATATATATATATATATATATTATAATATATATATATATATAATAATTAATCTAAATGTTGTGTATTTTTGGCAGAAAATTAGTAAGTAATTCTTCTTCATTATTTGAATTTGTGTCTTTTCCAGTCGTCTGGCGATCTTTCTAGAGTTTGGATCGAATCTAAATAGGATAAGAGGCGTTGCTATTTAATTTTGGTTAAGGATCAAATTTTGGCATTAAATAACCCATAAGGAGTTGATATGTAGTTAAAGAAACCAGACCAAAGCATACCAAATATGAATAATTATGATTTCAAATACACATTTACAAATGAATCCTATTTTGGCATTAGATAGCCCATTAGGAGTTGAACAAATTAACTAAATAGCAACCATTTTCAGATCTGGGCATCATAGAATCGGTGCGGAGTAGGGGGGGTGGAATCGAAGAGGATTGTACATGAGAAGGAAAACTACAAAAGAGCAAAAGAGAAAAAGTAGAAAAGAATGGAAACAAGAAGAGAAGAAGAAGAAGAAGAAGAGAAGAAGAAGAAGAAGAAGAAAGAAAGAAAAGAAAGAAAGAAAGAAAGAAAGAAAGAAAGAGTTCATTTAGCGAGAGATTCCTGTAATAATTGTCGAATGGTGTAGAGAGAGATGTAAAAGGGAGAGTATAAATGTTTAGGGTAGGGGTAGTGGGGAAGGTGCTAAATGGCGGGGTGGTGGGGGAGGTTATTTTTGCGCCGAAAGTAGGAACGACAATTAGGATTGGTTTTTCCACATTAACAATATGAAATCTAATTGGTTTTAATGTTCAACGATAATCTAAAAAGGCGGTTCTGAAACGGAAGGGGGGTAATTTCTTGAAAAATTAAA
>CM042170.1:68746342-68760937 GCA_023376005.1 Doryteuthis pealeii | reverse complement strand
TTATATTATTATTTTCGCTTAAATCATTTAAAACTATTTGAATTTCATTTGCCGAATGGGATTTAGGAAAGTGAACTAATACAAAAGAATTTCTGACAAAGGAGAATCCATTAAGGCATCAAAATATTCCATTTGTGGCTTTTGTCTGTTGACGAAGAATTCGGTGCTTTGACGCCAAAGAAAGAAAAAAGAAAAAAAGAAAAAACTAACGTTTCGATATCATAGCAATTCTTCATACACCATTTCCTGATCGAATATCTTAATTGAAATATTACTACGTTTAATATATTATTTTCTTTTAACTTTAATTCTTTTTTTTTTTTTTTTTTCTTTAATCAAATGTCTTTGAATATCTTTTCATCTTCTTCTTCACTTTCTTCTTCCTTCTGCTTCTTCTTCTTCTTCTTCTTCTTCTTCTTCTTCTTCTTCTTCTCTTCTTCTTCTTCTTCTGTTTGTTTCTACTTATTATTCATATTTTCCTTCTTTTTCTTTCTTCTTCTTCTTCTTCTTCTTCTTTCTTCTTTCTCTTCTTCTTTCTTCTTCTTTTCTTCTTCTTAAGAAGAAGAAGAAGAAGAAGAAGAAGAAGAAGAAGAAGAAGAAGATAATCGTAAACAACCAAAAATAATCGTTAATACTTATATTATTTGCCAAAAGAAAAGAAAATTATATATATATTAAAAAAATATATATATAGACCGCCAGGATTTCTAAATCTAAAAGGTAAGGAGTGCTCAATACCTAATAGACAAATAATAAAGTTAAAGTCTGAGTCAGATCTATGCCCTGATGAGCTACTAAGCGAAACTGTAGTAGGTATATCTGACTCATTAGCTTTAACTTATAAACAAAAGTTAAATTACAAAAAACCACACACATCCTATCAAACAAATATCAGAAATCACACATATACATATTCTGCCAAAATATATTTATTCAATGCCTGAAGAAGATAACAGATCTGAAACTCGTGTCGCATATGTAAGTTAATAATAATTTTCTTTAAAACATAATCCTTTTTGCAAACCTTTTTTTTTATAGAATATCTAATTTTCTCCCGTTGGACCCATAACAACACTTTATATATATATATATATATATATATATATATATATGTGGTGTGTGTGTGTGTGTTGTGTGTGTGCTTGAAGCATTGTTAAGTATGTTATTATATATTAATGATTCCATATTTTCACATTCCATATATACACATATATAAACATGTATACACATAAAACAAATAGATAAGAATAAATAAATAGATAAATATATAAATATATAAAGAGATGAAAAATTAAAAATTGAAATTGAATGAACAACGGCTATCACGACCCTTCCGCGTGGCGTTATAAGAAGAACCCCACGAACGCGTGTTTATAACAAAAATAAAGAAATAACGAGACAAAAAAACGCGTCCATTTCTGAAAACCGTCTCTGATGATAAAGTTACTTTGAAATCGATAAGACTAAACATTTTTTGGTTTTCATTTTATACGCATTGTAATTGCTTTCCTATCATTAATATAATAATATAATAATAATAATAATAATAATAATATATATATATATATATATATATATATAGAGAGAGAGAGAGAGAGAGAAGAGAGATGTATTTATATATAAAGGGTGGCTTACCGGTGAATTGGGCACGATCGTTGGAGGTGCACAGGATCCAGGGGTTAAGTCCGTGATAAAGCAAATACAAATGCTCAATACAAAGTAGAGCAAATTTATTGAAGAAATGGATACAACAGAAACCTACTCGAGTTTCATCGCTAGAATCATCAGGGTTAAATCCACTGAATTAATCGAGTTACCGATTAATTGCAGCTGATCACACGTATGTTCATTGAATAAGCTTATTCAATGAACAGTGGATTTAACCCTGATGATTCTAGCGATGAAACTCGAGTAGGTTTCTGTTGTATCCATTTCTTCAATAGATAGATAGATAGATAGATATTTTAAGCTTAGTATCAAAACGAAGAGAATGAGATTTTAGTCTTTATCATATATTTTCTGAAACCCATTGATAAACCCGGAAAGAAGTTTCAACAAACGAGCTGTACCCGCATCCCTCTGATGTAGACCCGACCCCCGACAGTGTCGTCATGCCGAATGTCGCATTTCACTGTATGCAGATTATTTACCGATCGAATATTCAGCACCACCCCTCACCTCCACCCCAATCAGATTTTCTCTCTGTTGTTTACCAACACCTACCCACACACCCCAACAACAGTCCGTATCAAACGTTTGCATCTAACTACGCTTAGACTAACAAAATATCAGATTGCGAAAACATGCCTGGTCATTTTATGTGGAACTAGTGTTGCTAGGCTGGGGTCCTTGGGGAGGTACGGCAAAACCCGCATAACCTCACCTTCCAAGTTCCCCCACTCACCGACAGACAGTCTGTATGTTAACAAATGGATAACAGAAAGTCACGTGGTTTAATCATCTGTGAGCTGATTGGTTGAATGGTTGTTGGTCATATAATGCCAAATCTTGTTTTTACATATAAACTAGAGGCGGCTACCCGGCGTCGTCTGGGTAGAGGAGAAGGTAATTTATGAGGAAGTGCATCCCGGTCTCCTGCCTCAGAAATTGCTACCCGGTGACTATTAAAATAACGTTCCCAGCTATGTCGTCTCAGATTTTCTTTTATTCATGTTTGTTTAATGTCTTGGTTTTAGTTTAAATAAACAAGAATTACGACAAAAAAGAAGCGACACATAACAAATACATTTACTTGTAGAAAATATCTATCTATCTATCTCCATTTGTTCATATCTATCTATGTTATTTTGTTTATCTATCTATTTCAGTCTATTCCAAACTATATATCCATCTTCATATCTAAACAAGAATTACGACAAATTACGATAAATAAACAAGAATTACGACAAATTACGATAAATAAATAAGAATTACGCCAAAAAAGAGAAGCCCACCCCCTCTAAAATACATTTAACGCCCTAAGTTGGGGACGTTATTTTAATAGTCACCGGGTAGCAATTTCTGGGGTAGGAGACCGGTACGCACTTCCTCATAAATTACCGAGGAGAAAAAACAAACAAGAAACAAAAGTGCTATCTGCGTGATTCGGACTATTCTCCTCATCTTCATTGTTATCTGTACGACGTTTCGGCCGATGTGCCCTCCGGCCTTCTTCAGGTATTTCTTGTCGGATTCGGGAACCTTCTTTTCGAAATCGGGAACCTTCTTTAACGCAGATAATACTAATCATCAAGCCTCATCTCAAACATTCAGAGAAAAAGAAAACAAAACTGGTTTAATGGTTAGCAAGCTAGTCTTGCAGTTCCGTTACAAATCTCACTGGATGCCCAGATAAAAATCCACAGTATTATTAGACCTTTTTAAGGTTTGCTAAAAATAACAAATTCAATGTTATTTTACTAGTTTAAACTATTTTCATCTGCTGTGGATAAAATGTATAAGAGGAATATATATATATATATATATATATATAATATATATATATATATAATATATATATATATATATATATATATATATATATATATATATATATATATATATAATAATATTTCCTCTTATAATATATATATATATATATATATATATATATATATATATATATATATATATATATTATATATATATATATATATATATATTTCGATTTCCTCACATTTGAAACATCTTCACCTGATGAATGCATCGCATGAAACAATATGGTTGTGAAAAGTTCCTTTGTCACCCAATAAATAGATATGTAAAACCTATATATTATCTTATTATTATATAATATAATATATTATTATTATTATATATATATATATAAGAGGAGTTCTTAAGAAAGTACTATTTCGCCGATTGGAGAAAAGAGAACTCAAAATTCGCGCTTTGCTAAATACTATGGCCCCCAAGCAGTAGAAAACCTGCAACAAGGGAAGATAATTCTTCTAGACCAAACAGGGACAGACAATCACTACAGGGTCAATGAATGTAAGGATGTAAGTATGTATGTGGATGTAAGTATGAATGTATGTATGTAAGTGAAAGTAAGTTGAGAGTTAAAGAATTAAGCATAAAAAACTTAAGCGTCAACTTCGAATATTGGATGGAACATGGAGGGTTGGAAATGGCAGACGTGGTCGAATTCTGCTTTCGAAGGCTGGATATGTCAATCATTTGGTGGGGTTATAGAATTGTGAGGGACGGCAGGGATCTTTAAAGATTATTTTATTGCTATGTTCGTGGTAGTTAGAACACAGAGGGAAAACAGACCGATTTTGAAATGTTTTCAATAAATTTTGATGTAAACGAATATGTCAAAATTTCCCAGAATGCCATTAGGAAATATCTGCCCCAGCGCATGCGCATGTGGACACTCAACACTCAGAGCGCCGAAAGACAATTATAATTAAATTTGGAGAGCTGATCCGTATCCACCAGGGTGCGTGGAAAATAATTATAAATTTATAGCGGTGAGAATTTTCCAATTATCGGGGTAACTTCGATCAAAGATTAATCCCGCTAACGAGGCATGTGATGATTTTAATAAACTGGCTTGATTGTAAATTATTTGGGACTCGAAAAGGAGAAGGGGACACCTGTTTAGAAGACAAGGGAAAATATGCGGTCTCAAAAGCCATTGGTAGTTATTCTCTATTGGATATTCTACAAAAAATATTCCGGTTATTTGCTATAAGTCTAACATGATCAAAGGGGAACCACTCTTGACTGATAAATTATTCATTTATTTTCCCATTAGACTAACTCTTAACCCTAACCCTAACCCTAAACCCTAACTCTAACCCTAAACCGTAACCTAACCCCGTTTTCTTTTTTTCCTAGTATCAATAAATAAATGAATAATTTATTAGTCAAGAGTGGTTCCCCTTTTATCATGTTAGACTTATAGGAAATAACCATATATTCTCTATGTTAATAAGATGAAATGCAAAAACCTAAATCCTGATTATATTGTATTGCTTATGCGCTGAATTCTTATTTCTTATGAGTGTCGTCACCTCAGCTAAATAATGGACCATTCCGTTTTTATTAGAAAGAAAGAAAGGGAAGAAAAAGGAAATGCTATACAGAAAAATATAATAAGAAATAATGATAGAGAGTAGGGGAAATATAGAAAGAGGGGTGAGTGCGTGGAAGTGATAACGCTAATCTGAAAAGAAAAAAAGAAGGAAAGGAAAAAGAGTGAGAGAATTAAATCAAAATTATCATATCATACTATGGTATATCCACAGGTCCTGCTAGTTCAAATATAATTCTGGTAAGAAGATAATAAAAAAAACTAAAAAGACTGCAGCTAAAATAGTCAGAAGATTCCTGGAGACCTGAGGAGACTTGCTGTCACTCAGCCTCCAGTGAACTACCAGCTACTGCAAGTGTGAAAAAACTCAATAATAATAATAATAATAATAATAATAATAATAATAATTCATTACACGTAAATGGGCTAAACTTGCAAATCGGTCGGAAAATTAAAACATATTACAGGGTGACTCAGAAAAAACAGACCCCAAATTATTTATTTATTTTCCCATTAAACTAACCCTAAACCACAACCATAAAACTAATCCTAACTCTAAACCCTAACCTTAACCCTGAATCCCCTTGTTAAAATTAACAGTTTTATTGCCAAATTTGTGGGTTCTGTTTTTTTCTGGGTCACCCTGTATACAGGGTGACTCAGAAAAAAACAGACCCAATTTATTTATTTATTTTCCCATTAAACTAACCATAAACCACAACCTTAACCCAAGCCCTAAACCCTAACCCTAACCCTAAACCACTCTAGTTAAAATTAACAGTTTTATCACAAAAATTGTGGGTTCTGTTTTTTTCTGGTCACCCTAATTTTCCGATTTGCAAGTTTAGCCCTTAAACGTACTTTAACTAGACAATAATTGTTTTGTTTTGTTTTGTTTTGTTTTGTTTTGTTTGGTTTTTTTTTTTTTTTTTTGTATCGGGAGATGGATATGTTAGACATTAACTGTCCACACGTACATGTTCATACAACCATCTTGTTTTTCTTCTTTTGATGTTGCTCTCTACAACTCTTTTACTAAAATAGAAAGAGTTGTCTCCCTTGATAGAGATATAAATATTTGATAGTTCTTTTTTTCATTCCAGGTTTTAAAAGCTTTCCAGAATGTTTACAGGCTGATATTTGTCTGCACTTGAATAGAAATCTGCTCAATAATGCAGCGGCCTTTAAAAACGCAAGTCAAGGTAAGAACACAGACTTTTATTAGATTACGTAACGGTTATCGGGTAATGAAATGGACCCGACAAACCGAGTTCAAGTGCTGAGAAATGCTGTTTGTTTTTTTTGTGTTAATGCTTTCAAGAAAGGAACGAATCTGTGTTTTCTCCCATAGTATTCAACTGTGGGTAAATATCAGGGCAGATTTGGCTCTTTAGCTTTGCTAAATCGGTTGGATATTTAAATATGGCAACACTTTGTTTATCTTATTTCGGAGAAGTTTCGGTAGTTTCCTAGTTGGGTAACATGATATTAAAAGGCTGACCCAGAAAAAACAGGACCCAAATTATTTATTTATTTCCCATTAAACTAACCCTAAACCCCAACACTAACTCTAATCCTAAACCCTAACCCTAACCCTAACCCTAGCCACCCCTAGTTGAGTAACTTGATATTACAGAGTGACCCAGAAAAAACAGAACCCAAATTATTTATTTGTTTCCCATTAAACTAACCCTAAACCCCAACCCTAACCCTAACCCTAAACCCCAACCCTAACCCTAACCCTAAACCCTAACCCTAACTCTACCCCTCCCAGTTGAGTAACATAAATTACAGGGTGACCCAGATAAACAGAACCCACAAATTTAATAAAAATTGTTAATTTTAATTTCCATGTTATTTTAAGTTTAAGTCCAACAAGGGTTTGGAATAGGATTTAGGGTTAGGGTTAGGGGTTAGTTAATGGGAAAATTAATAAATAATTTGGGTCCTGTTTTTCTGGGTCACTCATCATGTTACTCAACTAGGAAATAACCGAAGTTTTTCTTTTCATCCCTTCTTTTTTTCAACTAGTTGCTGACCCTTAGCCACCAACTTCAGCGACGATTTTTAAAAAAGTGTGTGGTGTAATGGTTATCTCGTAGAAATGGACATGACAATTTGATTTCAAATCCTGAAACTAGGATGTTTATATTTCCCATGATGCAATAGCATTGGGAAAGGTATGAATCTAAGTATCCTCCCTCCAGCTATAGATTAAATATTAGGATATACTGGACTATTTAACGTTGGTGTATGATGTATGGGTTTATGGCTGTGGGGAGGAAAACTCTGATTTCGAACCTGCTAAACTACGCTTAAAAATTGAGATAGAGTCACACTTTTTGTGTGGAGCGGTTGTATATATATATATATATATATATATATATATATATATATATATTTATTTTACAAAGTTTTCACAGATCAATGTTCATTATAAACAGCGACCCAGGTTTCATGCTAAATAGCAATCATCAGGTTGTTGAGCAGGATCCCATGGTGTTTGTTGAAGTTCTTTACTCAATGTCACATTTTGGATTGCAAATAACGTCGGTTAGTTCCGCTTGATTGCTATTTAGCATGAAACCTGGGTCGCTGTTTATAATGAACATTGATCTGTGAAAACTTTGTAAAATAAATAAATATTAGCTCTTACAATTTGTGATTGAGCACTGTATTTTCTTTGTTTCATCACAAAAAAAATTTTGTTTTTACATATACCTATATATATATATATATATATATATATATATATATATATATGTTGTATACCCTTTCTTTACTTCTATTATTCTTCTGCTCATCTTTGGTATCTTACGTTCTTCTTCTAACGTCTCTGTTCTTGCTGGTTGGTCGTCCTTGATTCATTTCTTCTTCTAAGTCAGTCTTGTTGCGAAGACATTCATCAACCACAAAACCATATTATTTATTTAAACCTTTATTTACTTAACTAAACATATTTCTCTAACTAACACACCGCGCATGTGCAGTGAGATTCAGCTAAAGCAGATATATCTTCTCTGCCTGACATACAAAATATATATATAAGGTATCCAAATGACTGGTAGTAAGAGATGATTCCACCTGGGATTCTCAAAATCTCACTGTATAACCATAATCTATGCTCTTGTAGGTGCAAACTTATATTCATACAAGGATTTTTATAAATCCCTTTAGAGAGCTCAATATATAATAATCAATAAAAAAATATATATAATAAATTATCTATGTATATATATATATATAGTAAATTATAATAAATATATAATAATAATGAATTATATATATATATATATATATATATATATATATATATATATAATACTAATATTATTATTAGAGGAAAAATAAAGGGTCTACCATGGTTTCAATCAAATTGAAATGATTCCTTCAGAACCCTACCCTACGTTAACTAGGTCGATGTAATTCCTTAGTCACTCAGACACCTTAACCGCTAGGCTGTCATCACGTACAGAATCCGAAGAGGATTTTAACTGTTTTAATACACACATCTCTATGTATGTAAAGGCTGTCATAGAGTGTTCCATCCTTTATTTAGGAGAGCGTTACATAGTGTCTTATCATTGTCTATAACTTTGGTTGTTGAAATCATTGTCGCATAGGATTAAGTCTAGCGGATAACGACAGAAACTTATTTCATTACGCACTCATCCATATCTATATACATATATAAATGTATTTATATATATAATATATATATATATATATATATATATATATATATGTATATATCATATTATATTATATTTTATTATATAAGATTTTCTTGTTTTACTGCGACAAAGTGCGACATCATTATCTTCAATTATCACATCGATAACATAAATCGTGTTGGTTTGGACGAAAGATTACAAACGTCTCTAATGGTGATTTTCAGAAGATGGAATCTAGAGGTAGTATGAAAGACCAGTCTCTTCCAATTGGTGGCCTGTGTATTAGTGCCTGTGATTATTGGTTATTGGAAATCGTCTCAGATCTTTATTTATAGACATGCGTCCTCGCAATCACTATAAATGATACTTTTCTTTTCTTTTCTTTTCTTTTCTTTTCTCTATTTCTTTTGTGATTGATTAAATGATTTTAACGGCATATCAACTTGTTACATAGTTCTTAGTTAGCTTACAACGTATGGGATCAAGTCTCCAATAAGCACCCCAGTTGCTAGCTGTTTACATAGGAACGGAATTTCGTTTCCACCGGTTATTAGTAAACAAAATCAACAAACGATTTTTTGACATTATAATATCATACAGACCAAAGACACGTTTTTATACTAAAATAAATTTTGCATTTAATTAAAAAAGAATTAGATATTTCATGTTGTTGTTAGCATATGTGAAAAAAATTAATTTTGCACTAAAGATAAATCAATATTGTTATTTTATTTAATTATAAAACTTTAAACGAAATACATTTTTTTATATGAAAGTAGTTTTTATTTAATCAGAATCCAATTGAGATATCTGGCATCCATGTATTACAGAAATAATTCAGAAGTTTTGCTAATTAATCAGAAGTTGACGAACATTTTTGAACACTTACAACTTTTTTTTAATTAATTAAAAAAATGATATTAGTTTATCTTTAGTACAAACTATTTTTTAATGAAAGCAAAAACTATTTTAGTATAAAAACATGTCTTTGGTTTGTATGAAATTATAATATAAAAAAATTGTCTGTTGTTTTTATTTACTAATAAAAGGTGAAAAAAAAAATTCCGTTCCTTTGAAAACAGCTCGCAACTGGGGTGCCTACTGGCATGTCAGCCCTTGTTGGGTTATTTTAGGCTGAAGACGTTTTTGTTTTATTCATTCCTGTTGGGTATTCAATTTTTTAAAAAAGCAACTCTTTTTAAAAATATATCTAAACCATAGATGGGATGGTTGGTTGGTTGGATATATCTGGAACTTTTTCATCCATTCACTTGAACCTTTGGCCACACTGGAGTTTTCCATAATTGTCTGATTTCATTAGGAGGAATTATTTTTTCTTTCACTGCCTCCAGTTGGTTAGATGGTTGGTTCTTCCAACATATCAACCCTTGGATTATTTTATGATGAACACGTTTTTGTTTTATTCATTCTTTTAAGGTATTCAATTTTTTCAAACTCAATCTTTTTTATAATAATAAAATTACCTGATTTTTGGTATTTTTTTTTTTTTTTTTTGCAATCGTGAATGTTACATTAAAATTGTAAACAAGCGCGTAAAATCATTGAAAAAATAGACAGAATAGCAAAAACTATTTTAGTATAAAAATGTCTTTGGTTTGTATGAAATTATAATTTCAAAAAATTGCCCGTTGATTTTGTGTACTAAGAACCGGAGAAAAGCAAAATTCCGTTCATTTGAAAACAACTCGAACCTTTATTGAATTGATGTTTGTTGAAAATTGAAATAAGGGGGCTAAATGGAAAGTTACCGTAAGCCGTTGGGGTTATTGACGGCAATTAATATTTACTTGACACCACCCGACTTCCACAAAGAAAAGGCGTGTGAAACGGTGCTAGTCTAGTTAAGTTAGTTAAAAAGATTTTGGCCGTCAGTCAGGAGGAGCAGGCATTAGGGTCTCCGCTTAAAGAGTGTTGGTACGACTCTCTTGATATTTTCTTCTTTTTTTTCATTTTTTTTTTTTTGGCCCTGGTGAAGTTTGGTAGTATATTTTTACTATCAAACTATTTGCCGGGTTTCTTTCTAACCGCAAGGGTTTACCATTAAGTTTAGTATATATATATATATATATATATAGAGAGAGAGAGAGAGAGCGAGAGAGAGAGGGGGGTCGACATGCCGTAAAATCCAGCCAACCAACCAACCTGAATAAAAAGTTTCTGAATCTTTCGAACGTTATTGTATATATATATATATATATATATATATATATATATATATATATATATATATATATATTCATTCGAACGTTATTGTATATTCCTTATTGATTTTACAGTCTTTCGTAAATAGTTGCTGTATTAAGATAATCCGTTAATCCAATAGAATTTAAACCAATAGAATTGTATATTATTCTTAATCCCTCAATTGGTTTTCGTGTGATATTTTGTCTGAATCGTCTGAGTACTTCCGAAAACGACAAGCGACAATTCATAATCTCGTCTAAGCTTGTTAAGGCTTGTAAAAACTTATGTGAAGTTAAATTGTCTCGCCGGAAGTAATCAACAAATTGATACATACGTAGGTAGACAAAGATAATTGTCTTACTTTGGATTGTGGGCGTGGCTTCCCACGTTATATATCCCTTGATCATGAGATAATGGGAAAATTTAGCTCAGGACCGCCCTCGGTAGCGGCAGGCTCTCCGTAGCAAACTGTTCATGTCTGAAACCACACTGGCGCAACACCATAAAGCCAAGAGGTCCAGAAGAACGTAGTGGCAACAAACCACCGGCACATCAACATCTTCGGGGACCGCCTTCAAATGCGACATATGTGGTCGATGCTGTTTTTTGGAGATTGGACTTTAAAGTCACATGAGGCGATGTAACTTCAGGGGCACAAAAACTACATTATAGTCTTCCGAGACTGAAATGCCAATGATGAATAATGATCATAAGATAATTCGGCCCCTTAAAAGTTTCTCTTTTGTCCCCGTTCGTGGAACGGGTAAGAAGTATCTTATTTAGTCCTCGCTCGTGGAGCGAAAAGGGCACGTTTTTAAATTCTGTCCGTAGAACAGAATAGAGAGAATTCGTCTCCCATTTCGGCATGGCATTTTTATTGCACCTCAACATACATACATACATAGCAATAGCATAATCGTTACAGATCACTGCCGTCCCTTACAATCCTATAACCCCAACACCAGAACCTTTCCTCTCATGAATTGGATTGGATAATTGCACTCTGTGGATGGGGTGTATTTTTGCTAGTATATATATAAATGACTACCATTGGAGACGTCCACAGGATTCTTCTCAGGAATTGTTTAGTAAAAAGAAGTTTTTAAAAGGTAGTCTCACAGATCCATTATTGTTAAATCGTTTGATGGATCCTCACAGGATGCCCCATTAAAATCCATTTGTAAAAAAGACAACCTGAAAAGAAAAATTAGTGTCTTCCATTTAAAATACTAAATGCAAAAAATTCCATGCTCTTATCATTTAAATTTCATTTTTTTAATTATTTTCACGAATATAAATAAAATCTTCATTATCTTTGCTCAAAAATCACGTCCTAGTGATATTTAATGTGTATACATTTTGTTAGAGTTCCTAATTTAGTATAACATTTTATCTCATTAAGACTTAAATAATTGCTCCCTGTAGATGGGGGGGGTATGTTTGCTAGTATATATAAACGAGTACCATTGGAGACGTCCACGGGATTCTTCTCAGGAATTGTGTAGTAGCCTGACTAATCCTATGAAGGAGAAAATTGACGTTCTTTTATTTATTTTCTATTCTCACTTCAACGTTTACTGTGTGACTCCATCTGGACAAGAATGCGTAATTCAAATTTCATTTTAATTGTTCGCTCTAGTGTCTTTGATTAGCGACACGTCTTTGTCATGTGATTAACAAGCCCGCGCGCATGCGTGCGCATAAACCATCTTATAATGAAGGTGGAATGTCAACAGGAAACCAAGTTGAAGAAGAAAGACAAAAATAAATAAATAAGAAAAGAAATCCCTCTAATTTCTAATTTATTACGGAAGCCGATATCGGCAAAAGAAAGACTTCTTATTATAACTTTTTTCGATATCTTTTCAGTTTACTTCTGACTTTTTTTTTCGAATTTTTTTATCATCTTTTCTTTGTGTTCTACCATACATGAAAATGTTAACAATTGAACTTTTTTTTTTTACACACTATGCAGGTTTTTTTGTTTTTTGTTTTTTTTACACCAGATTTGAATATTAGTTATTTTTTATCCGAGGTCTAAGTGACAGCATTCACTAAATGTAACAATCATTATGGAACAGATGTAGAAAAACCTACTAGTTCTGTCCCATAATTGTGACATTTTCATATACATTTCATTCATTAAATGTACCAGTCATTATGGGACAGATGTAGAAAAACATAATAGCTCTGTCCCATAATAATTGTGACATTTTCATATACATTTCATTCATTAAATGTACCAGTCATTATGGGACAGATGTAGAAAAACATACTAGCTCTGTCCCATAATAATTGTGACATTTTCATATACATTTCATTCATTTAATGTACCAGTCATTATGGGACAGATGTAGAAAAACATACTAGTTCTGTCCCATAATTGTGACATTTTCATATACATTTCATTCATTAAATGTACCAGTCATTATGGGGATGTAGAAAAACATACTAGCTCTGTCCCATAATAATTGTGACATTTTCATATACATTTCATTCATTTAATGTAGCAGTCATTATGGGACAGATGTAGAAAAATATACTAGTTATGTCACATAATAATTGTGACATTTTCATATACATTTCATTCATTAAATGTACCAGTCATTATGGGACAGATGTAGAAAAATATACTAGTTATGTCACATAATAATTGTGACATTTTCATATACATTTTATTCATTAAATGTACCAGTCATTATAGGACAGATGTAGAAAAATATACTAGTTATGTCACATAATAATTGTGACATTTTCATATACATTTCATTCATTAAATGTACCAGTCATTATGGGACAGATGTAGAAAAATATACTAGTTATGTCACATAATAATTGTGACATTTTCATATACATTTCATTCATTAAATGTACCAGTCATTATAGGACAGATGTAGAAAAATATACTAGTTATGTCACATAATAATTGTGACATTTTCATATACATTTCATTCATTTAATGTACCAGTCATTATGGGACAGATGTAGAAAAACATACTAGTTCTGTCCCATAATAATTGTGACATTTTCATATACATTTTATTCACTAAATGCATATACCATTTTGTTGTATGGTCAAAGTTTAATTTTTTGCATAATTCCCAGTGGTTCACCTTCCCAACCCAGTCGTGCCTAGTTTTGTATTCCCGTTGTGCTAGTTTGCTACATTCACTTAATACATGGTTTACAGTCTCATCTCTGGCACGGCACAGTCTACATTTACTGTTGGTTGCGTCTTATTATTATAATTATTTACCTCTTTTGAGTTTTCACATCAGCATTAGCTGATGGTCTTTCACTGGAGTCTGAGTGACAGCAAGTCTCCTCAGGTCTCCAGGACTCTTCTGAGTATTCTGGCAGATTGCAGCAGTGCAGTGTTCTGAATGGTATCAATCCTTCCTCTGATTTCCAAACTTTCCAAACCCTTTTCCAATCCTTTTGGGACTGTTCCATGTGCACCAACTACAATTGGTATCACTTTGACTTTCATATTCCATAACTTTTTCAGTTCTCTGGCAAGGTCAAGATATTTGTCTATTTTTTCATTTTCCTTTAACTTCACCCTGTGATCTGCTGGCACTGCAAAATCCACCAGTTGACAAGTTCTTTCTTTTTGTTTATCAACACTAGGTCTGGTCTTCTTGCTGGGATAAGGTGATCCGTTTTTATTTCAAA
>CM042170.1:68736342-68741342 GCA_023376005.1 Doryteuthis pealeii | reverse complement strand
GTACTGCTCTATCCATATCCAAACCCCTTTTGAAAATCGGATTATTTCAACAACAGCCATTTTTATTTCGGCTCTTTATTCAGTCTTTTTGTCTACTCTTCATTCCCGCCACATTCTAATGCCCCCCCCACACACACACACACAGGAACGATAGCCTCATTCAATTCTCTGAACCGTAGAGACAAAAATCGTAATACTTCACATAATTTTCGACCATGCCCTGCAAACGGAAATACATGTTTTGTTATTGGCAAGACCTCCGGTCAATATCGCCACAATTCATCTGATACGGAATTAAAAGAACAAAGACGAAAATCAATCTAACTGATAAGGCTCGTGAATGGGTAAAAAAGATTTCAAACAAAAATGGCGGCCGGCCATTTTGATGGATAACATGTATTCTTGGCGCGAAAACAAAGAAGACGAAAATTTATTTGTCTAATTCAGAGAAAATGACCTCCAAAAGGGGCCAAGTGTTTCAGATAATTTTCAATCTTTTTTCTTCTGATCTAGTTAAAGAGAATGCGATATATCTTGTAGATCAATACTCTGGCGTAAGTTTCCACTTGAGGCCGGCTTCTAAGCCCGGTGGAATTAGAAACCATTGATAGTTAGCGATAAAACAAAGGTTTTGAAAGGGTTAATTGGTGATACTCATTCAAACTGGCCTTTACAATCTCTGTCCAAGCGCTGATATTCAAATACTGCCCGTAGGAGTATGGTACAAATACTCCCAGCGGGGAGTATGATACAAAAAGTAAATAGCCCGTAAAGACGCATATGCAGACAAATAAGCAAGAACAGCAAAAAGTCCCTTCGACTGTGTAATAAACTCCTCCGCAAGAATAGGATGTGACACAAAGGTTCAGTTTCTTGAGAGGAGGTTTAAATTCAGTGTTTCCTTTTCCTACGCTGGTTGCCAAACCTGGGTTGAAGAGCACAGTTTACTCTACTGATTGATGAATGATTGATGATGATGGATCTACTACAACGTAAAAAGAAAGAAATTAAGAAAGAAAGAAACAGATACTACAACAACGTAAGTTAGAAAAAAGAAAGAAAGAAAGAAAGTAAGAAAGAAAGAAGTGAAAAAAAAGAAAGAAAGAAAGAAAGAAAGAAAAAAGAACGTAGAAAGAGAAGGAATGAATGAATGAAACATACACTACTAAAAAAAAGAAAGAAAGAAAGAAAGAAAGAAAGAAAGAAAGAAAGAGACACTCCTACAACATAGAAAGAAAGAAAGAAAGAAAGAAGTAAAGAAAGAAAGAAACAGACGCTTACAGAACGTAGAAAGAAAGAAAGAAAGAAAGAAAAAAAGAAAAAAAGAAGGAAAGAAAGATACCGACACTACTACAACACAGAGGAAAGAAAAAAAGAAAGAAAGAAAGAAAGAAAGAAAGAAATAGACACTCCTACAACGTAGAAAGAAAGAAAGAAAGAAAC
Source organism: Doryteuthis pealeii (assembly GCA_023376005.1). Taxonomy (NCBI): domain Eukaryota; kingdom Metazoa; phylum Mollusca; class Cephalopoda; order Myopsida; family Loliginidae; genus Doryteuthis; species Doryteuthis pealeii. The sequence continues at coordinate 68,739,899 of CM042170.1, read as the reverse complement.
AAGGAAACAAACAAACATTTACAGAACGTAGAAAGAAAGAAGGAAAGAAAGAAAGAAACAGACACTTACATAACGTAGAAAGAAAGAAAGGAAGAAAGAAGGAAAGAAAGATACCGACATTACTGCAACACAGAAGAAAGAAAGAAAGAAAGAAAGAAAGAAAGAAAGAAAGAAAGAAAACACGTAAAAAAAAACAGAATAAAAAGAGTAAAAAGAAAAAAAGAAAGAAAAAGAAAATCTAAATGAATAAAAATTAAAAGAGAAAATGAGCAAAGAACTAAAAAATCAAAGCGAAAAGTTTCGTGAAAGAAAGAAAAATGGCGATTGCAAAGAAAAAAGTAAATCAGTACCGAATTGAAAAGGGAAGATAAAAACAAAAGACTTTTACTAAGCGCTGAAAACATTTGTCGATTTTGAAATGTCTTTGATATATAGAGAGGAACAGAACGTGTTGATAACTCGTCTATTGAATAAACGACCATAAGAATCAAAGGACGAAAAAAGAAAACGTTACTTCCTTTCAATCAATTTAAAAGGTGTCAGTGAATGGCTGTTAGTTGGGTGTCGAGTCTGATTTTTCTCTTGGTTGGGAAATAATTTGAGAGCCAAGAATGGACAAAGGAGAAAAAAGATGAGGGTGGGATAAGAGGAAAATGATAGATCGATTTTTGTTAGGGGCTTTTGAGAAAGAGAAAGAATAGAATCTGAGAGGTTGGTAGGTGGGTGGGGTGAGGGTAAATAGTCCGTGAGAGAAACAGAAGTGTGTGTATGTGTGTGTGTGTATGTGTGAGAGAGAAAGAGAGAGAGAGAGAGAGGAGAGGGAGTGAGAGAGATTTAGGGAGAGAGAAATTGGTTCTTTTTTTTTTTCTGGAGGTCCAGTTGGATTATATAAGATACAATGAAGAAAGGTGGGGTGGTCATTGATAATGATAATATAGAGTATAGATAATAGATAGAATAGATAATATGAACAAGCCGAGAGTGTGTGTGTGGTTTGAGAGAGAGAGAGAGAGAGAGAGAGAAGAGAGAGAGAGAGAGAGAGAGAGAGAGAGAGATGAGAGATTTTAAGGAGAGAGAGGATAATGGTTCTTTTTTTTCTGGAGGTCCAGTTGTGTTATATAAGATACAATGAAGAAGGTGGATGGTCATTGATAATGATAAGATAAATAGATAGATAGATATGAACAGACCGAGAGTGTGTGAGTGTGTGTGGTGGTGGTGTGTGTGTGTGTGTGTGTGAGAGAGAGAGAGAGAGAGAAGAAGAGAGAAGAGAGAGAAATTAGGGAGAGAGAATATGGTTCTTTTTTTTTCTGGAGGTCCAGTTGGGTTATAAAGATACAATGAAGAAGGTGGTGGTCATTGATAATGATAAGATAAATAATAATAGATAGATAGAATAGATAGATAGATATGAACAGACCGAGAGAGAGTGTTGTTGTGTGTGTGTGTGTGTGTGAGAGAGAGAGAGAGAGAGAGAGAGAGAGAGAGAGAGAGAGAGAGAAATTTAGGGAGAGAGAATATGTTTCTTTTTTTTTTCTTGTGGTCCAGTTGGATTATATAAGATACAATGAAGAAAGGTGGGGTGGTCATTGATAATGATAAGATAGATAGATAGATAGATAGATAGATAGATATGGAAAATATAACGAAAAAACAAAAGAAGATCCAACAGACAGCTTGATAGGTACATAGAAATATATATATATATATATATATTATTATATATATGTGTGTGTGTGTGTGTGTGTGTGTGTGCGTGTGTTTGTGTGCGTGTGTGTAAGGTAATCCAAATGACTGGCAGTAAGGAATGATTCCACCTGGGATCCTCAAAATCTCACTGTATAACCATACTGTATGCTCCTGTAGGAGCAAACATATATTCATACAAGGATTTTTATGAATCCCTGAAGAGAGCTCAATGTATAATAATCAATAAATTAGATTGAATACAGAGCAATATTTAACTTTCAAAGAAAGAAAAAACTTAACGAACCGTCATTCCGTAATAATTTATTTTTCAAAGAAAGAAAGAAAAAAGCCTTTTGAGCTTTTGGTCGAAATAAATTTATTACGGAATGACGGTTTGTTAAGTTTTTTCTTTCTTTGAAAATATATATATATATATATATATATATATATAGTACTATATATATGCTTCCCCTATCCCTGGGGTTGAGCACTTTGGGAGGATTTCGCTGACGACTGCCAACTAAAGCTTAAACGCAACGCTCTCCTATATAAGTGATGGAGCACTATATGGCGGCCTTTATATACATAGGGATGTGTGTATTAAAAACGGTTAAAATCCCCTTCGTCTTTCTGTGGGTGACTATAGCCTAGCGGTTAAGGAGTCTGACTGATGCTGAACCGATCAGATTTCAATCCCGGCTGCAGGTAGCTTACAAATGTCTAGCCGCACTGAAGAGACTTGATAAGTCGAAACACGTGTCTGTGGACGGCTATATATATATATTATTATATTATATATAATAGAGAGAGAGAGAGAGAGAGAGAGAAGAGAGAGGGGAAGAGGGGAGAAATAGAACCAAAAAAACAGAAAGAAAAGAAAGAAAGAAAGAAAAATAAAAAAGGATGACGAAAGAAAGAAAGAGAAAAAAAAGAAAGAAAGAAAGAAAGAAAGAGAGAGATAACGACAAGAGAGTGGGGGTGGGCGTGTCAGTTTTCCAAAAGACTAACTGATATAATTGTAACTATCTGTCAATGTTTGTGAATGCTTTAATGAACAGCTGATGGAACGCTCTGTACGGAAATTGGACGCCATTGTTATTAAATGCTCCTCCTTCTTAAGAGAGCTCCACTCTTTGAGATGCCCATTTGAAGAGACACCAAATGAAAGGGTTTCAGGAAGGAGTTCGACTATTGAATAAGGTTAATAGACAGCAACAACAACAAAAAAAGATCTATGGATAAGGAGAAAAAGAGTTTAACGATAGAATTGCCTTTTAACAGTTCCAACAACAGCATTAAAAAACACACACAGCAATAAAAAAAAAATAATAATGTGCTAAGTGTGTCTAAGAAGAAGGGGAATTTTCACAACAGCTTGCCAATGAGACACTTTTAGAATTCTCGCTACTAAAATATCAGTCATGCAGTATGGCTAGTGATTGGCGAAGGAATAAACCACACGACCTCGAATTGGAATCCTTAGTAATCCTCTGATAAAGAATCCTTTGGTTCTTCTGGTAAAGAGTCCTGAGTATTGTAAGTCCCTCCTCAATGAGTGCTTCGGCTTGTGGGTGGGCCCACATTAAAATGAGGCCTTGTGCCCAGTCCATACAAGTGGGGTATGAGACAAATATCTCCTCAATGAGTGCTTGTAGAACTATGGTCAATATCAGTGTTTAAGCAGTGTATCAGCCACGCAGTATGGCTAGTGATTGGCGATGGATTAAACCACGTGACTACGGCTAGTCTATAAATCCAGGTGGGGAATTGGAGCACACCTTATATACCAAAATAATTCCAACAATAACTAATATATTGAATCTTAAAACCTTAATATTACAATGAAGAGTTTACCTTGTTAAAATGAT
>CM042170.1:68661342-68731342 GCA_023376005.1 Doryteuthis pealeii | reverse complement strand
AAAGGACGGGAGTGATGGAAGAGTAAGTTTCAGTTGTTCTGTTTTTTTTATTATACCTCTTGTGTTTCAAATCTTTGACAAAGTTAGTGAAACTCAAGTAGGTTATTACACACTGTAATACTATATATATATATATATATATATATATATATATATATATATATATATATATATTATTATTATTATTATTATTATTATGGAGATTGTGTATTTGTCTGTAACCCATACTATATCACTACTCAAGTCACAATTCCTTTAGTTATTTATGTCACATTCTCCATGATATTGTTTTTATTTAAACCTCAATAATTTATTAAATTTTTCAATTATACTCCCCTCTGTTTCAAATCTTTTACTCTGCATTCTTATTCAGTTTCATTAGCCTTCCTAATTCAATATAATATTTTATTACATTAGAACTTAAATACATTTCACCCTACTGAGGGTGCATATGTTTGCTAGTATATATAAGTATAGTAGAGTTGGGTTTCAATCCAAATTATTTCACCAGGACCTTATCCTATACTTAACTAAGTCGATGTAATTCCTTGGTTAGAGGAAATAATAAAGGGTTATTGGAAAAGCAGTTTATCTCAGTTTAACTAAGGAATTACATCGACTTAGTTAAGTATAGGGTAGGGTCCTGAACTTGGACCCGCCTTGCCTATATCCTACGACGGTAGCCCTCACATCACAAACACCCCCAAATGCGTCTTATCTTTATATCAATAATCATGTTCGTACGACCGTTATCATTTTGTAAAACCCTTTAATTAAAAGTGAAACCATCCAAATTGTCCAAAATGCAAAAATGTAAATCCTGATTATCTGGTCTTGCTTATCCGCCAAATTCTTATTTCTCGTGTGTCTTGTCACCGCAGCTGAATAATGGACCATTTAGTTTTTATTATAAAGAAAGAAAGGGAAGAAAAGGGACATGCTACACAAAAGATATAAGAAGAAAGAAACAAAGAAACAAAGAAGGGGAATGACAGTGTCAGGAGTGAGCATGCGGAAGCGATAATGCTAATCTGTTTCAATCGATCATAATGAAAAGAAAGAAAGAAATAAAAGAATGAGAGTTAAATCCAGATTATTATGCTTTTTACATATTGAACTATTTAGCAATAGCTCTTAAGTAAACATATCAAACTTTGTAATAATCAAATCATCATAACGCGACCGTTATCATCTTGTAACACCCAGTAGTTTAAAATGTAGTCCGAATGCAAAAACGTAAATCCTGATTATCTGGTGGTGCTTATCCGCCGAATTCTTATTTCTTATGAGTGTCCTCACCTCAGCTCAAAAACGAAATGGTCGATTATGTAAATGGAGCATTTCATTTTCATCATAAATAAAGGGAAGAAAAAAGGACATGCTATACAAAAAACACAATAAGAAAGAACGAAAGAAGGAAAGAAAGAAAGATAGAAAGAGAGTAGGGGAAATAAAAGTGAGCACGCGGAAGCGATTATGCTAATCTGTTTCAATCGAACATAATGAAAAGAAGGAAATAAAGAAAGAAGAATGAGATAGAATTAAATCAAGATTATTATATTTATACACATTGAACTATTTTGCAACATTTCTTAAGTAAACATAGCTAACGTTGTGATAATTAAATTATCATACTGTGGTATATCCACAGGTCCTGCTAGTAGAAAAATAATATTTATCTGACTCTTGTTTTGCATGTTTTTTAAATAGATTTTATATTGATCAACGATCAGTCCAACCAAAATTAAGATTCGTACTTTTTATTGACGCTAGAAGGCGGTGACTGAGGGTCTACATGTCATGGGAATGACGTTAAACTCTATCTGATGGTGAGGTTCCAATTTTGGAGGTTTGAGGAATGTGGAGCACCCCTTCATCACAATTGCTTCCTGGTCCACTCTGATCCGGGTGGTAGTACCTGTTAGGGTCCCATCTATGGGTTAACTAGAAAAATGTATTTATAAAAAAACATTGAGTATCCATTAATAATGAATTTCTTTCAAAACTTTATCGGCATTAAATGGCCCACTGAGGTTGATATGCCGTAAAACAAAACAAACCAAACCAAAAGCTGATTTATTAGAATTATTGTATTAGATGTAATACTTGATACCGTATGTCAAGCCCTAGCACCTATATGATTGTCCCAACCCTATTGCTCTTATAGCAAGCTCCAACCCTTTTTATCATATGAGTGCTGGAAGGCAGTGGCTGAGGGTCTACATGTCCTGGGAATTACGTTAAACTCTATCTGATGGTGAGGTTTCAGTTCTGGGGGTTTAGGGAATGTGGAGCAACCCCTCATCACCATTGCTTCCTGGTCCACTCTGGCGCGGAGTGGTAGTACATGTTAGGGTCCCATCTATGGGTTAAATAGAAAAATGTATTCATAAAAAACATTGAGTATCCATTAATAATGAATTTCTTTCAAAACTTTATTGGCATTAAATTACCCACTGAGGTTGATATGCCGTAAAACAAAACTAACCAAACCTTTTAATTGATGAATTAATTGATTGATTGATCATCTGTCTAATTATTATTATTATTGTCCAATAACTAAATTAAAATACTGTGAAAAAAATACTGGAAAAAAAAAAGAAAAGAGAAAGCGAAACAAATGCTAAGTATATAAATTTTTCTATTGACGGTTTTTATTTATTTATTTATTTTTGAATTTTGACATGGCAACACACTTGGAACATTTGACCGGATGACAGACGATATTAGGAACATTTGTTCTCCACAAACTTTTTAGAAAAAAAGAAAAAAGAGCGAAATAAGAAATTACAGTTATTCGCCCATTTCATTCATAAAGGAGGAGAAGAAGAAAGAGAGAGAAAAAGAAGAGGAAAAGGAAATAAGAAGAGAAATTATAACCACACAAATAAAAACATAAGCACGTCCATTTCTGAAAATAAACTCTGATGATGAAGCTCATGCTTCGAAATCGATAAGACAAAAATAACATCTTTTTGTTTTTATTTTTCATACGCATTGTACTGGCCTTCAAAATATTAATATATTATAACATACTTAACAATGCTTCAAGCAAATTACCAATTGTTTTTGTTAATACTGTGGTATATCCACAGGTCCTGCTAGTCGAAAAATAATTACGATATTTATTTGACTGTTGTTTTGGATGTTTTTTTAATAGATTTTATATTGATCAACGATCAGACCAACCGAAATTAAAATTCGTACTTTTAATTGATGACTTAATTGATTGATTTATAATATTGTAATTTCTAATTGTTGTTTCTTTTTTTGTCTTTTTCAGGTTGCCTACGCGTCTTGTCTATGAAATTTCGGTCTACACACGCCCCTCCAGGCGATACACTGATCCACCCTGGAGACATCTTACATTCTATCTACTTCATAGCTTCAGGTTCTATAGAAATATCTAAAGACGAAATAGTTATGGCTATTTTAGGTAAGTGATTTCATTGATAATAATAATAATAATAATAATAATAATAATAATAATAATAATAATAATAATAATAATAATAATAATATTGAGATAAAAACAGATCACCTTATCCCGGCAAGAAGACCAGACCTAGTGTTGATTAGTAAAAAAGAAAGAACTTGTCAACTGGTGGATTTTGCAGTTCCAGCAGATCACCGGGTGAAGCTGAAGGAAAATGAAAAAATGGAAAAATACCTGGACCTTGTCAGAGAACTAAAAAATATTGAAATATGAAAGTCAAAGTGATACCAATTGTAGTTGGTGCACTTGGAACGGTCCCAAAGAGATTGGAAAAGGGTTTGGAAAGTTTGGGAATCAAAGGGAGAATTGAAACCATTCAGAACACTGCACTGCTGCAATCTGTCAGAATACTCAGAAGAGTCCTGGAGTCCTGAGGAGACTTGCTGTCACTCAGACTCCAGTGAAAGACCATCAGCTGACGCTAATGTGAAAAACTCATAATAATAAATAATAATAATAATAATAATAATCTGTCCTGGGGAATGAGAAATTACTGTGACTTTGAGGTCTAGATGAATCACCTAATGCCGGTCAGGAGACTAGACCTAGTGTTGATCAACAAGAAGGTCCACTCTGACTCAGAATGGTAGTACTGTGTTTTGTAAAAAAATGAGTTTTAAAACAATTTGATACCCACAAGAATGAATCAAACAAAATGTATTCGACATAAAATAAAGGGTTGACATACCGTAAAATACATCTAACGAACTAACGTTAGAATGCACAGACTGCACCTCTGCAGAGGGGTAAGACTCCCCAAATGGGGCCACCTGTTGGCCGTGGGTGGCGACCCGTGATGCTTAAGGATAGAACCCAGGTGTGAGCAGTCCATAACTTGCCACTTTGGCCCTTTCTTAGGCTAGACGGGTGGTCAGAGAGGCCCCCTCCGATCAATAGGCTGGTCCCGTCAAGCCCTAGCATCTATATTATTACCCCAACCCTATTACTCTTATGGCAATCCCCAACCCCTTTTTATCATATGGGTGCTAGAAGGCGGTGACTGAGGGTCTACATGTCCTGGGAATGACGTTAAACTCTATCTGATGGTGAGGTTCCAGTTTTGGAGGTTTGTGGAATGTGGAGCACCCCTTCATCACCTGGTCCACTCTAACCCGGAGTGTAGTACCTGTTAAAGTCCTATCTATGGGTTAAATAGAAAAATATGAGTTGATAAACAAAATTGAGTATCCATTAAGAATTACTTTATTTCAAAACTTTATCGGCATTAAATGACCCACTGAGGTTGATATGCCGTAAAACAAAACAAAACAAACCGAACCAAACCAGGTCATCTTTGAATCAGTGGTAGTACTGTGTTTTTAAAAAATTGAATACCCAACATAATAAATCAAACCAAAGGTTTTCGGCATAAAATAACATGCCTTAAAAACCAACCAACCAACCACAATTTGGAGTTTGTCCCCCACCCGCAAAAGGAAATTAAATCTAAATCCCTCAGCACCTCTGCTGCTTAAAATTCCCACTCTTAAATTTCAAATTCCACCCCTGGGACTTATCTGATTGAATGATCTCATAATTAAAGATGATTTTTTTTTCTTTTCTTTTTTATCATTATTATTATTATTATCATTATTATTATTATTATTATTATTATTATTATTATTATTATTATTATTGGAATAACCGTAAAAGTTTCGAGATTTACGCTTTGTCGATATACACCTAGACGGTCCGTTTTTTTATTATTTCTGCTGGTGTTCTTTTATGGGTAATGTTTGAGAATCGAAAAGCGACAGCAAAAGTTGGGAGAAGTGTGTGTGGGGGGGGGCTTTCAAAGGTAAGGAACTGGTCCAAATTAAATGGGAGAATTATAACGATATGGATAAGACACGTGTCCACCTATATATCAAGCAACTATCATCTCTCTTCTCTCTCTCTCTCTCTCTCTCTCCTCTCTCACTCTCTATCTATCTATCTATCTATCTACCTATCTATCTCATTCTTTCTCTCGCTGTCTCTCTCTAACTCTTCTCTTTCTCTCACTCTTGTCTGTCTCTGTCTGTCTGTCTGTCTGTCTCTCTCTCTCTCTCTCTCTCTCTCTCTCTCTCTCTCTCTGGTTTCTCTTTCGCGTGCGCGCTCGTTCTCACTCTCTCTATTTCTCTCTCTCTCTCTCTCTCTCTCTCTCTCACTCGCCCTCACACACACACTGTCTCACTCTCTCTCTCTCTCTCTCTCTCTCTCTCTCTTCTCTCTCTCTCTCTCTCTCTGTCACACACATACACTCACACTTTCGCCCTGTCCCTCTCTCTCTTACACACACACATACTCTCTCTCTCTCTCTCTCTCTCTCTCTCTCTCTCTCTCTCTCTCTCTCATTCACCCTCATTTTTCTTTCTTTCTTTGTTTTCTGTGTTTTCTTTCTTTATTTTAATCATGACGCATATGTCCACCCTCACGTATTTTGTTCAGATGTCAACTTGATTGCATGAAAATACAAATAAGGCCAATAAAAGATGAAAAAAAAAAACGTCCGTTAGGGGGCGCTATTAACAAAACGCTTCAAAGACGACCATTCGACTCATTAATTCTGTACGACTAATTCGATCAACGGACAGACTATTGATCAGCAACTGATCAATTGCGCTAGCAGTCGCTGTCCAAGGAAATTATGAAAGGAATTTGCCCCCAGGGGATAAATTGTGCAGGGGGGGGGGTGAAGGTAGACATTCTGATTGTGGATAGCGAGTCAATGGCCAGTACACTCGAAAACAAGAAGAAAAAAAGGCACAATGAGAAGCCAGTTGGAGGCGCTTGAACTTAGAAGGAAAAAATGCGCAAAAGAAAGAAAATCAACGTTATATGTAAGGATTGATTTTAACGGCACGTCAACCCGTCTTGTGTTATTTTATGCCTCGTGGCTTTCATATTTACATATTTTAAGTAGTGGTTTCTTTGGCGTTTTTTGGGAGAGGGGGATGTACTCACGGTTCCATCGAATTCGAATAGATAGATCGTTTTTTTATCAAATCAAGTACTACTAGTCCAGGTCAGAGTGGACCTGAGAGTAATGGAAATAAAAAAGAATCCCACTCGCCAAAATAAAAAAAAATCATCTTTATATGTTAGGATTGATTTTAACGGCACGTTAATCTGTTTTGGATTATTTTATGCATAGAGGCATTAATATTTACATATTCTATATAGTTGCTTCTTCAGCGTTTTTATTTCTTATTTTTACAGACTTCTAAATATGTTTAATATTACATTTAAACAAAGTCCAGAGCCCTATTCCTATAAGGATCTATCACAAATGAATAAAAATGACCTTTTCATTTAAAGTTACCTGTTATTTCCATTAAATCAAAGACTTCTAAATATGTTTAATATTACATTTAAACAAAGTCCAGAGCCCCATTCCTATAAAAAAAAATGGCCTTTTCATTTAAAGTTACCTGTTATTTCCTTTAAATCAAAGACTTCTAAATATGTTTAATATTACATTTAAACAAAGTCTAGAGCCCCCATTCCTATAAGGATTTATCAAAAAATTGCTAAAAATGGCCTTTTCATTTAAAGTTACCTGTTATTTCTCTTAAATTAAAGACTTCTAAATATGTTTAATATTACATTTAAACAAAGTCTAGAGCCCCATTCCTATAAGGATCTATCAAAAATGCTAAAAATGGCCTTTATATTTAAAGTTACCTGTTATTTCCTTTAAATCAAAGACTTCTAAATATGTTTAATATTACATTTAAACAAAGTCCAGAGCCCCATTCCTATAAGGATTTATCAATAAATGGCTAAAAATGGCCTTTTCATTTAAAGTTACCTGTTATTTCCTGTAAATCAAAGACTTCTAAATATGTTTAATATTACATTTAAACAAAGGCTATAATTTTGGGGCTTAACTTGCAAATTGGTTGGAAAATTAGGATGACCCCGAAAAAACAGAACCCACACATTTTGTAATAAAACTGTTAATTTTAACTAGGGGGTTGGGTTAGGGTTAGGGTTTGGGTTGGGTTTAGGGTTAGTTTAATAAGAAAATAAATAAATAATTTGGGTTCTGTTTTTTTCTGGGTCACCCTGTAATATGTTTTAATTTTCCGACCGATTTGCAAGTTTAGCCCATTTGGGGTAGTTTAGGAAAATGAATGTGACTTCCGACCTGGTGGAATGAGGCGGTATAGGATGTTAAGAGTTAATAGTTACTCGTGAATTATTCCTTTAAACTCCATAGAAGTCTTTGATTTACTTATATTCATATTCATATTATTTCTATTTTTATTTTGTTTTTGTTTTTGTTTGAACTTTAATTATTTCTAAAAAAAACAATTGTCTTCAGAAATCGATTGTTTACTTATTGTTTACTTATTTGTCCCTTTTTTTCATTCTTTCTCTCTTTCTTTCAGGTAAACATGATATCTTTGGCGGTGATATTAGAGATAAGGGCGCGGCAGGAAAGTCACTCTACACTGTCCGCCCCCTTTCTTATTGTGATATCAACAAAATAGACATCGCAGAATTACGGGAAATACTACGAACTTATCCGGAATTTGCCGGAGATTTTCTTCAAAAATTCCAGCTAACCTTCGACTTAGAAAAGGTGCGTATTACCAAGCATTCATTTTTTATACATCTTATTATAATGGAGATTGTGTGTTTTTCTGTCTGTAACCGAAACTATATTCCTACTCAAGTCATAATTCCCTTAGTTATTGACATCACATTCTCCATGATTTTATTTTTATCTAAACCTCAATTATTAATAAAATTGTCTTACATTATTAATACTGTTAAACATATCTACATACTAACAACATGCAATTATATTTATATATACAACAAATAGCGGTTTATAGTGTGAACGGGAAGGCTAATTTGCATATTAATATTTAAAAATCGAATTTAATAAATATGTGCTTAGTATTATTGATTTCTAAATTGTTTGGTTTTATTTTAATGAATATAAGCAAAAATCTCTTCAATAAATCTTAAATGAAATCCATTAACAAGATAAAATAACTGTATTTTATTCTTTACTTCCTCTTTTAAACTAAATACTTAAATTAGAAAAATAACAATGAAAGACGAGAGTGATGGAAGAGTAAATTTCAATTGTTCTATTTTATCGATTATACTCCCTCTGTTTCAAATCTTTTATTATACTCCCTCTGTTCAAATCTTTTTATCTGTATTCTTATTTAGTTTCATTAGCCTTTCTAATTTAATTACAATATTTATTATTACATTAAAACTTAAATACTTGGCACACCGGAGGGTGCATATATTTGCTAGTTTACTTAATATAGTGTGGTTAATTTGCATATTGGTTTTAACAACACTAGGTTTAATCAATAATTAATTGGTGTTATTGATGTCTAATCAAGAATATGCACTCTATCCGGACGTAAGTATTTAAGTTTTAATGTAATGAAAATATAGTAAAATTAGAAAGACTAACGAAATTAAATAAGAACGCATATAAAAAGAGTACATTTATTTTAATTAGTTTCTTTATAAAATCCTTCATAGGGGAAAAAATAGAGGGGGGAAATAAAGATTTAACTCAGAAGGTTTTTGTTGAGGGAGGGGGGGCAAAAAGAAGCGAGTCCAACACCTTCTCGCAGGCTAAACTTTCTCTTTGCAAACACCGACTTCTTCTTCTTCTTCTTCTTCTTCTTCTTCTTCTTCTTCTTCTTCTTCTTCTTCTTCTTCTTCTTTCTTCGTCGTCGTCGTCGAATCCTCTAGCAGCTACCGCCGCAACAACTCGTTCTGCACTCCCCGCTTCTTGGTGTTTTCCTTCTATTATACAAGGTCTGCTTCTATCATCCGGGTGTCTGTGCTTCACATACGGGACTCTCACGTACCACCGAAGCTAGTACAATTGCCCAGTTGCCGGAATGCCCGCAGCCATCATCCGGGCATCTGGCGTTCACATACGGGATAGTGGCATCTCGATTCCAGTGCCCGCGCCATAGTGTCGCCTTTTCGCATTTTGAAGGACGCGGGTTCGATCCTAGGTCAGTCCTACACGCCAGGCAAAGGCTAGCCCACTTCCTTCGAGAATACGGCAAGTAATGAATACTTGCCCGCCACTCAACAGAATTTAATACGTTGGAGAATAAAACAATGATATTAGAGACCAATAACAAGTGATTATTTTGTAACCCCGTTTTGTAAAAGCCAATATGCAAATTAACCTTACCATATATTAGGTAAACAATTATTTCTGATATATCAGACACATTTTAAACGCACTAATAACCTGGAGGCAAATCTAACTCAGATTTTCATAGAGACATCGTTAATAAATAAAATTTATTCTATGTATTAGTGACTATAGATTAAATACTCATAGATGAAATGGCGCAATTGGTAAGGGTATTTTGACGTAAGCAGACGTAGTTTTGGTTACAGACAGACGGACACCGAATCTCCATTGTAATATATATATATATATATAAGATTTGATAATTTGCTTTAGAAGCATTGTTGAGTAAAATATATTATTATTTATTTATTTTTTTGCTTGAAGGAAATAAAATCATAAAGGAACTACGGACCATATTACCTTTAGACACCCCTTTTTGATCTCGATTAAGAAAGGACATGTTTTTCATTTACACCGTCAATATCCAGTTGTTTGTTAGGGGTGAGGGTTAGGGGTTAGAGTTAAGGTTAGGGTTTAGTTTTATAATTTTTAAAAATCTAAAAATCGTCTGTTAAAACAACCGGATGTTGACGGTGTAAATGAAAAACATGTCCTTTCTTAACCGAGATCAGTCAAACATTGGGACCACATGATCTCGATTAAGAAAGGACATGTTTTTCATTTACACCGTCAATATCCGGTTGTTTTAACAGACGATTTTTAGATTTCTTTTAGATTATAAAACTAAACCCTAACCCTAACCCTAATCCTAATCCCTAACCCCTAACCCTTAACAAACAACTGGATATTGACGGTGTAATTGAAAAACCTGTCCTTTCTTAATCGTGACCAAAAGGGGTGCCTAAATGTAATATGGTCCAAACATTGTAATAATTAAATTATCATACTGTGGTATATACACATGTCCTGCTAGTCATATATGAATGTGTTTGTGTGTCTTGTTTTATTGTAATTGATGCCGTGTCTCTTCTACGTCCACAATGATCTGTTGATAAAGAGTTCTTGGGTTTGATTTTTCAGGGAACGCTGGCCCAAATAAAAACGAAAGGAAAAGTAGACGATGAAACCTTAAGGTTTATCAGACAAAAGCGACCCAAGTTGCAATGTAAACGGAGAAATGAAATGAATGACGGTGAGTAGACGACACCATCTTTAGTTTATTCTTTTATTTATCTGTTTTTGTTTTTTTTGTTTTATTCTTTTTAAATATTTCCCATTTGACAAATACTTTTTGTTATAATAAATGAACAAGTATAAGTAAATATAGTATAATGATAAATGAACACACACGACTGGGCTTGAGAAAGCTTTATTCCACTTAGAATACAATTGCAGTTTTCTTGAGAGTTTATATACTTTCAGAAAGCTAAGGATTTACACAAAGGGGAGGTAATAATAAAACAGGGGAAGTAACTCTGAATTACCTTGTAATAATAAATGAACACACACGGCTGGGCTTGAGAAAGCTTTATTCTACTTAGAATACAGTTGCAGTTTTCTTGGGGGTTTATATATTTTCAGAATGCTAAAGATTTACACAAAGGGGGGGGGTAATAATAAAACAAGGGAAGTAACTCCCAATTACTTATTACACTTTTTTTTATTTTACATACGGTAGGTAGACGACGCCATCTATAATTTTTTTTTTATCTGTTTTTCTTTTGTTTTTTGTTTTTTAATTTGTTTGATATTTCCCATTTGATACATACTTTTTTATTTTACGTACGGGAACTTCGGATGCCTCTTATTGATGCAATAGACTGTTTCACTTGAGGACCATCTAATTTGCGAAATTCTATGGCCTTCAACATTTCTTTAGAGTTAGGATCAACTTCAATGATACCATTCGGTTCAATAGCAGAAACTTCGGGTACATAGTTGTCTCTCCTTTCACAAAGTCCAAGGTCTCCAACATTTCGTTAGTGTGAGTATCAACTTCAATGATACCATTCGGTTCAATAGCAGAAACTTCGGGTACATAGTTGCCTCTCCTTTCACAAACATAATATAAAACTAAGGGGAGATAATAAGAACTTAAATGAGAGGATATTTGACTTCGAAACAGGAATTACTGCCTTGCAAATTGTCGTAATTTGACGACCCCCGGGGAAGTTAGGACTTCAAAGAAAAATTAGGATGAAAGAAAATTATAGTCAACCCCAGTCGCTAAATGGTACCCACCTGGGTAATCGCAAGGTCCCTGGTTCAATATCGATAACCGCCAACTCAGCACATGAGCAGCACAAATTGTTCTTGTTAATCAATTCTAGGTCTGGTCTTCTGGCTTGGATAGGTGATCCGTCTTAATCTCAAAGTCCCAGAGAATTTTATGCGTTTCATTCTCAAGAACCGATTCTGGTTTATACTTATACCATTATGTTGTATGGTCAAAATTTAGTTTTTTTGCATAGTTCCCAGTGGATCACCTTGTGTGTTGACATTACTTTTCTTGTCTTTTTGTCGGGGTTCCTCTCTTGTCCAGTTTAAGAAGGGTCCAGAGTATCTCATAATGGGGACGGTCCAGATTATTATTATTATTACTGCTTCCCCCCTTGTGAGTTTTTCACAACAGCGTTAGCTGATGGTATTTCACTGATGTCTTCATGTCTCCAAGACTCTTCTAAGTATTCTAGCCGATTGCAGCAGTGCAGTAGTCTGGATGGTCTCAATTCTTCCTCTGATTTCCAGTTCCTCCAGTCTTTTTTCCAAGTTTACTGGGACCGTTCCAAGTGCACCAACTACAATAAGTATCACTTTCAATCCCATGCTACACAGCTTTTTCAATTCTCTGGCAAGGTCCAGGTATTTATCCATATTTTCATTTTCCTTTAGCTTCACCCTGTGATCCGCTGGAGCCGCAAAGTCCATAAGTTGACATGTTTTGGGGTTTTTTTTTGGGGGGGGTGTTAATCAACACTATGTCTGGTCTCCTGGCTGGAATAGGATGATCCGTCTTTATGTTTTGAGAATTTTCGCGTTTCATTCTCAAGCACAGATTCTGGTTTCTGCGTATTCTCTAGTCTCTCCTTTACAAATCGTTAAAAACAACGAAAATTAAATTGCAAACTAATAATACTAGCGATATAAGACAGAGAGCAGAATCGTTGATCTGAGTTCAAATTCAGGCTTAGCTCTTTTATCAAAAGCATGAACTTACTCTTCCCTTCGTATTTTCAAAACAGGAAGCAGGTTAAGAAAATTCTAGATATAGTTGGGATGTAGTTTACCTAGTTTTAGTTCAGAGATTAGAATCAGGGGAACAGTGATCGAATCCCGGTTGGAACTGCTCAACATTTCATACCCTCTTTTAAAAAATGGAATTAATCTGCTTTTTTATTTTTTATTCTTATTTTTGTTCTCATAATTAATCACACAACGTAAGTACAACATTCCCTTGATGCCTAAGGTCTCCTAAGAAAGGAGATGCCGACGGGACTGGATAATTTTCATACCAGGATATCATCTTCTCAAAAATCTTTTTTTTTATTTTTTTGTTGTTGTTCTTATTTTTGTTGGTGTTGTCGTTAGTGGTGATGTTGGTTTCCTCTTCTTCTTCTTTTTCTTTTTCTTCTTCTTTTTCTTCTTTCTTTTTTTCTTCTTCTTTCTTTTTTCTTTCTTTTTTTTCAGGTTCTTTGAAAAACGGTTCATGATTTTTTTTAATTCTATATTCTAACGAGATCTCGTTCTATTTTTATCGCGTGATTTAGTGTTCTCGTTGGAACGTTATTTTTTCTTTCTTATTTATATATATATATATACATTTTTTTTAAATATTTATTTATTGAATTTTCACTGAATATTTTAAAGTAAAGTTCCCGATAATCTCTTATTGCAGGCAACTCACGGAGAAAAAGTGAGTACAACAACAAACAAACAAAAAAACAGCCACAACAAAAACGGCTACTGGAATACTCGATACACTTTCTCTTTCCTTCTTTCTTATCTTTCCTTTCTTCCTTTCTTTCGCCAGCTCTTTCTTTTTCTTTTTTTTCTTGCTTTTTTTTATTCGCATTTATTTTTTAGTTTTTTTATTTATTTTTTATTTTTTTTATTTTTTTTTTTTTTTGCTTTTCTTAATTTTTTTGATATTTCGTTCTTTTTTTTTTCATTTTTAGACATTTCTTTAGCTTTTTTATTCATAACATTTTCCTTCTTTTGTTCTTTTTTCCTTTTTCTTGGTTTCTTTTTTGTTTTTGTTTTTATTAATTTATTTATTTATTTATTTGCTTTTCTTTCTTTTTTTCAGTTTCTTCTTCATAAGATTTCCTTCTTTTTTCTTGCTTCTGTAGTTCTCTCACTCTCTTTTTTTTTGGGGGGGGGTTCTGTTTTGTTTCTTTCTTTCTTTTGTCATTCCTACAATTTCGTTTCCTTTCATTTTTCCTAATTTTCTTTATATATATATATATATATATATATATATATATATATTATATTGTTTTTCTTTAATTTTTTAGGCATTCCTTAGTTTCTTCTTGATTACATTCTTCCTTCTTTTTTTTTCATTTTTTTATATATCTTTCTTTTATTTTCTTTTTTTTTTCTGCATTTCTTCAGTTTTATCTTCCTTATATTTTTCCCGATTTTTCTTTCTTTTTCTTTCTATTATTTTTCGGTATTTTTCTGCTTCTTTTTACAATTTCCTTCGCTTTTTTTCTTTTATCTCTTTCATTTTTCATTCATTTTTTTTGTATTTCGTTCTATTTCTTTATTACATTTTCTTTCAATTACATTTCTTTCTTTCTTTTTTTTTTTTTCATTTTTCTTCTTTTTCGTTTTTTTTTTTTCCTTTTTTCTTCTTTTTCGTTTTCTTTCATTACATTTTCTCTCTGCTCTTATTTTTCTTCTTTTTGTTTTCCTTTTCACTTAAGCTTATATTATCCTTCCTTTTTTAGCGATTGATTATTACCGTGTATAATCGTGTATAAGTCGATTTTGCTTTTTGTTTAACGAAATGATCAGGCCAACATATTGGCATACATGATGAATATTCCTGCTTATTCTCATTCTTGAACAGTTCTTATTTACCAACAATCCACATCACTTCTATGAGAAGAGGGTGTCAGATTGTTTGGGAGGAATGGAAAAACTCGAGACATGTTCTTAGAGACACAATGTTGCTTTAATCCAGTGATTCCCAAACTTTTTTCAGATTAGTGCTCCCTTGGCTTCCCAGTTAATTCCAACCACCCCTTCATACACACATACAAACACATTGGATTTCCATGAAAATCTCTCGCCATCCACCCCTATTGAGAACAATGTGTTATTTACCTGGGAAGTGGCCTGTGTGCTCGAATTGTCTAGGGTGGTGCCGTAGTAGGTCGAAGATGGACTATTTGTTTGGTTTTGGAATATAGGGTTACCATTTTAGGTTTAGTCAGATTGTCAATCTTGGTCCGTTTGTCGGCGATGAAAAAGGTTTCCGCTGACCATGATGTCTTGGTTGTATTTGCATTGCTTTTTTTGCAAAATGCGTATGTCACAATACCCTAAGGAATTGTGTAAGTTTATTGTGTAAGCTTTATTCCGAAACTTTTTCAGGTTAGTGCTCCCTTGGCTTCCCAGTTAATTCCAAGCACCCCTTCATACACACATACAAAGACATTTTTTTGTATGTGTTGTGTACAGGCATCAAGTAAACGTTCAGAATCTGACTGATTTCATATTATGTAACATAACTATGCATTTGTTTATAATTCTTATATCCGTTTTATACTCCGCCCTGTCGGCTTGGGCGTTAGAATGCACCGACTGCACCACTGCAGAGGGGTAAGACTCCCCCAATGGGGCCATCTGTTGGCCATGGGTGGTGACCTGTGATGCTTAAGGATAGAATCCAGGTGGTTGAGTAGTCCATGACCTGCAATACTCCACTTTGACCCTTACTTAAGCTAGACGGGCGGTCGGAGAGGCCTTCTCCGATTAATCGGCTGGTCACGTCAAGCCCTAGCACCTATATGATTTTCCCAACCCTATTGCCCTTATGGCAAGCCCCAACCCCTTTTTATCATATGGGTGCTAGAAGGCGGTATCTGAGGTCTTCATGTCCTGGGAATGACGTTAAACTATATATATATATATATATTATATATATATATATATTATATATATATATATATATATTAATAATCCATCACAGACACGTGTTTCCCGCTCTTCAGTGTGGCTAGACACAACTATCTTTGGCTAGGGTCGAACTCAGACTGACCGTTTGGCACCCTGATATCTTATCCCCTCAGCCACTGACAGCTGTAGCGGGACTGATGTTTCTTTTAAACTATTAAGTACATAGGTTTGTTCATGTATTTTACGGTCACTGAGAGATCAAATTTCCGGGGAAACGATCATTGCTTATATGGTTAGTAGTGAGAGTTAATTTAAATTACCAATTAGAGAGCTCATACGAAATTTATGGGAGCATATATATAATATATATATATATATATATATTATATATATATAATACCTTTGGGAAAGTTATGCCTTCAACTATTCGCTCTTTTGCTATGGATATATATATTAGGGCGGACTGGGCTCTTTTAATTTAGTTAGACAACCAGTCTTATGCAAGGTTTTTCAAACTATGAGTCCCGACCCTTCGGTGGGTTACAAAATAAATAAATTGGGTCACAAAATAAATTTGTTAAAATAAGTCACGAAAATAATTAAGAAAATAAAAATAAACGCACCATAATTTATGCTTGATCATCATCATCATCATCATCATCATCATCAGAGCCCGCTGGCAGCTTGGATTTCCATGAAAATCTCTCACCATCCATCCCTATTGAGAACAATGTGTTATTTACCTGGGAAGTGGCCTATGCGCTCGTATTGTCTAAGGTCGTGCCGTAGTAGGTCGAAGATGGTCTTGATTTGGTTGGTTTATTTAATTTCGGAATATAGAATTACCACTTTAGGTTTAGTCAGATTGGCAATCTTGGTCCGTTTGTCTGCGATGAAAAAGGTTTCCGCTGACCATGATGTCTTGGTTGTATTTGCATTGCTTTTTTCACAAAATGCTTATGTCACAATACCCTCATGAATTGTGTAAGTTTATCAATGCGTATTGAATTTATTGTCATAGTCAAAATCATTAAGTCTGTCTGTAATTGAAACTACATCATTTCTTATGTCACAATACCCTCAGGAATTGTGTAGGTTATCAATGAGTATTTTATTTATAGTCATAGTCAAAATTATTAAGTCTGTCTGTAATTGAAACTACATCATTGCTTATGTCACAATACCCTCAGGAATTGTGTAGGTTTATCAATGAGTATTTCATTTATAGTCATAGTCAAAATTATTAAGTCTGTCTGTAATTGAAACTACATCATTGCTTATGTCACAATACCCTCAGGAATTGTGTAGGTTTATCAATGAGTATTTCATTTATAGTCATAGTCAAAATTATTAAGTCTGTCTGTAAATTGAAACTACATCATTGCTTATGTCACAATACCCTCAGGAATTGTGTAGGTTTATCAATGAGTATTTCATTTATAGTCAGAGTCAAAATCATTAAGTCTGTCTGTAATTGAAACTACATCATTGCTTATGTCACAATACCCTCAGGAGTTGTGTAAGTTTATCAATGAGTATTTCATTTATAGTCATAGTCAAAATCATTAAGTCTGTCTGTAATTGAAACTACATCATTGTTTAATGTCACAATACCCTCAGGAATTGTGTAGATTTATCAATGAGTATTTCATTTATAGTCATAGTCAAAATCATTAAGTCTGTCTGTAATTGAAACTACATCATTGCTTATGTCACAATACCCTCAGGAATTGTGTAGGTTTATCAATGAGTATTTTATTTATAGTCATAGTCAAATTATTAAGTCTGTCTGTAATTGAAACTACATCATTGTTTATGTCACAATACCCTCAGGAATTGTGTACGTTTATCAATGAGTATTTGATTTATAGTCATAGTCAAAATCCTTAATATTAATACATAGAATAAATCTTATTTATTAACGACGTCTCTGTGAAAATCTGAGTTAAATTTGCCTCAAAACAGCCCATGTTATTAATGCGGTTAAAATCTAACAACGTGTCTTATATATCACTAAGAAATAAAGGTTTACATAATATATGGTGTGGTTAATTTGCATATTGGTATAAGATGGTATTTGATCACTTCACTAATTTTGCTGGTGAATTTGGACACATATGAACATCGACTTATACACGGGTATACACGGTATTTTTCTAATTTATTTATTTTTATTTATTTATTTATTTATTTTTATTCATTTTTTTTGGCTACTTCTCTACATTTTTCCATAAATGTCGGTAGCAGACGATAAATAGTTGAAATGCGCAGATGTCACGTTTTGCAATGCCGTCTTTTCGCCATGTTTTTTTATCATCCACCTTATTTTTTCTCTCTCCTCATAACGGAAAAATATTTTTTTTCTAAAAACAAACCCTGTCTTCCCGATTAACATCATTATCGAGTCGCCATTATCGGATTTTTATTATCAGTCCCACTGCATCAGTTTCTCTAATCAGTCGCATCTTCTATCACGGTCTTTATTAAATCATTCCCGAATAATAACCGTTTATATACCCAACAGACATCGCATTAAATTATGCCTTTAATGTCTCTCATATAATATATATATATATATATATATATGTGTGTGTGTGTGTGTGTGTGTGTGTGGTGTGTGTTTCGTATATACATACATATATATATATATATATATATATATGTATATATATATATATACATATATATATGCATATATATATGTATATATGCATATATATATATATATATGCATATATACATATATATTTATGTATACATGAATATATATAGATATATATATACATACATATACATATATAAACACATATATATACATATATACATAAGAATAACATATATATGTATATATATGTATATATGTATATATATACAATATATATATACCTATGTATATATAAACACACATAGATATACATATATATACATCTATATATGAATATATGCATGTATACATATAAACAGGTATATATATAAACACATATATATACATATATATGTATATATACATATAAATATATATATATGTATATATGCATATATATATGTATATACATATATATATATATACCTATATATATAAGCATATATATATACATATATATACATCTATATATGAATATATGTATATATACATATACATATATATGTATATATACATCCCCATACATATACATATATATATATATGTGTGTGTATAAATACATATATAGATATACATATATATATATATTTACATAGATATATGTACATATGCATATTTATATATATACACACATGCACATACGTGAAATATATATATATATATATATATATATAATATATATATTATCTGGCAAAGAGAAACCGCAGATCTTTATCAATTAGTCAGCGAATAAAAAATCCTTTTAATATATCCTCATTAAGATCGTTTTATCACTGAAGTTAACAACATTTCCCATCTCCGCAATCTGTATTGCTGGAATAATTCAAACCAGTCTCACTACGATTTGCCAGACCCGGTCTCTTTAACTTTATAATGTTATCTGAAAAGATACAAGATGGCGGCATCTCCGCGTTGGAGATTAACCCTCTGATGGTAAGCGTCGGAAATTAGTAATAAAATGTAATCTTATAGGTTAATGTCTCCGCTGAACCTGCTCGTTCGGACTTCCTGTGCGCACGTTGTGTTTTTTTTACCTCAAATTTAAAATATCCTATTCTAGAATTTATTCTATATTCAAATTAAAATTTCCCATTCTATAATCTCTTCACTATTCAAATTTCAAAAAATGTCCTTCCAGAATTTATTCAAATTTAAATTCACCATTCTATAATTTATTCACTATTTGAATTCAAAATTTTCTATTGTAGAATTCATTCAATATTCAAATTTAAAAAGAATTTCCTTCCAGAATTTATTCAAATTTAAATTCCCCATTCTATAATTTATTCACTATTCAAATTTAAATTTCCTATTGCAGAATTTATTCATATTCAAATTTAAATTCCATATTCTATAATTTATTCACTATTCAAATTTTTAAAAATTACTTCCAGAATTTATTCAATATTCAAATTTAAATTCCCCATTCTATAATTTATTCACTATTCAAATTTAAAATTTCCTATTCTAGAATTTATTCAATTTTCCAACTTAAAATAACCGATTCTAGAATTTATTTTCAATTTAAAATTTTACCTTAATGAATTCATTTAATTTTCAAAATTTAAAATTACCTATTGTAGAATTTATTTACTTTCCAAGTTTAAATTTGCCTATTTTAGAATTTATTTAATTTTCAAATTTGAAATTGTATATTTTAGAAATTATTCAATTTTAAAATCTAAATTTGCTTGGCTAGAATTTAATTTTCAAATTACAAATTGCATTTCTCTGAATGTTTGAGATGAGGCTTGATGATGATTAGTATTATCTGCGTAATGGCTCCCGATTAAGACAAGAAAGTTCCTGAGTTCGAAAAGAGGGTTCCCGATTCCGAGAAGGTTCCCGAGTCCGACAAGAAATACCTGGAGAAGGCCGGAGGGTATATCGACCGAAACGTTGTACAAATAACAATAAAGATGAGCACAATAGTCCGAATAACGCAGATAATACTAAAAATTGCATATTATTTATTTGCAAACCCAACATTTATTACTGCTGAAAGGACTCTTTTCAAATCATTCGGTTTTTGTTTCATCGTCAAATAAGTTTATGTTTCAAAATGGCGTTTTTTTTTTAGTAAATCATGGCCTTAGTATTACTTGGATTATTCGAACTATTGTCCCCATCTTTTTTGTTATTTGTACAACGTTTCGGCCGATGTGCCATCCGGCCTTCTTCAGGTATTTCTTGTAGTCAAATTTACTATAAGTCCTCATTTATTTTCGTGGAAACACGGTAGCAATAAAATGATACTTCACACTCCTCAGAACTGGGGCGTCTCTGTATTAATCGTATTTTTCGGACTGTTGTACTTATCTTTTTTGCTATAAATACAAGATTATGGCCGATGTGTCTTCGGGCTTTCTAAAGATGCTTCGTGTAGAACTCGAGAACCTTTTTGTCGTAATCAGGAGTCTATGGAGATCATGGAACTGATTCCTTTATTCAGTCCATCTATCTATCTATCTATCTCTAAATTTATCTCTCCCTCTAAATTACTATCTAAATTTCTCTCTCTATTTCTCTTTAAATTTCTCTCTCTCCCTCCCTCCCTCCCCCTCTCTCTCTCTCTCTCTCTCTCAAAATATCTCTCTCGAATTCCCCTCTCTATATATCAATTTCTCTCCCAAAATTTCTCTCTTTCTCTCTCAAAATTTCTCTATCGAAATTCCCCCTCTCTCTCTCTCTCTCTCTCTCTCTCTCTCTCTCTCTCTCTCTCTGTAAATTTTTCTCTCTCTCTCCCCCAAATGTCTCTCTTTCTCTCCCAAATTCATCTCTCGAAATCCCCTCTCTCTCTCTCTCTCTCTCTCTCTCTCTCTCTCTCTCTCTCTCTCTCTCTCTCCTCTCTCCCTAAACATCTCTCTTTTATTCAAAATACATGACGCACAAGACAAAGACTGTCGGTTGGGCAAGCACAAATTTCCATCGTTCAAATGATACACTGGCAGTGACGCACAATTCAGAACTTGTTGTTTTTCTTAATGCAATTAACTTTAAAACCAGCAAAAAGAAAATGGCCACCTTTTTACAACGCCAAAACAACGAATGGAGGAATAACACTGAATTGAAGTGCGAATGCAAATCAAACACAAATTCCTTTGTGCCTCTTGTTAAATGATGAAAATATCTTAAAAGTATGTAGAAAAAATAACTAAAAGGTTTTATTCTAATCATTATTATACAAGGAATAATTAACAATAATAATAGTGGTCGACATTATGACAGGGGACTGTCTTTGTTGACTCTAGTAGTAGTAGTAGTAGTAGTAGTAATGTATTGAATAAACTTCACAAATTTTATTATAAAAAGGCGCAGAGGTTTTTCAATTCTTTTCAAGCAAACTGCTCAGCTATAACACTTCAATATGTTGAAAAAGGAATTTTTAAAAGGCTTTGTAATATTGCTACTACGTTATAATTATTAAAAAAAAGTTATAAAGACTTCTATGAAGCAATGGTTAGCAGGCTGGTCTTGAGGACTGTTACGATTTTTGTCGCCATTTTAGGCTCAGCTCAGTCGGTAGAGTGTTCGGCTAGTGAATCACAAGGTTCTTGGTTCGATACCGGCCCTCACCAACTCAGCGAATGAGTAGCACAGGGGTCTGTGCGGTAAAGTGAGGCGCTTCACCTCAGATGCTAAAATAATCTCCTTGGTCTAGCCCTAGTGAAAAGGGGATATACTCCCTCGCTGATTGGCTGATACCGATATTAGGCCGCCTCGACAACTTTACTTTTACTAGGTCTCATATTGGCAAATTCAATGGTAGAAAAGGGTGTAGTCTCAATTCAATGGTAGAAAATATTACGTGTCTAATGTGTTGAACTGCCACAGCGTAGTAAGTGAGTTCTGGTCGTTATTTTAGGCGATTAGGTCTTTTCTTAGTAAATCCAATGGTAGAAAAGGGTTTAGTCTCAGCAGTAGTAAGTTTTACGATTCTGTCTGACATTTTAGGCATTTTGGTCTCCTATTAGTGAACCGATGGTTGAAAAGGGTGTACTCTTAATTCAACGGTAGAAAAGTATGCAGTCTCAGGAGTAGAAAATATTACGCCATTTTAGGTATTTAGGTCTCTATTGGTTCATCCAATGGCAGAAAATGTTTTAGTCTCAATACGAGAATGTATTATGTTTCATTTCACCATTTTAAGAGTTTAGGCCTCTATTGGTAAATCGAATGGTAGAAAAGGGTTTAGTCTCAATCCAATGGTAGAAAGTGTTTAGTCTTAATCCAATGGTAGAAAAGGTTTAGTCTTAATCTAATGGTAGAAAAGTGTTTAGTCTCAATCCAATGGTAGAAAGTAGGGAGTATAAAATATTACGTCTCAATTAAATCCAATGGTAGAAAGGGGTTAGTCTCAGGAGTAGAATGTATTTCGTCTCAATCTAATGTTAGGTTTAGGTCTCACTCCGTCTAAGATAAAATCCAAGGTAAAACCCGCCCTGTACTGCACCTGTGGTAAGACTCCCTAAATGGGGCTACCTGTTGGCCGTGAATGGCGACCCGTGATACTTAGAGATAGGGCCCAGGTGGTTGAGCAGTCCTTGACTTGCAATACTCCACTTTGGTCCTTTCTTAGGCTAGACGGGCGGTCGGAGAGGCCCCTCCGATCAATCGGCTGTTCACATCAAGCCTTAGCACCTATATGATTACCCCAACCCTATTGTCCTTATGGCAACCCTTTTTATCATATGGGTGCTAGAAGGCGGTGGCTGTGGGTCTACATATCCTTCTTTTTAAAGTCAGGCTGTTGTTGGGGTCACCATATATATATATATATATATATATATATATATATATATATAGTCATCCACAGACACGTGTTTCGACTTAACAAGTCTCTTCGGTGTGGCTAGACATTTGTAAGCTACCTACAGCCGGGATTGAAATCCGATCGGTTCAGTGTCAGTCAGACACCTTAACCGCCATCACCCACAGAATCGAAGGGGATTTTAACTGTTTTAATAGACACATCACTTTGTATGTAAAGGCCACCATAGAGTGCTAGGGTGACTTTCCCAAAAAGTCTGTTTTTTATCACCCTATATAAAGAGGCTATCAAACAAACCGTCAGGCTTGTAACGTGGGTTGATGTTTTTCGGCTTGGCACTTTTTAAGTTGTTTATTTCAGTAGAATAGGAATGGAAATACATTTCAATGTAATACCATGTTTCTCCAAAAATAAGACAGGGATTATATTCTTTACTCCGAAATATAACTCTAGATTTTTTTTTTTTTTTTTAGTGGTGTCTTGTTCTTCATATATCGAAAAACGACATTACGAAGTAGAAAATTACAAAATTTCTAAATAAATATACCATTTCTCTGAGTTTTAGTAATGAGGCATGATAACACTGGTTTACAAAAAATATTTTTTGTCTGAGGCAAGAATTTAAATAAGTGTTTTTTTTTTTTACTAATTTGTGTGTGCTGAATTCAAATTTATAAACAGTTTTGCTCTATCACCTCTAGTTTTCTGACTTTTAAATAGTCTCATTTTAGTATATACAGAGTATATACGTGCTTATTTCAACAGTTGCAGTAGCTTATTACAGATAAAGCAGGATAGATAAAGAACATTGACGGAATAAATATACTTGGATGACGCAATGTACACAATTCATAGTACCGCAGACAGTTAGAAATGTGTTTTCTTAGATGATCTGCTGACTGCCAGTGCACTACTGGCCACTGCACTACTGGCTGTTGATTGAGACATGTTGGCTACGCTTAACTGCCAAAATCTGTCTTGATATATAGCTATATATATATAATGTAATGCTATCACTTAAATTTATTGCATAATAACTAAAAAAGAAGACATAAGTAACACAAATATTAGAAATTAACCCTGAATGCATATACGCCTTTATGTACAGTATGTGTACAAAATGTACAGTATGCATATCTAAAAAAAACTAGAGTGATGAGTAAAAACGGATTTCAAATCTGAATTCAGCACCCCAAATTAGGTTAAAACAGCTACTTTTGTGCTTGCCTCAATTTCTTTGTAAACCAGTGTAATTTGTATTATTTGTATTATTCAGGCTGTTGTCCTCGTCTTTGAGCAGATGACAATAAAAAATGAGGTCAATAGTCCGGATAATACAAATAATGCAAAATATATGCCATTTCTCTGAATTTTTTTACACGAGGCTTGATAATTTGTAAAATCTTGTTAAAAATGAGACCTTTTAAATCATCCAAGATGAAATGAAAAAAGGTAAACCCTGATTATCAGGTGTTGCTTATCCGCCAAATTCTCATTTTTTATGAGTGTCGTCACTTCAGCTGAATAATGGACCATACCGTTTTTATTAGAAAGAAAGAGAGAAAGGGAAGTAAAATTATATGCTGCACAGAAAAAATATAAGAAAAAAAGAAAGAAAGAAGGTAGAGGAAACATAGAGAGAGGGGATGCACGCACGGAAGCGATAACGATAATCTGTTTGAATTGAACATAATGAAAAGATGAAAAGAAGTAAAGAAAGAAAAAAAGAATAGGAGTTAAATCAAGATTATTATACTTTTTACAAATTGAACTATTTAGCAATAGTTCTTAAATAAAAATATCGAGCGTTGTAATAACTAAATTATCATACTGTGGTATATTCACAGGTCCTGCTAGTAGAGAGAGTTATATCAAGATTATTATACTTTTTACATATTGAACTATTTAGCAATAGCTCTTTAGTAAACATATCAAACGTTGTAGTAATTAAATTATCATACTGTGGTATATTCACAGGCCCTGCTAGTATTTTTAATCTCTCAGCGTTTATATAAACAGATAAAAGATTTTGTTGAGGGGGGAGGGGATTTTTTCAAACAAACATTTCCTGTACGGCCTTCAAATGACGCCTGCGCATTTCAATTCCTTCTACACTTCCTGTCCTTCCTTCTCTTTGCTGCATGTGCGTACACTAACGGTTTTTTCCAACCGAATCTGGCTGCCAAAGGGTTAAAATAAACCGCTTCGTAGAGGCCTTAGAAGATAATTTTTTTTTTTGTGTGTGTGTATGTGTGTGCATTGGCTTTGTGTAAGATGCTAGCCAAGATGGAATGCCAGGTTTTGTGACCATAGAGCCTTCTTCCCTGTCTTTCTCTTTCTTCCCTCTTTAAATCATCAAACAATATTTATGTCTTATTTTTCCAAGTTTTTAAATTTTTTTTTTATCAATTCGTGTGCATTTTTTATTGCAGTTAACGCCTGTACATGTAATTCTTCTTTCTTTTTTTTAAAATTGTATGTATTTTTCGTCTACTCTATTTTTTTTATTATTGTATAATTTCTTTTTCTATGTCATGTTTACTTCCCGACAAATCCAGGTTCGGCCATCTTTATTTTTTATCCGTTTTCAACTGGACTCATTTCCGGTGCCTCGTTTTCATTAGTCACTATTCTCCATTAAGGGCAGCCATTGCTTGTAAACGAAATAACATCGTAAAAATTTGTTAGGATTGAATTATAACGTGCAAAAAAAAAAGAAAGAAAGATTTTGTTCTTGAGTGATAAAAATGTATACACTTCCAGTGTGTATGTGTACACGTTTTCGTACACTTTTCTTTCAGCTTTCTTCTTTAACTAGTTTATTATTTTTGTCGTTTTTTCTTCAACTCTTTTTTCGCATATCCATTTTGTTTTTTCGATTTCTATTCACTAAAACTTATTTTCAGGTCTTCTTTTTTCGGTAGCATTTTTTTCTTCTTCTTTCTTGCAGCCATGTTTTAACTATTACTTCACTGGTGTTTATCTCCTTTAAACCCACCATAATATTTCTTTCTTTCTTTTTCTTTCACATTCAGTTTTCTATTCTTTCTTCTTTTTCATTTTACAGCGAAATTGTTCTTATTCTTGGGCTTTGTTGGATTGTTTGTGGGGGCGGGGTAGATTTGTTTTTGTATTTTTTTTGGGGGGAGGTGTTCGTTTTCCCTCTTCTGCATTTTTTTCTATTATCTCTTCTTTTCTAAGGTTTATCTTACTTTTTTCTTTTCATCTTCTTTCCTTTACTCATTCCCTCGTTCCTTTTTTTTTTCTTTCCTTCTTTTCTTACTATTTCTTTCCTGTCTTCCTTTTTCTTCCATTCCTTCTTTTTTTCTTTCTTTTTTTCCTTCATATTTCTTTTATTCCTTTCTTTCTTCTTTCTTCATTGTTCTTTCTTTCTTTCCTTACAATCCTTTTTTCTTTCCTTCATATTTCTTTTATTCCTTTCACACTTCTTTCTTTCTTTTTCTTTCCTTTATATTTCTTTTATTCTTTCCTTTTCTTCCTTCCATCTTTCCTTTCTTCCTTCCATCTTCTTTCTTCCTTCCATCTTTCCTTTCTTCCTTCCATCTTTCCTTTCTTCCTTCCATCTTTCTTTCTTCTTTCTTCTTTCTTTTTCTTCATTTTTCTTTCTTTCCTTCCCTTTCATCCCTTCATTTCTCTTTCTTTCTTTCTTTCACATCTCTTCATTTTTCTTTATCTAGTTTATTTTTTTATCGTTTTTTCTTCAACTCGTTTTTGCGCATATCTGTTTTGTTTTTTGTTGTTTTTTTTTTTTTTTGTTTTTTTTTTTTTTGGGGGGGGGGAGTTTCCATTCACTAAATCTTATTTTCAGCTCTTCTTTTTTCGGTATCATTTTTTCTTCTTTCTTGCAGCCGTGTCTTAACTATTACTTCACAGTTTGTTATCTTCTTTACCTTCATCATAATATTTCTTTCTTTCTTTCTTTAAGCTTTCCTGCTCTTTCTCTCTTTCATTACTTCTCTTTCGTTCAATCAACTTCCTCTCTACCTTTCTTCTTTATATTGATTCTTACTTCTTCCTTTTCTCTCTTTTCTTCTTTATTTTCCCTTCTTTCTGTTCTTTGATCTTTTCTTTTCTTTATATCCTTCTTTCTTTCTTTTCTTTCATTCCTTCTTTTTCTTTTCGTTTTGGATGCGAATTTTTCTATTTTCTTTCTCCGTTTCTTTCTTTTCATTATATCCTTCCTTTCTTTACTGTATTTTCATTTCTTTCTTTTCTGTATTTCATTTCTTTTCTTTTCTGTATTTCATTTCTTTTCTTTTCTGTATTTCATTTCTTTTCTTTTCTGTATTTCATTCCTTCTTTCTATTCTGTATTTCATTCCTTCTTTCTATTCTGTATTTCATTCTTCTTCTATTCTTTTCTTTCTTTTCTTTCTATTCTGTATTTTCATTCCTTCTTATCTTTTCTTTCTATTCTGTATTTCATTCCTTTTCTTCTTTTCTTTTCTATTCTGTATTTCATTTCCTTCTTTCTTTTCTTTTTCTTGTATTCTGTATTTCATTCCTTCCTCTTTTTCTTTTCGTTTTCGATGCCAATTTTTGTATTTTCTTTCTGTTTTCTTTCTTTGTTTGTTTCTTTTCATTTCATTATATCCTTCCTTATTTCTTTGATTTCTTTCCTTTCTACTTTTTCTTTATTTCATTTCATTCTTTCTTTTCGTTCCGGTGCCAACTTTTGTATTTTTGTGTGTTTCATTCAATTTCCCACTCAAGGCAGAAATGGACAAAAATTATCGAAAAAGCAAAAAAAAACGTCACCTTCTTGCAAAGAATGAAAATCAGAAATAAAAATGTCGTTTCGCTATTTGGTAATCTCTTAAAATTCATAGACCCAATATATGTTTGATTTACTTGGTCATTCAGGTAGAACCTTGAAATAATAACAAAATATAGTCTGCATCTTTTGCTTTCATTGGCGAATCAAATCAAATATGTGCACAATTTCAGATCAAAAACTTGTCGAGACTGTTACATGTTGAGCGCGTTTGAATCGTATAAGAGAGGAGAAGAACTTGTAGCTTTTTCCAATTTCTTTTATGTTTTTATTATTTTATTCAAAATTCATTTCTTATTTTTTTAATTTCATTTTTTTAAATTATCTTTATTTTTTACTTTTACTTTCGTTTCATTTTTTTTTTTTATTTACTTTTTCGAACACTTTGAGCGTTTGAATTGTATTAAAGAGGAAAAGAAGTTATAGCTTTTTTTAAATATATTTTTATTTATTTATTTTTTTTATCATTTCTTTTTTTTTAACTCTTTTTTATTCTATTATTTAATATACTTTTTTTTATTATTATTTAATTTTTTTTTCATTTTATTATTTAATATATTTTTTATTATTTAATATCTTTTTTTTTATTTTTTATTTTTTTCATTTTATTATTTAATATATTTTTATTATTAATATATTTTTTTATTTTATTTTTTTTATTTTTAATATATTTTTTATATTTAATATATTTTTATTATTTAATATACTTTTTTTTATTATTATTTAATTTTTTTTTTCATTTATTATTTAATATATTTTTTATTATTTAATATACTTTTTTTATTATTATTTAATTTTTTTTCATTTTATTATTTAATATATTTTTATTATTTAATTATTATATATACTTTTTTATTATTATTTAATTTTTTTTTATTATTTAATATATTTTTTATATTAATTTTTTTATTATTTAATATACTTTTTTTTATTATTTTTAATTTTTTTTTCATTTTATTTTTAATATATTTTTATTATTAATATACTTTTTTTTATTATTATTTAATTTTTTTTTCATTTTATTATTTAATATATTTTTTTTATTATTTGATATATATTTGTTTTTATCTTATTTAATATATATTTTCATTTTATTATTTCTTTTCTTTTCTTTCTTATTATTTTTCGTTTAATTTTTATTTATTTATTTTCATCTATTTTCGTTGGCATCCTTCCGTCTATTAAAGACGAAGGGGTAGTGTCCATTTTTTATCTGCAACTTTTATCTATTTTATTCCTTTACATTTTTTAGATTATTTTCCTTTTTTTTTTCCCTTCTTTTCTTTTTTTCCATTTATTCATTTATTTATATATCTATTTATATATATTATTTTCTGTTGGCAACAAGAAAAATAGATTTTATATGAGGAGAAAGAAAATGGCTATATTTTTCTTTTTGTTTTTGTTTTTTTTAATGACATATCAACCTTCGCGGGTTATTTAATGCTAAAGTCATCCTTGTAGAAAAAAAACAGTTGTAATACTATTTAGCCCATATCTTGGTTAGATAAGGGAGTTCATACCTTATCCAAATGTATTAGTCTGAAAATAAACCTAATAGTGTGATTTGAGTTCGAACTCACTTACTACGACGGTATTATCCAGTGAGTTAGCCACAACGCAATGGGGATCACTCACAAGCATGAAGACATATATATTAGGGTAGGTCGATTTTCAACTTTTAATTTACGAAGCTTTGATGAGTCTGACACACAAGACCCACGTTATTTACTGTTGTCGGGAAAAATATGAGGCGCTTATCCCGACGCAGGGGGGAGGGGCCAGTAGCGAGCTTTAGTTGGGTAGCCACTAGACCAAGTAAATAAAATGGTTGCGAAATTTAGTGGGCTTTGCAGCTAACCACTTCAAAAACGCGACCCACTGTTACTCGTACTGGGTCAAATAGTTGAGGGGACAGAACAATGTGGAATTGCACGTATAACCAACTCGCTTCCAGCTTGTACTACTGTCCTGTTCTGTTCCCCCCCACCTCGCAGCCGGACTTTTAATGCCTTGGTATAAACCACTACGAGGGGGTGTCGGTTTTAAAAAGGGAAATGGGACAATCCAGTCGGCGACCACCTCACCAACTCGATACCAAGTTATAGAAAGAGGGGGGAGAGGAGAAAATAATTCTCACACTGTAACCTGTTGTTACAAAGTGGTCACTTATTTTAATACTGACCGGCTCATCGCTGCTTGACATCTTCATTTCTTTTTCTTGTTATATACTAAGGTTTGCTAATCAAGCTCACATGACTCGGGGTGCTCATAGTACCTGCTGTTACTAAGTGGTCACCCATCTAAAATCTGAACAGGCTCATCGCAGCTTAACTTCTTCATTTCCTTTTCATGTTATTTACTAAGTTTTTAAAATTTTATATGTAAATGTATTTTAAAAAACAAGGATTTTGGAGGAGCTTCATATTAGACGATCTTTAAAACTAAATGCTCAAAAATTGGTGAAAGCTAGAAACCTACTTTTTGGTGTCAGTACTTATAATACAAATACCCAACTTTCTTCGCTGAAGTCATTTTGATATTCAAAAAAAGTTGAAAATCGACCTACCCTAATATATATAGCCCCACCTGCTCAAAAATGAATGTGAATACACACTTAGTTGCACATACACACTTATATAAAGTAACATACTTGCATGTATCCAGGGGTTAAGACCGAGAAAAAACAAATACAAAGTGCTCAATACAATGTAGAGCATTAATTTATTTTAACAATGGAAATGAGTAACCTACTCGAGTTTCATCGATTGATTCTTCAGGGTTACATCAGTTAAATTAATCGAGTTTTCGATTAATCTTAGTTGGTATAATACATGCCCGTTGGAATAGGATTTATCCTTAATGATACGCCCCATAATATTCCTTTCATTAAATAGTAATTGAAAAAATAATCCCCATAAATTAATCCAAATTTTTAATCCAATGAACAAAAATACCCAACTTTCTTCGCTGAAGTCATTTTGATATTCAAAAAAAAGTTGAAAATCGAGCTACCCTAATATATTTAGCCCCACACTTATATAAAGGATTTTGGAGGGGCTTCATATTAGACGATCTTTAAAATTAAATGCTCAAAATTTGGTGAAAGCTAGAAACCTACTTTTTGGAGTCAGTACTTATAATACCAATAACCAACTTTCTTCGCTGAAGTCATTTTGATATACAAAAAAAAAGTTGAAAATCGACCTACCCTGATATATATATAGCCCCACCTGCTCAAAAATGAATGCGAATACACACTTAGTTGCACATACACACTTAGTTGCACATACACACTTATATAAAGTAACATACTTGCACATATTTACACATATAACTGCACACAGAATGATACACATTTGTGCATATAACATATTTGCTGACATTTAATAATTCTTCATCCCTCATCCCTCACCCCCACCCCCAAGACTCATATTTAACATTACAGTATCATCAAGATAGTCTGTAAGTACTCTACAGCGTCTGGGTAAACACGAGCTTAGAAACTACCTCAAATTCGCAATATGATCGGAGACATATTTTCCAGGTATTGTTGGAAATTTCCAGTCCGTCCTTATGTTTTGTTATATATATATATACTAGCAAAAACAAAACACCCTACGGGTGTTATAAAAATTAATTTTTGAAAGATATTACCTCAGGGGTGGGAAAATTAAATAGATAAAATAAAACATATCAACCCGTCTGGGGTTATGTCATGCCTAACGGTTAGGGTGTAATACATATTATGTATTCATATTTATACTTTTTAGCAATTGGTTTTAACAATGTGTTAGCATTATTGGGGATTATGTTGTATGGTATTGATTTGTTTCATGTCTATATTCTATGGTATAATTTTATTTCTTTCAAAAAAGAGAGAATATCCTCCATGTTGACATTTTCAAACAGATCTTTCATATTGTTTGCTTTAAAATAACGGTTTCTGACGTGAGCAAAAAAAGCCGCATTCCATGAATAAGTGTTTAACTGTCAAAGGTGTTTGACATGTTTCACGTTGTGGTTGTTGTTCTTGTTTGAGTATATAGTAGTGTGTTAGTCTTGTATGACCAATGCGTAATCGGGACACAATGACTTGTTCCTTTCTAGACTTCCTTAAAGTTGGTCTCCAGCTTCTTAAATCACGATTGAGTAATAATGGATCCGCGGGACTAGCTTTAAAAAAAAAAACCCTCTACCCTGGCGATGCCGGGTAGCCGCTTCTAGTATATGTATATGTGTGAGTGTTTTATTTTATTCTATCTTTTTTTTTTTTTTTTTTTTTTTTTTTTTTTTTACAGTGTCATACTTTTTCTTATTTACTTTGATGCGAGAGACATGTTACTTCTTAGCTCCGATAATTCATTTCTGTCTTTTCTTGATTTCTTCTTTACTTGACATTCTGGTTTCCATCGAGTGTTTGTTTTTTGTTAAGTTGTTGTTTTTTTTTTCTAAGTGTCATTTATACTTACCGAACAGCAAAACTGGGAGATAGCAGGATAGCAGCAGACAATTCCTGGGGGATTAGTCCATTAACTTTCCGCTAGATGGCGCTGTTACACTTATTTATTTATATATTTCTCTCTAAAAAAAAAAGCAACATATTTCAGAATAATAAGGAAGCCTAACATATGGAAAATTGAGTTTAATATTGTGTTATGGCAGATATATTCTACGAAAAACTTACACTCTCTCTCTCTCACTCTATCTATCTATCTATCTATCTCTTTTATATATATATATATATATATATATTATATCTGAGCCAGTCAGTATCTATCTCTCTCTCTCTCTATATATATATATATATATATATATATATATATATATATATAATATAGAATCTGAGCCAGTCAGTATCTCTCTCTCTCTCTCTCTCTCTCTCTCTATATATATATATATATATATATATATATATATATATATATATATATATATATATAATCTGAGCCTGTCAGTATCTATTTATCTCGCTCTCTCTCTCTTTATATATATATATATATATATATATATATATATATATATATATATATATATATAATCTGAGCCTGTCAGTATCTATTTATCTCTCTCTCTCTCTTTATATATATATATATATATATATATATATATATCTGAGCCTGTCAGTATCTATTTATCTCTCTCTCTATATATATATATATATATTAATCTGAGTCTGTCAGTATCTCTCTCTATTAATATATAATATATATATATATATATATATATTAATCTGAGTCTGTCAGTATCTCTCTCTCTATATATATATATATATATATATATATATATATATATATTCTCTCTATATATATAATATTAATATATATATATATATATATATATATATATTTAATCTGAGTCTGTCAGTATCTATCAAAGAAACCCAACTTATTCATAAATATTGCATAAAAATCAACCCAACCCAGCTGCCATAAAAAATACCTGACTCAAAACGTACATGGTGCGATATGTAAATTAATCATCGATTTCACCCATGCGCTTTGTTTGTTTCCGGTTTTGTCTACTCTCCACTAAACTAGTGTCATTATTTGGATACTGCCAGTCAGTAAAGCGCTACTAATACGCTGTCTTAGCGAGTGCCGGTATTAAACCGGGGACCATGGGGTTCCCAGGCGGACGCTCTTCCAACTGAGCTAAACCGGATATATCTATATCTATATATGAGGTGCGTGAAAGAGAGAGATAGTGATAGATAAATAAATATTAACAGTCTTTGATAGATTGGCCAATCAGAGACGTATGTTCGGGGGGGGGGTCTGGACCCCATAAAAAGAAGACCCGAAGATGGAACAACAGACCGCCAGCCGAGTCAGGCACACAGAGATCGTGAGCTCGCCATAGCTCGGGGCCCTTGAGACCACTTTGCCGATACCCTCCGCTATCTTGCCACTCGGTACCGAACTGATCATAGAAATCTAGCTGTAAATCGCCAGTCAACTAACAAAAGAAACTACCTCCGTACCCTATAGTATTATATAATCTTTAATCCCTATTCTCATACAAACATTCAAATTCTAAATTTTTCCATTTTACTATTTTGTATAAGCTGACACTGTAATTATATCAGATTAAAATGATGCAATAAAATCTAAATGAACGGGATAATCCCAAGAGGGAAAAAGTCAGTTTCTGTCATAGAAAATATAAATAATGATTTAAAATTTTCGAATTGTTGTTTACTTGGAAAAGAGTAAAAAAAAAAAAAGAAAGAAGGTAAGTGTTAGAGAGAGTTATCTCCCCCTAACGATTAAAACCGGATACTCTCTAATAAGGAGGGAGACAAAATACTAACTGTCAGGCAGACAAGGACAGCCCCATATGTGACCACACGTATGATACATCAAGCTGAACTGTTATCGAAAACCATCCCACTGTATTCCCTGTCAGTGAGAATAAATAAAACAAATATTGTTATTGTTAACATATTCACTTTTTTTATAATCATTTTTGTAAATCCTACATATCGGGATATAACAAAAAGAAAGAAAGAAATTTTAAATGTAGAAAGAAAGAAAGAAAGTCTTGGATGACGAAAGAAAGAATGAATGAAATAAAGAAAGAAAGAGTGGTATGAAGAAAGAAGAGAAAGAACGAAAGTGTGGTATTGATCGCAACGTTTTGTCAGGTGACTACCACTCCTTCGTCCATTGTCCATTTGTGGGCTCGTTCATCACTCTTTAATCCCGCCAAAGTCCTGCATATCCTAGAACATATCTGGCACACATAACGATCGGTGTTGATTGCGTCGACAGGTGTTGTATATTCATCATTGTCCTTATGTTGATGATCATGCCGGGTCTTAGAGTGTGACATGGTAGAGTCAATAATTGCAGTCGGGTAGCTCTCATGTGATTTTATGTGATTGACCAAGCCCGCCTTTGACAATAGGGCCCAAGTCAACTCTTCACAGATCCACACATCACCAGAATTGGCTAGCAGAGTTTTACGTTTTCGGTACACCTCTCCTTGCAGCTTCAAACAGTTCTGCACCCCTGTATATCGCAGCCCTCAATTGCCCGCGATCAGATGTCAGGGACTCCCAATTATCGACGGGAATACCAAATCACACTAGACACTCCTTCACACTATCACGAAACCGTTTATTTTATTTATTTATGAAAGTGTGGTATGAAGAAAGAATGAAAGAAACAAACAAAGAAAAAAGGGTGTCTCGAATGTAATGTGTTGGATGAAGAAGAAGAAAGTGATGTATGAAGAATGAAAGTTTTGGAAGAAGAAAGAAAGAAGGAAAAAAGAAAAAGAAAACGAAAAAAAAAAAAAATGTTGGATAACGAAAGAAAGAAAGAATAAAATGGAAATGAAGAAAGAAAGACAGTTTTAGAAGAAAGAAAGGAAAAAGAAAAACTAAGTCTTGAATGAAGAAATAGAAAAGAAAGAAAGAAAGAAAGAAAATGTTTGGAAAGAAAGAAAGAAAGAAAGAAAGAATTAAATGAGGAATGAAGAAAGAAAGACAGTTTTAGAAGAAAGAAAGGAAAAAGAAAAAAACTAAGTCTTGAATGATGAAATAAAAAAGAAAGAAAGAAAGTAAATGTTGGATCAAGAAAAAAGAAAGAAAGAAAGAAAGTGTTAGACGACGAAAAAAGGAAAAGAAAGAAAGAAAGAAAAGATTTTGGAAGGAGAAGTAAAAAAGTAAAGTTGACGAGCTGGCCTAATGACGGTATCAGACAGACAACAAAGGAGTCTATCCCCTTTTCACTAGACCAAAGAGATTGTTTTTGCGTCTGATGTGGGGCGCCACACCTACCACCAGCTACCCATTTTACTGCACATATCACTGTGCTACTCATACGCTGAGTTGGCGAGGGCCGGTATCAAACCAGGAACTTTGCGATTCTTATGCAAGTGCTCTACCGACTGAGCTAAACCGGCCCTTTTGGATGTAGAAAGAAAGAGATAAGGAAAGTGAGAAAAAAATGCTAGATGAAGAAAGAAAGGAAAATATCAGATTCAAATGATGCAATAAACCCCAAAATTAATGAGATAATCCAAAGGAAAAAAAAAGGTCACTTCCTGACATAGAAAATATAAATAATAATTTTTCAAATTTTCGAATTATATTTTTTACAAAGGAATGAATTTAAAAAAAAAATTTAAAAAAAAAAAATCGTTGAGAGAACTACAAAAGAAAAGAAAAACAACAATAAAAAAACACATACTACACGACGATTAGAAAGTTAGATTGTTTTAGAGAGGAAGATGGCGATCGAATATTGGCGCCATCACGAGACTTAACCAGTCACGTGACTTGTTGGTAACTGTTCGATCGGGATCCGGCTTTGCAATAAAATGGTTGCGTATTATTAATCTACTGATAGATAAAAACGTTTGATAACGACGTTCCTCTCATTTTTTCTATGTGTGTGTGGGGGGGCTTTATAGGGTTAAAATAATGAAACTGCTTGATGAAAGAAGAAAGAAAGAAAGAAAGAAAGAAAGAAAAAAATTGTAGAAAGAGAAGAAAGAAAAAAAATTGTAGAAGAAAGAAAGAAAAAAGTTTGTAGAAAGAAAGAAAGAAAAAAATTGTTGTAGAAAGAAAGAAAGAAAAAAAAATTGTTGGATGAAAAAATAAAGGAAGAAAGAAAGTATTCTATGAAAGAATGTGCTGGAGGCAGAAAGAAAAAAAGAAAGAAAGAAAGAAAGAAAGAAAGAAGCTGAAGAAAGAAAGAAAGAAAGTTTCTGCTGAAAAAAAGAAAGAAAAGAAAGTTTCTGCTGAAAAAGAAAGAAAGAAAGTTTCGCTGAAAAAGAAGAAAGAAAAAAAGAATGAAAAAAGAAGTTTCCGCTGAAAAAAGACAAAAGAATGAAAGAATGAAAGAAGAAAGAAAGAAAGAAAGAAAGAAATTTCCGCTGAAAAAGAAAGAAAAATAAAATGAAAGAAAGAAAGTTTCCGCTGAAAAAAAGACAAAAAAGAAAGAAAGAAAGAAAGAAAGAAAATGTATCCTAGGGTTAAAATAAAGTTTCAAAACGATTTTTATTATTGGTTTGTTGTCAAAGTTTCGAAGCCGATGAAATTCATTTTCTGGGTGGAAGTTGTTTTTTCTATTGAAGGAAAAATTATTTGCAAAAGAAAAAAAGAATTTAAAACACTATGAACGGGAATTGGAACAATTTAAGAAAATAAATAAAGGATGGAAGTAGTAAGAAAATGATGAACGGAGAAAGAAAGAAAAAAATAAGTAAATCAAATTGAATGAAGAAAAAAAAGAAAGAATGAATGAAAAGAAAGAAAGAATGAATCTGAAAAATAGTGCTAAACGAAAAAGAAAGAAACTTTGGTAGAAATAAATAAATAAAGTGCTACAGAAAGAAAGAAAGAAAGAAAGAGAATGTAGGATGAAAAAAGAAAGAAAGATAGAAAGTGTTTGAGCAAGAAAGAAAGACAAAAAGAAGGTGAAGAATGTAAAAAAGAGAAAATGCTGGATGAAGAAAGAAAGAAAGAAAGAAAGAAAGAAAGAAAGATAGTTTTGGATGAAAAAAATAATGAAAGAAAGTTGCAGAAGAAGAAAGAAAGAAAGAAAGTGTTGGATGGAGAAAGAAAGAAAGAAAAAAGAAGGAAAGAAAGAAAGAAAGAATTGGATGGAGAAGAAAGAAAGAAAAAAGAAGGAAAGGAAAGAAAGAAAGAAAGATTGGATGGAAAGAAAGAAAGAAAGAAAGAAAGAAAGAAAGTGTTGGATGGAGAAAGAAAGATTGAATGAAAGAAAGAAAGAATTGAGATAAAGAGTAAAAACTAAAAAAGAATAATGAATTCAACTGAACAAAGAAAGAGAATCCAAAATGGAGGTTTTCAAATCAATAAAACTAACAGTCAGTTCCCCATTAGTCAGTTCAGCAAAATTCCCATCATATATGCAGAATATTAGATTTCCAAATACACCTCCCCCTCCTCCTCCCCCTCTTCCTCCTCCCTCTTTACTTAATTCAAAATAATATCTAACTTTTATTTATGACCGTTCTCTCGTTGATCTTGTTTCTCTGGCTTTTTCCTTCGTCGTTATTTCGAATTTTCTTTATAATTCAATTCACCTCTTATACATTTTAATTCCCTTCTTCTTCTTCTTCTTCTTCTTCTTTCTTCTTCTTCTTCTTCTAAGTGTTTCTTGCTTTTCTCTATAGAAAGGAGATCTGAGGAATCAGTTCTCGTGACGTATTCGATTCATTAATCATATACCATCTAACGTCTCCTTTTAAAAACTGTTTGGTAGTTATGAATTGAAAGACGAGAAACACTGGCAACACTTTTCATTTTAAGAAAATAGAGAAGAGAGAAAGGGAGAGATAGAGAGAGGTAGAGAGAGAGAGAGAGAGAGAGAGAGAGAGAGGGGGGATTGATATTAAGTAAGCCCGTTCAAATTATGTATCTTCTTTCTAGACTGTAATCCCAGCATGCTTTGCACAAAGAATAAATCCGTATAAATAAATAAATGAATTACTAAATAAATAGATAGATAGATAAACTATGGCAAAGAAAAGAAGAGAGGGAGAGAGTGTGCGTATGTGAGGGAGAGAGAGAGAGAGAGAAAGAAAAAGAGAATCTTCTTTTTAGACTGTAATCCCAGCATGCTTTGCGCAAAGAATAAACCCGTATAAATAAATAAATGAATGGATAAATAAACAGATAGATAGATAGATAGATAGATAGATAGATAGATAGATAAGCTATGGCAGAGAAGAAAAGAGAGTGAGAGAGAGAGATAGTGTGTGTGTGTGTGAGAGAGAGAGAGAGGAGAGAGAGAGAGAGAAGAGAGAGATTGATATTAAGTAAGCCCGTTCAAATTATGTATTTTCTTTCTAGACTGTATAATCCCAGCATGCTTTGCGCAAAGAATAAACCCGTATAAATAAATAAATGAATGGATAAATAAACAGATAGATAGATAGATAGATAGATAGATAGATAAGCTATGGCAGAGAAAAAAAGAGAGGGAGAGAGAGTGTGTGTGTGTGTGAGAGAGAGAGAGAGATAGAGAGAAAGAGAAAGAGAGAGATTGATATTAAGTAAGCCTGTTCAAATTATGTATCTTTTTCTAGACTGTAATCCCAGCATGCTTTGCACAAAGAATAAATCCGTATAAATAAATAAATGATTTGATAAATAAATAGATAGATAGATAGATAGATAGATAGATAGATAGATAGATAAACTATGGCAGAGAAAAGAGAGAGTATGTGTGAGAGAGAGAGAGAGGGGGTGATATATATAGAAAGAAATATTGAGAAAGCCCGTTCATATTATGTATCTTCTTTCTCGACTGTAATCCCAGCATGCTTTGCGCAAAGAATAAACCCGTATAAATAATTAAATAAGTAAATAAATAAATAGACTGATAAATAAACTATTTCAGAGAAAACTGCGATTATATACAAACAGCATTCATAAGTTTTATTTTTTATAGTTATTTTTTTTTTTTTTGAGGATTTTTTGTTTTTGTTTTTTTCTTTTCTTTTGTTAACATTTTTGAAAAATTTTGAAATCGTCTCATTTCTTGAAGATGGGTAGAGAAAAAGGTTTGAGATTGTTCATTTAATATAATTTAAAATGCATGCTCGTCAATAGGAAGTGTAATAAGATATACAGAGATTAAATGAAATATAATAAAATATGAGTATATGCGTATGTATGTGTGTGCGTGTATGTGGTGTGCGTATGTATGTGGTGTGCGTATGTATAGATAAGTGTGTGTATGTGTTTCTGTGTGCGTTCGTTATTATTTCTTTAATATTTATCACGATCTTTGTAAGTCTTATTAGGCTTCCATTTGATATCAATGCATTATGTTAATATATATATATATATATATATATATATATATATATATATATATAATATATTGAAGTGTGAGTTCCATGTATGCTTCTCATATAGATTAAAGTATCTTTTGTTTACGTTAGTTCAATATAGAGGGCGTACTATTTTATCTATATATCGATATATATATATATATATATATATATATATATATTATATATATATATATATATATATACATACGTATATATATATATATACATATATATATATATATATATATATATACATATATATATATATATATATAATATATATATACATACATATATGGATATACACACATATATATATCAATATATATATAGATATATATATATATCGATATATATGTGTGTGTGTATATCTATATATCTATCTATATATATATATATATATATATATAATATATGTATATGATATCAATCA
Organism: Doryteuthis pealeii; assembly: GCA_023376005.1. NCBI lineage: Eukaryota > Metazoa > Mollusca > Cephalopoda > Myopsida > Loliginidae > Doryteuthis > Doryteuthis pealeii. The sequence continues at coordinate 68,691,179 of CM042170.1, read as the reverse complement.
CAGTATATATTTATATTTTACAATATAGATCAATGTTCATAGATGTATCAGCATGATCGCTGATAATGAACATTGATATGATTGTATAATATATATATATATATATATATTATATATATATATATATATATATATCTTGATATATCAATTCTTATACAAAAGCTGAGTGAATCAATGATTCTTTCCTAAAGATGTTTTCCTAATTAAGTTTAATGACAAAAATACATGCCAAAATATTCCTTAGTTCTAGGATTGAAAACATTCCATTTTAATTAGATATAATTGAACCAAAAACAGACACGTCTCTTACTTCACATTTTGCCTGTCTCTTTACTGCTCTCTATATATATCTTGATTAAAATCTTATATATGTTAGTTTTCTCTGAGAAAAAGAGATATTTGAGAGTATGAGAGGGAGATTGAATTTCCCAATTTATGTTATATACCCACAGGTTGGGTATGTACACAATGAAGGTTCTTTTGATAGAAAGAGGAGAGAGAGATAAATAGGGTATCACAGAGATGAGATGCATAATTACTTACTTTCTTCTTCACTTGTTTGGCCATTCGATCGTCCTTGCTTGTTTTTCATTTCTTGATTCATTTTCTTTCTTGGCCGGTCTTCTAACTAAAGCATGCACCAACCAACAACGCCATACTGTTCTTTTAAAAACCTTTTATTTTCTTAACTAAGTTTCTTTTCTTACTAACTAACACAGAACGCTGAGTTGAGTCCAACTAAGCAAGAAACGTCTTTCTTACTTAAGATCCTCGTTGGAACCGATGAGCTAACTCTCTCTCACGTGACTTCACGTGATTCGCGGGTTTTCCGCCTCCGGGGTCATAGGTCCATAACGGTCTGTAAATTTCATTTACACTACACAGTGTTGTCAATAATCTATGCTACCATAAATTATGCAACATTTATATGTATGTTAATTTTCATTATTGCTACAGAAGAACTCAAAATTGATCGCTTTAAAGACATTTGATGAACGTAGGTACTTAGTTTTGCTGAAAATCATTATTTCTATTTCATGGGTGATTTTCGCTGGATTTTCCCAATTAATTTCCATTATTTATTTTCAAATTATGAAAAATTTTATCGTAGAAAAAAATTAATCGCAAAAAAATCGCTTAAAAAAATCTGAATCCAATCGGGAATCCAAAATTTTAGTTTATTTTCCCATTAAAACCCTAAACCTAACCCTAAACCCTAACCCTAAGCCCTAACTAACCACGTCTTCTTTTTCCTGTAGATCAATAAATAAATAAATAATTTATCAGTTAAGAGTGGTTCTCTTTGTTTATGTTAGACTTATAGGAAATAACCCTTCTAGGAGTACAGTTGAAAAATTTGACTCACTGACACACTGACATTCACATTTATTATAAAAAGAATAATTATTAGATATATATATATATATATATATATATGTGTGTGTGTGTGTGTGTGTGAGGAAAATAACCAAAATTCCGTCAAAATGGGAGAAGAGTTATTGAAAAGGTGAATAACGAACACAGACAGTTACATTCAACTAATATTTCGCCTCGTTGGTCTTAAAGATTTCATCAGAATAAAGTTTTATTGTTTCAAAACAAAATGATATATCGACGACGAAAAGGTAAAAGTTGGGGGCGAGTGAAGGTGACAGAGAAAGAGGAGGTGGAAGGTTGGCTGTTTGGGTGGGTTTTACGGCATGTCAACCCTTGTTGGGTCATTTTATGCCGAAGACGTTTTGGGTGATTCATTCTTGATGGGTACTCAATTATTTTGTAAACTTTTTTTCTTTTTGAAACACATTTTAAGAACTCATTTTATTCTGTTTAACCTATAGATGGGACCCTAAAAGGTACTACCACTCTGAGTCAGAGTGGGCCTGAGAGCAATGGTGATGAAAGGGTATTCCACATTCCCCAGACCTCCAGAACTGGAACCTCACAATCAAATAGAGCTTAAGTTCATAGCCAGGACATTAAGACTCTCAGCCACCGCCTTCAAGCACCTATATGATCAAATGGGTTGGGGCTTGCCATAAGGGCAATAGGGTTGGGAAAATCATATAGGTTCTAGGGCTTGGCGTGACCAGCCAATTTATCGGAGGGGGTTTCTCTGACCGACTGTCTAGCCTAAGTAAGAGCCAAAGTAGAGTGTTGCATGTCATTGACAGCTCATCAACCAGGATTCCGTCCTTAAACATCACGGGTCGCCACCCACAGCCAACAGATGGCCCCATTTGGCGGGTGGTGGGCCTTACCCTCTGCAGAGGTTGCAGTCGGTATGTTCTAAAGCCGCTGTCGATAGTGCTGTGAAGTGGAAGGTTTTGTCACAGATGTAGGTAGTAATTGAATGTAACTGTCTGTGTTCGTTATTCACTTTTTTTCCATAATTTTTTCTCGTATATATATTTGTGTGTGTACATGTATGTGTGTGTGCGTGGCGTGTGTGTGTGTGTGTGTGTGTGTGTGTGTGCGTGTACGTTTGTGTGTGTGTGAACAGTTGACCATGTTTCTTTAGTTAATGGCGCCCCTTCTCCTAGCCTGACGTCGTTTTTAACCCAGTGACGAGTTCTCGGGTTCGAAGAATGTGGAGAGAGACACACACACAAAAAAAAGGGAAGTAACTCTGGCACGGTTTTTCTTACATGCTGATTTCTATTGTCTCATGTATTGGAATGTTGCCTCGGTTTCACCAACATTCCAGTGCCTGAGTCATAGACACCAGTACCTCACATCTCATCCTAGGCGAGAGACAGCGAGATCTCGACGAGATTTATTCGGAAAAACACACGAACACCACCACAATAAGCATTCTCGTTAACATCACCACTTGGTATCATTGCACCGCACAAAAGCCACCATCACCGAATCACTTCCGGAAAAAACGACGTGGAGGAGGAGGAGAAGGAGAGGAGAGGGAGGCGGAGGAGAAGGAGAAGAAGGAGGAGGAGGGGCAACGGGTAGGTAGGATTAATATTTCTATATTTCTTAAATATTTTTTTCAAATATTTTTTAAACATTTTCTAAACACGGCTGATCTGGACTTCTGCTGACATATCTCACAAACAGTTGACAGTAATAAAAAATAATGACTCTAATGTACACATGCACGCACAAACACCGATGCACACACATATAACCCCACCTGCACACGCACTCACACTCACAGACAGACAACCGACACACACACACACATATGGAAATACGATGAGGAAATTAATCTGACAATATGAAGATTTTTTTTTTCAAAATATATCAGACACAGGATGTTACGACCAAAGGAAATTTTTTATATGTCTATACTTAAGTATTTCGGTTTATGATAAACCATCGACAGGACAATGCAAAAGAAATGTTGTAAGGGAGAAAAATGAAAAATGTTAAGTGTATTCACACATCCACCATACACTTAAGATTTTTCATTTTTATCCCCCACAAAATTTATTTTACATTGTCCTGATGATGGTTTATCATAAACCGAAATACTTAAGTATAGACATATAAAAGATTTTCCTTTGATCGTAACATCCTGTGTCTGTTATATTTTTGAAAAGATTTTCTTCACACACACACATATATATATGCGGGCTTTCCTAGGCACATGATTCTGCCATCGGTGACCACCTTTGTAGTACAAATAGTTGTAAAATAAACTACAGCGATCAGGAATTTTCTATTCTACACAAGGCTAGGACAAGTCACCGTCTCAATGTCCTCGAGGCAGTCTCTATTTTTTTTTTACTGCCCGTCCTTGTGTAGACAAAGATATCCTAAGCACTCCCTGGAGATTTTTGCCGGGGATGTGATTGCTGATGTGGGGATTACTTAAAGGTATTTACCAATATATATCATTTTTTCTTCCCCCTTATTTGCCTTCATATTACCCCATCATTTCGTATGATTGAATCTCTCTTTACCCATTTAATTTACATTGTGACTTTTAAACGATCTACCGTCGTTACTTTTGACAAAACACCGGTCGAAAGGGCCCTTAAGTTTCCCATTTTCTCTTTCTCTAAACATTTGCTGATAAATATATATTATTCTTTTTAATCCTACATTTACCCACGACAACACCAGTAATATATATATATAATTTATTTATTTATTTTATTTATTTTAGTGTATAATACATTTAAGTGCAATTGTTACCATTGGTTTCTAGGCAGCATTCTTACTACTACTCTTCATCACGACAATGCACTTATGAAGAACTACTTGGATTGCCCATTCTTATATATTTGTTTGCCTACGTGACTATTTTTGTTGGTCGTTGTTTCTCTTAGTATCTTGTGTTATATATTGGTTGTCGTATTCAACGGCCTATCTAACTGCAACAGCACTATCTAACAAAGTATAGGAATATATAAAAGACAGTACCAGGAGCCGAAGCCCACATCTAGATAAGAAGATCAAAGGAAAAAAAGAAGGCACAACATGATGAACGTGGTAAAAGCATTTCACTTAGCGCTAAACCCTAGGAATTATATGAATCCTACGCTCCCTCCAGCTATGGCTAAAGACTGGGCTCTTAACCTTGGTTAGGCAACCGGTCTAGGAGAAGAAAACTCTGAATTCAAAACTTGTTGAACTCCACTTAAGAAATTGACCTTGTGTCACATCCTGCTCGTGCGGGGGGTTATATAATATATATATATATTATTATATATATATATATATATATATAATATATAAGATGACAAAAGTGATAAGAAAATAAAAATTTTTTTTATGTTGAAAGAATAAATAACATAAAAGAAACAGACATATTTGTCTTATCCCTTTTGCTCATCTTTATAGTATGGATATATATATATATATATAATATTATATATATATATATATATATATATTATATACTATATAGTATATATATATATTATGGTATATAATATATATATATGTATATATATATATATATATATATAATGAAACATGTGTGTGTGTATCTATTATTGTATTCACATATATAAAAGTATATTTTTATTATATGTAGGTATATATATATGTGGCGTGTGTAATTATGTATATTATATATATATAATATATATATAGTATTATAATCTCTGCATATAAATATGTATGTACATATTAGTGATATTATATATATTTTATATATGTATATATATGTGTATAGTGATATACGTATACATATGTATATATACGTATATATATGTGTAAATATATGTGTGTATGTATTTATATATATATATATATATAATATATGTACGTATACATATACGTATATATTATGTATATAGTGTATACGTATATATATATGTATATATATTGTTATATGTATATATTCGTATATATATATACATATATATCTATATCTATATTATATATATTTTCTATATATATATTATATATAGTATGATTTTTAACTTACATATATGTAGGCACTCAATTGATTAAATTAATGTTGTGCATATATATATATATATATATATATATATATATTATATATATATAGTATAGTATATATATACGTAAATATCTATATATGTGTGTATACGTATATATATATGTATATTTAGCTATATATTAGTAGTATATAGTATATATGTATATATATATATACATATATGTATGTGTGTATTTTTACTGTATATATGATATATAGTATATAATATATATATATATATATTTAACTTATATATATTATATTAGGCACCTCAAATTCATACATATCCTAATAATGAAACAAACAACATTTATTTTACACACCATATATTCTTCAAGTTAATCTTTTTATCTTGAATCGTCTCACGTAGATCTGATATTAATCAGTGAAAGTCTTTGAACAAAATTTCACTTAATAATTTATCTAACTCCATATTTATAAATCAACCCCTGAATTGTTTTATACTTACACTCGCATTCCTCGCATATAGCACTTGTCTGCACCGGTGAATGTATCTACATAGGTCAAGTCTCTCTAAGAGACTATCTGGTGCAATGTAACCCACTACTACCTGTCTGCCCTGTCAGTGGGGTGTTAGAATGCACCGACCGCACTCTGCACAGAGTAAGACTCCTCCAATGAAAATTAATTAGTTTATAATTAATGAATTAGGCGGGCATATCTGTTCAAATGTAAGGCTTAAACAAATCGAGAAAAAGTCAATTCTGTATATGATTCGAACCCTAACTGTCAGGCGGGATTCTAACGTATATAGGCCGAATGCACATACAGAGAATGTACATACAGAAATGTACATACAGAGATTGACTTTTTCTCGATTTTTTTAGCCTTACATTTGAACAATATGCCTGCCTAATTCCTTAATTATCAACTAAGTAATTTTCAAAAATTAGGTATGACTTCAACTAAGCACATATTCTCCCCAAAATTGTCCATATCAAACACATCGTTTGTTTGTTTACTTCTCATATATATATATATATATATATATATTATATATATATAAATATAGTATATAGTTGTAAAAACTTTTTCTCTGCCACGGTTTCAGCGTTCAAGTTATACCTTCTTCAGGGAAACTAAATAGACCTTATATTTTATATATACTTGCCTGCGGGAAAGTAGAAGGGTTTGAACTACTTTTATTTTGAGTGGAATCAAAATAAAAGCAGCCCAAACTCGCACAATTCTAAGTTTCCCTTCTCTAGACTGGTTTAACTATCCAAAATTATTGAGTCAGTCTGCCCTGCTATTTACCTTTAGCTGGAAGGAGATTAGTTGAATTCATACCTTTCGTAAGGGCATTAGCGCTATGTGTAATACAGACAGCTTCGTCCAAGATTTGAACCTGTCTCGTCATGTTCCTTTCCAGTGAGGGTAACCATTGCACCACGCGGTCCACATGCACCACACACACACACACACACACACACATATATATATATATATATGGGGTGATTGTAAAATAACTCTCTATTCTATTTCTAAAATATAATAATTTGTTTCTGGATCATTATTTGTGTTAAAAAATAAATATGAGAAGAACGCAGACAACATGGAGTTTTTCATTTAAAATTCTATATGGGTATCAGCGTTCACCTCCAGCTTCGCACGGCCCACGGGAATCGCAGATTCGGTCCACGGGGGTTCCTGTTCTCATTCCGCTAACCAATAGCTGGGGGTAGAGGCGTTAAGCTGTGTTAATTATTATTACTAGCAAATATATGCACCCTCCGGTGGCAAGTATTTAAGTTTTGATATAATAAAATATCATATTAAATTAGAAAGGCTAATGAAACTGACTAAAAAATGCAGATAAAAATGATCTGCAACAGAGGGGGTATAATCGAAAAATAGAACAACTTTGAAACTAACTATTCCATCATTTTCCATTACTCCCCTCTTTCATTGGTAACTTTCCTAATTTAACTATTTAGTTAAAATAGGAAGTAAAAGGATAATATTACAGTTATTTCTTCTTGTAAATAAATTTCTTTTAAGATTTATCCACAAGATTTTTTTTATATTTCTTAAGATAAACAAACAATTAGAAATCAATAATACCAAGCACATATTTATTAAAATAAATTTTAAATATCAATATGCAAATTAGCCTTCTCGTTCAAAACTGTAAATCCGCTATTTTGTTGTATATATAAAAAGCAATTGCATGTTATTAGTACATAGATATGGTCAACAGTCTTAATGATGTAAAACAATTTTTATTAATAACTGAAGGTTTAAAAGAATGAAATCATGGAGAATTTGACGTAAATAATTAAGGGGAATTGTGACTTGAGTAGTAATATAGTTTCGGTTACAGACAGAAAAACACACAATCTCCATTATAATAAGATATTAGATTAACAGATGCAAAAAGGATCTTTTGTCAGAAACTAAAAAGCAATACAAAATATATCAATAGAATAATATATAATATCATAAGATTTGACCCTCTTGAACTTTCTCGACCGCAGGAGCGATGCTCAGCAAACTCTTACCTGAGTATGAAATCATGGAGAATTTGACGTAAATAATTAAGGGAATTGTGACTTGAGTAGTAATATAGTTTCGGTTACAGACAGAAAAACATACAATCTCCATTATAATAAGATATGTTACTGCTGCCCTTGACCAAGATTGAACCTGCGGTCCTGGGATAACTGTCACTTAGAACTGTCTTAAATTGACCTCATTATCCACTAGGCCACTAGGCTTTTTCTTTAGAGTAAATCTACTCTACGAAACTAACGACTTTGGAAGAACTTGAAGGACGAATAGAAGAATTTATTTCTACCATTCCGCAAGAGTTTCGAGGAAGATCAGTTGATGCAATAAAGGTTAGGTTCAAAGTTCCGTGATGCTCCCGATTACGACAAGAGTTTCCCGAGTTCGAAAAAAAATGTTTTTTTTCTTGGCATTTGTGAGGCAAACCGGTCATTCCTTCTGTCTAAAACCGTTGACCAGAAACAGCTTATCTTTTACTTTTCTATCTCTTCTCACAACCTTTCCATTTCTCAATCCTCCTTTCTCTCTCTCTCTCTCCTCTCTCTCTCTCTCTCTTCTCTCTCTCTCTCTCTCTCTCTCTCTACTCTATCTATCTATCTATCTATCTATCTCTCTATCGCTCTCTCTATCTCTCTCTTTGACTTTCTGTCTGTCTGTCTGTCTCTATCTATCTATCTATCTCTCTCACTCTCTCCCCTCCCTCTCTCTCTCTCTCTCTCTCTATATATACTTATATATATATTATATATATATATATATTATATGTACTTCGATGGGTACCAGGTCCTTTGGTGTTATGATGATTCTAAGTTGGCCTTACTTCTAACTGTATGGTGTTGCAAAGTTTCAAGTTTGATTTGAGAGCTCAATGTTTACTTATTATACACAGAGCAAAGTAATTTGTAAAAAAAAAAGGTTTAGAGACCGGGTATTAAGCGATTATGGTCCATTTCCACCCATGGGTATCTGAGACCCTCCGAGTTTCTTCAGATCACTTTCTTTTTTGAAGTTTCAATAAAGAAAGTGATCTGAGGAACTCGGAGGGTCTCAGATACCCACGGGTGTAAATGGACATAATCGCTTAATACCCGGTCTTTAAGCCTTTTTCTTCACACACACACACACACACACACATATATATATATATATATATATATATATATAATATATATATATATATGATATTATAAGAGTTTATGGTTTAACACTATCTCACTTAATGAGGCAATACATACAGGATTTTCTTAATATCTGTGATATAGCAATAATAATAATAATAATAATAATAATAATAATAATATATTAGTTTTGGTGTGTATGTAATTTGCATGGATGCTTATCTGCTACCATTTTTGGTTTCATGCTTGTTTAAACATAGCAATCAGGAAAAGAAAGAATTTGAGAAAGGGAAAACATTGGAAAAATATAGACAAAAGAGATTGTGCTTTGGGGATTTAACTGTATTCACGAGCCATTTGGTTTGTTTTTATATGTAAATATGTTAATGGAAAGAGCAGATGAGTATATATATATATAATATAAATATATATATATATAATATATATATGTGTGTGTGTGGTGTGTGTGTGTGTGTGTGTGTGTGTGTGTGTATATATGAAGAAAAATTGAAAGTGAATCCAACAGTATGTAATATTATGAAAAATTGAAAAAAAAAACAAAGTTCATTTAACGAGTAATGTTTATTTCGCCTACGCTGCAGTGTTTCGATCTGTTTCAATAGATCTTCATCAGGGCTTTCGATAGTTTGAGGAAAAAATAAATGTATCACAGAAAATAAGAAATCTGTGAGATTCATTTGCTTAATGGTCGGGTCAGTCTATTTAAAATTGTTGAAATGAAGCTCAAGCGTTCGTGGATTTTTTAACAAAGCGTAAACAGACGCTGTATATATATATATATATATATATATATATATATATACAGTGTCTGAAAGTGATTTAGAGAGTGTGAATCAGATTCTGGCTGCATTTATTATTATTTCTAAATCTAATTCGCTTTGCAAACTTACTTTTCCCTAATCCCAATTATCTACCCAGAGTTAAATGGGTGACCCAACGGGTCACATTTTGTTTAGTATATACCGAACAGTCAGTCTGAGTTCGACCCTAGCTAAGGATAGCTGTGTCTAGCCACACTGAAGAGGCGTTAAACGCCAAAAACACGTGTCTGTGGATGACTTATAAATATATATATATATATAATATATATTAATATACCAAATTTATTGGTAAATCCTCGCGGTGAGAAAAAAAAACCAAATAGTTTGATTGTAAAATATACTACCAAACATAACCGGGGAGAGAGAGGCGGACTAACGTCATGCCCTGGGTTTCCATTCGTTGGGAGGGGGGGTTAAGATAGCGACGGGGTGCTTGGTTTATATTGGATAATGTTATTTAGGGTAACGTTAGAACTGATGTGGTAGATTCAAATTTACTTTTTTTTAATTAATTAAAGTAATATAATGAAATAATTTATGCGTTTGCTCCAAGTCTCTTTAGTCAGATCTCAACGCCGAAACGCAATTAAGCGAACGTTAGTAGGCGTCTGAATCATTGATTTGTATATTATATAATATATATATATATATATATATATATTTATAAGTCATATATATATATGATGCGTGTGTGTTCATTTTTGCTCTCTTATCATCAATATAAATAATCTCTCTCTGCCACATTTCTAACAAGCTGCAAATAATCAATAATCCACTATATTATAATATAATATACTATAAGAAATAATATATATATATACTTGGAACATTTCTATTCTCTACCCCTTTGTTTGACCACCATGTTACAGGAAAGAAGGACATAATAAACCGTTCTTCTAATAAGTCTTGCAATAAAATGGTGTTCAGGACAATTTTACTAGGGACTTGAGTTTCCTTCTTTTTTTCTTTTTTCGCTTTTTTTTTTTGTTTCTTTTTCTTTTTTTTGTTTCTTTATCTTTTTTTTCTTTTTCTATCCTTTTTTTCTTTTTCTTTTTCTTTTTTTTTTTTTTTTACTTCTTTTTTTTTTCTTTTGCTTGGCGGTTCCAATGTCAGCATAAAGAAAGAAAAACTAATATATTTCGTTTGGTTAACATCTAGCGATCCCATTTATCAAACGACACTTTTTTTTTTTCCCCAAGACCCCACAACAACGTTCGCCCTTCCCGCTGCCCTTGCCATCCTAGTACTGCAGTGTAGCCCCGCCGATAATTCATTCGTCGACTCTATTTTATAGAATAATATTAAATCTTACTTGTTCTTTATTATTCTGAGCGTTATCACGTTTGGCAGCAACCTCAAGTTAATAATTATACTGTCCCATATACGCCAAAGAATGAAATGGCAAAAATCCTGACTCGATTATAAGGAAGAAGTAATAGTATTTTATATATATATACCATGTCTGTGTGTGGTGGTGGTGGTGTGTGTGGCTGTGCTGTGTGTACATATATATTTATATATATATATCATAATTCTACGTAAAGTATACGATGGAGTCGGATGAATAATTAGAAAGTGTCAATATGTCTTGGAGAGACCGGTTTATAGTATAAGCTAAATATATAAGTGTATAATTATGATAGTAAATATATATATAGATATATATATTCCGTGTATGTCTGCTGTGTGTGGTGTGATGTGTTGTATGTGTGTGTCAGAGTGTGTGTGTATAACAAATGTTTCTTTTACATAAGTAATTAGCTTAACATCATTGGTTTAATATGTTTGAATTAAGGGTAAGGTGTGGTCATTGGGGATTCAACACTTGTACAGTTCCGACAAATGATCGTATAAGTGAGGATAAAAGCTGTCGGTAACCAGGTGTTAGACGTCGCTGTACATGCTACTATTAAGCTCAAAAAATATTATATATATATATATATATACGGCATGTCAACCCTTGTTGGGTTGCATTTTATGCCGGAGACGTTTTGGGGTGATTCCATGTCTTGATGGGAACGTAATTGTATTTTGTACTCAATTTTTCTTTTTGAAAACACATTTTTAAAGAACTCATTTTGTTTCTGTTTAAGCTTATAGATGGGACCGCTAACAGGTTACTAACCAACTCTGAGGTGCAGAGTGAGCCTGACGAGCAATGGTGAGTGAAGGGGTGCTCCGCATATTCTCCAGACGCTCCAAATCTGGACCGTGCACAATCAAATAGAGTTTTAAGGTCATAGCCAGGAAAGACATGAAGATCTCAGCCCACTGCTTCTAGTCTATCCCATATGCATAAACAAGGTGTTGGGGCCTTGCCATAAGGACAATGAGGTCCGGGACAGCATCGAGATATAGGTTCTAGGGGCTCTGGCGTGGACACCAGCAGTTTGAATACGGAGAGGGGTTTCTCTTCTCTGACGCAAGCCCGTCTAAGCCTAAGTAAAGAAGCCAAAAAGTTGAGTGTTGCATGTCAGTGGATCTGCTCATTTGTCCACCAGGATTCTGTCCTTTAAACATCACGGGTACGCCACCCCACAGCCAACAGGTGGCCCCATTTTGGTGGCCTTACCCTCTGCAGAGGGTTGCAGTCGGTATAGCTCTAAAGCGCTGTCGATAGTGGCTGTGAAGTGGAAAGGTTTTGTCACAGATATAGGTAGTAATTGAATTGTAACTGTCTGTGTTCGTTATTCACTTTTTTTCCATAAATTTTTTTTCTCGTATTATATTTGTGTGTGTGTACATGTATGTGGTGTGTACGCGTGCGCGCGAGCGTGTTGTGTGTGTGTGTGTGTGTGTGTGTGCGTGTACGTTTGTGTGTGTGTGAAACAGTTGCCGGTACTGTTCTTTAGTTAAATGGGCCCGCCTTCTCCTAGGCCTGACGTCGTTTTAACGCCAGGACGAGTTCTTCGGGTTCGAAGAATGTGGAAGAGAGAACACACACACAAAAAAGGGGAAGTAACTCTGGCCGGTTTTTTCTTACATGACTCGATTTCTATTGATCCTCATGTATTGGAATGTTGCCTCGGTTTCACCAACATGTCCAGTGCCTGAGTCATCTAGCACAGTACCGTCACATCTCTCAATGCCGTAGGCGAGACAGCGAGATGCTCGGCGAATTTATTCGGAAAACACACGAACACCCACCACAATAACAGCATTCCTCGTTAACAATCACCACTTGGTATGCATTGCACCGCACAAAAGCACCATCCACCGAAAAAAATCAACTATTCCCGGTGGAAAAAAAAAAAAAACGACGGTGGAGGAGGAGGAGAGGAGGGAGAGGGAGGCGTGAGGAGAAGGAGAAGGAAGGAGGAGGAGGGGCAACGGGTAGGTAGGATTAATATTTCTATATTTCTTAAATATTTTTGTTTCAATTTTTTTAAACATTTTTCCATAAAGCACGGCTGATCTGGACTTCTGCTGACATATTCATCAAACAGTTGACAGTAATAAAAATAATGACTCTAATGTACACATGCACGCAGCAAAACAACCGATGCACAGCACATGATACACCCACCTGCACAGCACCTCACACGCAGAGACAGACAAACCGCACAACACACACAACATATGGAAATACGATGAGGAAATTAATCTGCACAATTATGTTGAAACGATTTTTTTTTTTCAAAATATATCAGACACCAGATGTTACGACCAAGAGGATTTTTTATATGTCTCATACTTAAGTATTTCGGTTTATGAATAAACCATCGACTAGGACAAATTGCAACATAAATAGTTGTTAAGGGAGAAAAATGAAAAATGTTAAGTGTATTCAACATCCACCATACACTTAAGAATTTTCATATTTATGCCCCCACAAAATTATTTTAACATTCGTCCTGATGATGGTTTATCATAAACCGAAATACTTAAGTATAGACATATGAAAAGATTTTCCTTTGATCGTAACATCCTGTGTTCTGTTAATGAATTTTTGAAAAGATTTTTTCTTCACACACACAATATTATATATGCGGGCTTTCCTAAGGCACAGAATAATCTGCCCATCGGTAGACCACCTTTGTAGTCAAATAGGTTGTAAAATAAACCTACAGCGATCAGGAATTATTACTATCTAGCACAAGGCTAGGAAAGTCACCGTCTCAATGTCCTCAGGAGGCAGTCCTCTATTTTTTTTTTACTGCGCGTCCTTGGTGTAGACAAAGATATCGCTAAGCACTCCCTGGAGATTTTTGCGGGGATGTGATTGCTGATGTGGGGAGGTTAACTTAAAGGTATTTCCCAATATTATATCCATTTTTTCTTCCCTCTTATTTGCCTTCATATTACCGGCCTTCAAGTTTCGCAAGCCATCACTTTCGTATGATTAGAATCTACCTTTACCCATTTAATTTACATTGTGACTTTTAAACGATCTATCGCGGGTGTTACTATTTGACAAAACACCGGTCGAAAGGGCCCTTAAGTTTTTCCATTTTCTCTTGTTCCTCTTCGATACCATTTGCTGATAAAAATAGTAAGGTATGTCATTATTCTTTTTAAATCTACAACCACACACACACCCACGATATATACTATATATAATAGGTTTATTTATTTTATTTATTTATTTTAGTGTATACATACATTTTAAAGAGTGCAATTGTTACCAATTGGTTTCTGGCAAGCATTCTTACTACTATCCTTCATCACGACAATCGCACTTAGTGAAGCACTACTGGATGCCCAATTCTTATATAGTTTGTTTGCTACGTGACTTATTTTTTGTTGGTCGTTGTTCTCTTAGTAATCTTGTGTTATAAATTGGTTTGTCTGTTTACTTCAACGGGCACTATCTAAACTGCAACAGCACTATCTAACAAACGTATAAGGAATAATAATAAAGACAGTCCCCAGAGCCGAAGCCCACATCTAGATAAGAAGATCAAAGGAACAACAAAATGAAGGCAACAACATGATGAACCGTGGTGAAATGCATTTCACTTAGGCGCTTAAAACCCTAGGAATTATATGAATCTCTACGCTCCTTCCAGCTATGGCTAAAGACTGGGCTCTTAACCTTGGTTAGCACCGGTCTAGGAGAAGAAAACTCTGAATTCAAAAACTTGGTTGAACTCCACTTAAAAGAAATTGACCTTCGTGTTCAGCATCCTGCTCGTGCGGAGGGGGTTGTTTATATATATAATATATATATATAATATATATATATATACTTATTAAGTATATAAGACATGACCAAAAGTATAGAAATAAAAATTATTTCTTTTATGTTGGAAAGTAATAAATAACATAAAAGAAACAGACATAATTTTGTCTTATCCTTTGCTCATCTTTAATATAATATATATATGATATATATATATATAGATTTGTATGGAAACAGGTCTGCTATATATCTATGTGTGTGTATACTCTTATGATAATAGTGTATTTGCACATTATGATATGCTATCATAGATATATATAATTATGTAGGTATTATATTATATATATATAATATATATATATAATATATATTAACTGTGGTGTGTGTGTGTGTAATTATGTATATATATATATATATGTATATATATATATATATATATATATATATGGAAACAGGTCTGCTCTATATCTATGTGTTGTGTATACCTATATATATGTATTTCACAATATATAAGTATATTTATATATATGTAGGTTATAGATATCTATATGTGCGTGTGTAAATTAAATATAATATATATAATATATATTATATATATAGTAAAAATCTGCTATAAATTTCTATGTGTGAGTATATGTATATATATGTAGCACATTTTATATAAGTAATTGATATTATATTAATTATGTATGATTATAGTAGTATGTGTATATGGTTAGTAGTAGCGTATATACATATGTATAATATACGTATAAATGATGTGTAAATATATGTGTTTGTATGTAGTTTATATATATAATGATATATATACGCGGAGTACTAACTGATAGGTGTACGTATACATATACGTAAATCTCTATAGGTAGATACAAGGTATGTGGATATACGTATAGTACTTATTATGTATATATAGATAGTTTGTATATTGTATAACGCTGTATGAAAGTGTATGTATATTATTATAATCATATATATTTGACTAATCTATACTATATAGTTATGCAAGTTAAGTTAGATAATTATATGAATATATATATATAATAATATGATTTAAACTTACATTATAATGTAGGCGAGCCTCAAATTGATTAAATACTCTGTGTGTGCGCATATATATTTACTATTATAATCTGATAATAGTAGGTATATTAAGTACTTATAACTATATGTAGGCGTATATATACGCATACGGATACTAACGTAAATACGTCTTAACTATAATGTGTGTATAACGTATATTCTACGTCGTTATATTTATTAGCCCTAATAGTATTGAGTAAAGAGTTGTATATATATATTGTATCGCTATATATATATACATATATGTATGTGTGTATTTAATTATCTATATATATATATATATATATATATAGTATATATACGTATAATTTAACTTATATATATTATAGGGCACCTTCAAATTTGCATACATATCCTAAATAATGAAACAAGCAACAATTTATTTTTACACACCATATATTCTTCAAGTATAATCTTTTTTATCTTGAATCGTTCACGTAGTATCTGAATATTAATCAGTGAAAAGGTCTTTGAACTAAATTTCACTTAATATTTTATCTAACTCCAATATTGATAATGAAATCAACCCCTGAATTGTTTTAAGTACTGTAGCACTCGCATTTCCTTCATCCGCATATACTAGTCACTTGTCTGCACCGGTGAATGTATCTACATAGGTCAAGTCTCGCTCTAAGAGACTATCTGGTGCAATGTAACGCCACTACTACCTGTCTGCCCTGTCAGTGGGGTGTTAGAATGCACCGACCGCACTGCTGCACGGTACAGACTCCTCCACTGAAAATTAATTAGTTTTATAGATTAAAATGAATTAGGCGGGGACATATCCGTTCAGAAATCTTACGATGTATTAGGCTTTAAACAATCGAGAACAAGTCACTCAGTCATGTATATGAATTCGAACCCTAACTGTCAGGCGGGATTCTAACGTAATATAGGGCCGAAGATGCGCATGCATACAGGAAATGATACAACAGATATGTAGCATACAGAGATTGAAACTTATTCTGCGATTTTTTTGAAGCACTACATTTGCGCATATCATGCCTGCCTAAGTTCCTTATATTATCACTAGAGTAAATTTTCAAAAATTAGGTAGTGGCTTGCACTAAGCACATATTCTCTCACCCGATAAATTGTCCATATGATACACAATTGTTTGTTTGTTTACTCGGGTATCTGCACATATATATATTACATATATAATATATTTGAGATATATGAATACTAGTAGTAATAGTATAATATATATAAGATAGTTGTAAATAACTTTTTCTCTGCCACGGTTTCAGCGGTTCAAGGTTAATATCTGTTTGTTGGGAGAACTTAAATATGACGCTTATTTTATATATATCTTGCCTTCGGGAAAGTAGAAGGGTCGAATACTTTACCTTTGAGTGGAATCAAACTAAAAGCAGCTGCCAGAATCAGGGCACATTCTAAGTTTCCCTTCTCTAGACTGGTTCAGCTATCCAAAATTATTGAGTCAGTCTGAGGCCCTGCTATGTACCTGTTTAAGATAGGAGAGTGTGATTTAGTTAATTCATACCTTTCGTAGGCATTAAGCGCTATGTGTAATACAGACAGCCTTTCTCAAGATTTGGAACCTGTCTCGTCATGGTTCCTGTTCCAGTGAGGGTAACCATTGCCCAGCACGCGTACCACAATGCACAACAACACACACCCACAACACACACACACACACACACATAATATATATATATATATGGGGTGGATTGTAAAATAACTCTCTATTCTATTTCTCAAAATATAATAATTTTGTTTCTGGATCATTATTTGTGTTAAAAAATTAAATATGAGAAGAACGCAGACAAATGGAGTTTTTCACTTTAAAATTCTATATGGGTTATCAGCGTTCACCTCCAGCTTCGGCAACGGCCCACGGGAATCGCAAGATTCGGTCCCCGGGGGGTATCCTGTTTCATTCCGCTAACCAATAGCTTTGGGGTAGAGGCGTTAAGCTGTGTTAATTATTATTAACTAGCAAATATATGCACCTCTGGGTGCAAGTATTTAAGTTTTGATATAATAAAATATCCAATACTTAAATTAGAAAGGCTAATGAAACTGCTAAAATGCAGATAAAAATGATCTGCAACAGAGGGGGTATAAATCGAAAAATAGAAAATCTTTGAAACTAACTACATCCATCATTTTCGCATTACTCCCTCTTTCATTGGTAACTTTCCTAATTTAACTATTTAGTTAAAATAGGAAGTAAAGGATAATATTACAGTTATTTCTTCTTGTAACATAAATTTTTCTTTAAGATTTATCCCACAAATTTGTTTATATTTCTTACAGATAACCAAACAATAGAAAATCAATAATACAAGCACATATTTATTAAAATCAAATTTTCAATATCCAATATGCTAAATTAGCCTTCTTGCGTTTCCAACTGTAAATCGCTATTTTTGTTGTATATATAAAAACATTGCATGTTATTTAGTACATAGATATGTCAACAGTCTTAATGATGTAACAATTTTTTATTAATAACTGAAGGTTTAAAAGAATGAAATCATGGAAATTTGACGTAAATAATTAAAGGGAATTGGTGACTTGAGTAGTAATATAGTTTTCGTTACGAAGAAAAAGCCCACCAATCTCCATTATAATAAGATATTGATTAACAGATGCAAAAAGGATCTTTTGTTCAGAAACCCTAAAAAGCAATACAAAAATATATCAATAGCAATAATATATATATCATAAGATTTGACCCTCTTGAACTTTCTCGACCGCAGGAGCGATGCTCAGCAAACTCTTTAACCTGAGTATGAAATCTGGAAAATTTTGAGAGTAAATAATTAAGGGATTGTGGACTTGAGTAGTAAATATAAGTTTCGGTTACAGACAGAAAAAAAAAACAATGCTCCTTATAATAAAGATATGTTACTGCTGCCCTTGACCAAGATGAACCTGCGGTCGCTGAGATAACTGTCACTTAGAACTGTCTAAATTGACCTCATTATCCACTAAGGCACTAGGCTTTTCTTTAGAGTAAATCTACTCTACGAAAACTAAAGACTTTGGAAGAAATTTGAAAGGAACGAATAGAAGAATTTTTACCATTACCGCAAGAGTTTCGAACGGAAGATCAGTTGAAATGCGAATAAAGGGTTAGGTTCAAAGTCCGTGAGTTGCTCCCGATTACTGACAAGAAGTTTCCGAGTTCGAAAAAAAGGGTGTTTTTTTTCTTGGCATTTTGTGAGGCACTGGTCATTCCTTTGTCTAAAACCGCGTTGACCAGAAACAGGCTATCTCATTTACTTTTCTAATCTCTTCTCGCAACCTTTCCATTTCTCATCCTCTTTCTCTCTCTCTCCTCTCTCTCGTCTCTCTTCTCTCTCATCACTCTCTTCTCTCTCTCTCTCTCTCTCTCTCTCTCTATCTATCCTATCTATCTCTCTATCGCTCTCTCCTATCTCTCTCTTTGACCTTTCTGTCTGTCCGTCTGTCTCTATTATCTATCTATCTTTTCACTCTCTCCCCCTCTCTCCTCTCCTCTCTCTCTATATATATATATATATATATATATATATATATAATATATATATGTACTTCGAATGGGTACCAGTCTTTGTGTTATGAATGATTCTAAGTTGGTCTTACTTCTAAACTGTATGGTGTTGCAAAGTTTCAAGTTTGATTTGAGAGCTGCAATGTTTACTTATTATACACAGAGCAAAGGTAATTTGTATAAAAAAAAAAGGTTTAGAGACGCGGGCATTAAGCGATTATGGTCCATCTTCCACCCATGGTATCTGAGACCCTCCGAGTTTCTTCAGATCACTTTCGTTTTTTGAAGTTTTCATAAAGAAAGTGATCTGAGGAACTCGGAGGGTCTGCAGAGTCCCAGCGTTGGTTGTAAAATGGACAAATAATCGCTTAATACCCGGTCTTTAAGCTTTTTTCTTCAGCGCAACACACACACACACACACACATATATATATATATTAGTATATATACATATATTATAGTATATATATATATATATATATATATATAATGATATTATAAGAGTTTATGGTTAAACTATTCACTTAAATGGAGGCAATACATACGGATTTTCTTAATATCTGTGATATAGCAATAATAATAATAATAATATAATAATCATATAATAATAATATAATTAGTTTTGGTGTTGTATGTAAATTGCATGGTATGGCTTATCTGCTTACCATTTGGTTCAGCTTGTTTAAACATAGCAATCAGAAAAGAACGGAATTTTGAGAAAGGGAAAAACATTGGAAAAATTAGACAATCGTCTCATTCTTGAAGGATGGCTAGAGGAAAATAGGTTTGAGATTGTTCATTTAATATAATTAAAATGCATGCTCGTCAATAGGAAGTGTAATAAGATATACAGAGATTAAATGAATATAATAAAATATGAGTATATGCGTATGTATGTGGTGTGCGTATGTATGTGGTGTGCGTATGTATGTGTGTGCGTATGTATAGATAAGTGTGTGTATGTGTTTCTGTGTGCGTTCGTTATTATTTCTTTAATATTTATCACGATCTTTGTAAGTCTTATTAGGCTTCCATTTGATATCAATGCATTATGTTATATATATATATATATATATATATATATATATAATATATATATATATATATATATATTGAAGTGTGAGTTCCATGTATGCTTTCATATAGATTAAAGTATCTTTTGTTTACGTTAGTTCAATATAGAGGGCGTACTATTTTATCTATATATCGATATATATATATATATATATATATATATATATATAATATATATATATATATATATATATACATACGTATATATATATATATACATATATATATATATATATATATACATACATATATATATATATATATATATATATATACATACATATATGGATATACACACATATATATATCAATATATATATAGATATATATATATATCGATATATATGTGTGTATATCTATATATCTATCTATAATATATATATATATTATATATATATATATGATATTTTTTTTGCGATATATCAATCACATAGCTATATTTATTTATTTTACAATCATAGATCAATCATATATTATGATGTAAAACAAATCAGATGAATATAATGAACATATCTATGAAAACATTATAAAATAAATATATATATATATATATATATATATATATATATATATATATATATCTTGATATATCTATTCTTATACAAAAGCTGAGTGAATCAATGATTCTTTCCTAAAGATGTTTTCCTAATAAGTTTAATGACAAAAATACATGCCAAAATATTCCTTAGTTCTAGGATTGAAAACATTCCATTTTAATTAGATATAATTGAACCAAAAAACAGACACGTCTCTTACTTCACATTTTGCCTGTCTCTTTACTGCTCTCTATATATATCTTGATTAAAATCTTATATATGTTAGTTTTCTCTGAGAAAAAGAGATATTTGAGAGTATGAGAGGGAGATTGAATTTCCCACTTCATGTTATATACCCACAGGTTTGGGTATGTACACAATGAAGGTTCTTTTGATAGAGAGAGGAGAGAGAGATAAATAGGGTATCACAGAGATGAGATGCATAACTTACTTACTTTCTTCTTCACTTGTTTGGCCATTCGATCGTCTTGCTTGTTTTTCATTTCTTGATTCATTTTCTTTCTTGGCCGGTCTTCTAACTAAAGCATGCACCAACCAACAACGACATACTGTTCTTTTAAAAAAACCTTTTATTCACTTAACTAAGTTTCTTTTCTTACTAACTAACACAGAACGCTGAGTTGAGTCCAACTAAGCAAGAAACGTCTTTCTTGCTTAAGATCCTCGTTGGAACCGATGAGCTAACTCTCTCTCACGTGACTTCACGTGATTCGCGGGTTTTCCGCCTCCGGGGTCATAGGTCCATAACGGTCTGTAAATTTCCATTTACACTACACAGTGTTGTCAATAATCTATGCTACCATAAATTATGCAATATTTATATGTATGTTTAATTTTCATTATTACTACAGAAGAACTCAAAATTGATCGCTTTAAAGACAATTTGATGAAACGTAGGTACTTAGTTTTGCTGAAAATCATTATTTCTATTTCATGGGTGATTTTCGCTGGATTTTCCCAATTTAATTTCCCATATTTATTTTCAAATTATGAAAAATTTTATCGTAGAAAAAAATTAATCGCAAAAAAATCGCTTAAAAAATCTGAATCCAATCGGGAATCTAAAATTTTAGTTTATTTTCCCATTAAACTAACCCTAACCCTAAACCCTAACCCTAAACCTAACCCCATCCCTAAGCCCTAACCCTAACCACGTCTTCTTTTTTCCTAGTAGATCAATAAATAAATAAATAATTTATCAGTCAAGAGTGGTTCTCCTTTGTTTATGTTAGACTTATAGGAAATAACCCATCTAGGAG
Organism: Doryteuthis pealeii; assembly: GCA_023376005.1. Classification (NCBI taxonomy): domain Eukaryota; kingdom Metazoa; phylum Mollusca; class Cephalopoda; order Myopsida; family Loliginidae; genus Doryteuthis; species Doryteuthis pealeii. The sequence goes on along the minus strand of CM042170.1, from coordinate 68,668,686 downwards.
TACAGTTGAAAAATTTGACTCACTGACACACTGACATTCACATTTATTATAAAAAAGAATAATTATTAGATATATATATATATATATAATATGTGTGTGTGTGTGTGTGTGTGAGGAAAATAACCAAAATTCCGTCAAAATGGGAGAAGAGTTATTGAAAAGGTGAATAACGAACACAGGCAGTTACATTCAACTAATATTTCGCCTCGATTGGTCTTAAAGTTTCATCAGAATAAAGTTTTATTGTTTCAAAACAAAATGATATATCGACGACGAAAAGGTAAAAGTTGGGGCGAGTGAAGGTGACAGAGAAAGAGGAGGTGGAATGTTGGCTGTTTGGGTGGGTTTTACGGCCATGTCAACCCTTGTTGGTCATTTTTATGCCGAAGACGTTTTGGGGTGATTCATTCTTGATGGGACTCAATTATTTTGTACTCAATTTTTCTTTTTGAAACACATTTTAAGAACTCATTTTGTTCTGTTTAACTTATAGATGGGACCCTAACAGGTACTACCACTCTGAGTCAGAGTGAGCCTGAGAGCAATGGTGATGAAGGGGTGCTCCATATTCTCCAGACCTCCAAATCTGGAACCTCACAATCAAATAGAGTTTAAGGTCATAGCCAGGACATGAAGACTCTCAGCCACTGCCTTCTAGCACCCATATGATAACAAGTGTTGGGGCTTGCCATAAGAGCAATAGGGTCGGGACAATCATATAGGTTCTAGGGCTTGGCGTGACCAGCAGTTTGATCGGAGGGGGTTTCTCTGACCAACCGTCTAGCCTAAGTAAGAGCCAAAGTTGAGTGTTGCATGTCATGGACTGCTCATCCACCAGGATTCTGTCCTTAAACATCACGGGTCGCCACCCACAGCCAACAGGTGGCCCCATTTTGGTGGGCCTTACCCCTCTGCAGAGGTTGCAGTCGGTATATTCTAAAGCCGCTGTCGATAGTGCTGTGAAGTGGAAGGTTTTGTCACAGATATAGGTAGTAATTGAATGTAACTGTCTGTGTTCGTTATTCACTTTTTTCCATAATTTTTTCTCGTATATATATTTGTGTGTGTACATGTATGTGTGTGTGCGTGCGCGCGCGTGTGTGTGTGTGTGTGTGTGTGTGTGTTGCGTGTACGTTTGTGTGTGTGTGAACAGTTGACCGTATGTTCTTTAGTTAATGGCGCCCCTTCTCCTAGCCTGACGTCGTTTTAACCAGTGACGAGTTCTTCGGGTTCGAAGAATGTGGAGAGAGACACACACACAAAAAAAAGGGAAGTAACTCTGGCACGGTTTTTCTTACATGCTGATTTCTATTGTCTCATGTATTGGAATGTTGCCTCGGTTTCACCAACATTCCAGTGCCTGAGTCATAGACACCAGTACCTCACATCTCATCCTAGGCGAGAGACAGCGAGATCTCGACGAGATTTATTCGGAAAAACACACGAACACCACCACAATAAGCATTCTCGTTAACATCACCACTTGGTATCATTGCACCGCACAAAAGCCACCATCACCGAATCACTTCCGGAAAAAACGACGTGGAGAGGAGGAGAAGGAGAGGAGAGGAGGCGGAGGAGAAGGAGAAGAAGGAGGAGGAGGGGCAACGGGTAGGTAGGATTAATATTTCTATATTTCTTAAATATTTTTTTCAAATATTTTTTAAACATTACTAAACACGGCTGATCTGGACTTCTGCTGACATATCTCACAAACAGTTGACAGTAATAAAAAAATAATGACTCTAATGTACACATGCACGCACAAACACCGATGCACACACATATACACCCACCTGCACACGCACTCACACTCACAGACAGACAAACCGACACACACACACACACATATGGAAATACGATGAGGAAATTAATCTGACAATATGTGAAGAATTTTTTTTTTTAAATATAACAGACACAGGATGTTACGATCAAAGGAAAAATTTCTATATGTCTATACTTAAGTATTTCGGTTTATGATAAACCATCATCAGGACAATGCAAAAGAAATGTTGTAAAGGAGAAAAATGAAAAATGTTAAGTGTATTCACACATCCACCATACACTTAACATTTTTCATTTTTCTCCTTTACAACATTTCTTTTGCATTGTCCTGATGATGGTTTATCATAAACCGAAATACTTAAGTATAGACATATAAAAGATTTTCCTTTGATCGTAACATCCTGTGTCTGTTATATTTTTGAAAACATTTTCTTCACACATATATATATATATATGCGGGCTTTCCCAGGCACATGATTCTGCCATCGGTGACCACCTTTGTAGTACAAATAGTTGTAAAATAAACTACAGCAATCAGGAATTTTCTATTCTACACAAGGCTAGGACAAGTCACCGTCTCAATGTCCTCGAGGCAGTCTCCATTTTTGTATACTGCCCGTCCTTGTGTAGACAAAGACATCCTAAGCACTCCCTGGAAATTTTTGCTAGGGATGTGATTGCTGATGTGGGGATTACTTAAGGTATTTACCAATATATTTTTTCTCTTCCCCCTATCTGCCTTCATGTTACCCCACATTTCGTATGATTGAATCTCTCTTTTGCCCATTTAATTTACATTGTGACTTTTAAACGATCTACCGGTCGTTACTTTTGACAAAACACCGGTCGAAAGGGCCCTTAAGTTTCCATTTTCTCTTTTCTCTTTCGAACATTTGCTGATAAATATAAAGTATGTCATTATTCTTTTTAATCCTACATACACATATATACACACATATATATATATATATATATTTATATATTTATTTATTTATTTTAGTGTATAATACATTTAAGGTGCAATTGTTACCATTGGTTTCTAGGCAGCATTCTTACTACTATCCTTCATCATGACAATGCACTATGAAGAACTACTTGGATTGCCCATTCTTATATATTTGTTTGCCTACGTGACTATTTTTTGTTGGTCGTTGTTCTCTTAGTATCTTGTGTTATTATTGGTTGTCGTACTTCAACGGCACTATCTAACTGCAACAGCCTATCTAACAAAGTATAGGATATAATAAAAGACAGTACCAGGAGCCGAAGCCCACATCTAGATAAGAAGATCAAAGGAAACAAAAGAAGGCACAAAATGGAACGTAGTAAATGCATATCACTTAGCGCTAATACCCTTGGGAATTATATGAATCCTACGCTCCCTCCAGCTATGGGTAAAGACTGGGCTCTTTAACCTTGGTTAGGCAACCGGTCTAGGAGAAGAAAAACACTGAATTCAAACTTGTTGAACTCCACTTAAGAAATTGACCTTGTGTCACATCCTGCTCGGCGGAGGGGTTGTTATATATATATATATATATATATATATATATATATATATATATATAATAATATAAGATGACCAAAAGTGATAAGAAAATAAAATATTTCTTTTATGTTGAAAGAATAAATAACATAAAAGAAACAAACATATTTGTCTTATCCCTTTTGCTCATCTTTATATATATATATATATATATATATATGGAAACATGTCTGCTATATTCTATGTGTGTATAATATATATATATATGTATTCACATATATAAGTATATATATATATATATGTATGTATATATATATATGTGTGTGTAAGTATATTATATATATATATATATATATAATTATATATATATATATATATATATATATATATAAATCTGCTATATTTCTATGTGTGAGTATATGTATATATATGTATGCACATATATAAGTATATGTATATATATTTATATGTATGTATATATATGTGAATATGTATATACGTATACATATGTATATATACGTATATATATGTAAATATATGTGTGTATGTATATATATATATATATATATATATATATATGTACGTATACATATACGTATATATATGTATAAATATGTGGATATACGTATATATATATGTATATATATATTTGTATATGTATATATATGTATGTATATATATATATATATATATCATATATATATATATATATATATATATATATATATATATATGATTTAACTTACATATATGTAGGCACCTCAATTGATTAAATATATGTGTGCATATATATATATATATTATATATATATATATATATATATATATATATATATATAGCATATATACGTAAATATCTATATATGTGTGTATACGTATATATATATGTATATTTATACATATATATTAGTATATGTATATATATATATGTATCTATATATATATACATATATGTATGTGTGTATTTATGTATCTATATATATATATATATATATATATATATATATTATATAATTTAACTTATATATTATATAGGCACCTCAATTCATACATATCCTAATAATGAAACAAACAACATTTATTTTTACACACCATATATTCTTCAAGTTAATCTTTTTATCTTGAATCGTCTCACGTAGATCTGATATTAATCAGTGAAAGTCTTTGAACAAATTTCACTTAATAATTTTATCTAACTCCATATTTATAAATCAACCCCTGAATTGTTTTATACTTACACTCGCATTCCTCGCATATAGCACTTGTCTGCACCGGTGAATGTATCTACATAGGTCAAGTCTCTCTAAGAGACTATCTGGTGCAATGTAACCCACTACTACCTGTCTGCCCTGTCAGTGGGGTGTTAGAATGCACCGACCGCACCTCTGCACAGAGGTAAGACTCCTCCAATGAAAATTAATTAGTTTATAATTAATGAATTAGGCGGGCATATCTGTTCAAATGTAAGGCTAAACAAATCGAGAAAAAGTCAATCTCTGTATATGATTCGAACCCTAACTGTCAGGCGGGGATTCTAACGTATATAGGCCGAAATGCACATACAGAGATGTACATACAGAAATGTACATACAGAGATTGACTTTTTCTCGATTTTTTTAGCCTTACATTTGAACATATATGCCTGCCTAATTCCTTAATTATCAACTAAGTAATTTTCAAAAATTAGGTATGACTTCATCTAAGCACATATTCTCCCCAAAATTGTCCATATCAAACACATCGTTTGTTTGTTTACTTCTCATATATATATATACATATATTATATATATATATATATATATATATATATATATATAGTTGTAAAAACTTTTTCTCTGCCACGGTTTCAGCGTTCAAGTTATACCTTCTTCAGGGAACTAAATAGACCTTATATTTTATATATACTTGCCTGCAGGAAAGTAGAAGGGTTTGAAATACTTTTACTTTGAGTGGAATCAAAATAAAAGCAGCCCAAACTCGCACAATTCTAAGTTTCCCTTCTCCTAGACTGGTTAACTATCCAAAATTATTGAGTCCAGTCTGCCCTGCTATTTACCTTTAGCTGGAGGGAGATTAGTTGAATTCATACCTTTCGTAATGGCATTAGCGCTATGTGTAATACAGACAGCTTCGTCCAAGATTTGAACCTGTCTCGTCATGTTCCTTTCCAGTGAGGGTAACCATTGCACCACACGCGTCCACATGCACACACACACACACACACACACACACACACACACACATATATATATATATATATGGGGTGATTGTAAAATAACTCTCTATTCTATTTCTAAAATATAATAATTTGTTTCTGGATCATTATTTGTGTTAAAAAATAAATATGAGAAGAACGCAGACAACATGGAGTTTTTATTTAAAATTCTATATGGGTATCAGCGTTCACCTCCAGCTTCGCACGGCCCACGGGAATCGCAGATTCGGTCCACGGGGGTATCCTGTTCTCATTCCGCTAACCATAGCTGGGGTAGAGGCGTTAAGCTGTGTTAATTATTATTACTAGCAAATATATGCACCCTCTGGGTGCAAGTATTTAAGTTTTGATATAATAAAATATCATATTAAATTAGAAAGGCTAATGAAACTGACTAAAAATGCAGATAAAATGATCTGCAACAGAGGGGGTATAATCGAAAAATAGAACAACTTTGAAACTAACTATTCCATCATTTTCCATTACTCCCCTCTTTCATTGGTAACTTTTCCTAATTTAACTATTTAGTTAAAATAGGAAGTAAAGGATAATATTACAGTTATTTCTTCTTGTAAATAAATTTCTTTTAAGATTTATCCACAAGATTTTTGTTTATATTTCTTAAGATAAAACCAAACAATTAGAAATCAATAATACCAAGCACATATTTATTAAAATCAAATTTTAAATATCAATATGCAAATTAGCCTTCTCGTTCAAACTGTAAATCGCTATTTTGTTGTATATATAAAAACAATTGCATGTTATTAGTACATAGATATGGTCAACAGTCTTAATGATGTAAAACAATTTTTATTAATAACTGAAGGTTTAAAAGAATGAAATCATGGAGAATTTGACGTAAATAATTAAGGGAATTGTGACTTGAGTAGTAATATAGTTTCGGTTACAGACAGAAAAACACACAATCTCCATTATAATAAGATATTAGATTAACAGATGCAAAAAAGGATCTTTTGTTCAGAAACTAAAAAGCAATACAAAAATATATCAATAGAAATAATATATAATATCATAAGATTTGACCCTCTTGAACTTTCTCGACCGCAGGAGCGATGCTCAGCAAACTCTTACCTGAGTATGAAATCATGGAGAATTTGACGTAAATAATTAAGGGAATTGTGACTTGAGTAGTAATATAGTTTCGGTTACAGACAGAAAAAAAACAATCTCCATTATAATAAGATATGTTACTGCTGCCCTTGACCAAGATTGAACCTGCGGTCCTGAGATAACTGTCACTTAGAACTGTCTTAAATTGACCTCATTATCCACTAGGCCACTAGGCCTTTTCTTTAGAGTAAATCTACTCTACGAAACTAAAGACTTTGGAAGAATTTGAAGGACGAATAGAAGAATATTTCTACCATTCCGCAAGAGTTTCGAGGAAGATCAGTTGATGCGAATAAAAGGGTTAGGTTCAAAGTTCCGTGATTGCTCCCGATTACGACAAGAAGTTTCCCGAGTTCGAAAAAAAAGGGGTGTTTTTTTTCTTGGCATTTGTGAGGCAACTGGTCATTCCCTTCTGTCTAAAACCGTTGACCAGAAACAGCTCATCTATTTACTTTTCTATCTCTTCTCGCAACCTTTCCATTTCTCAATCCTCCTTTCTCTCTCTCTCTCTCCTCTCTCTCTCTCTCTCTCTCTCTCTCTCTCTCTCTCTCTCTCTCTCTCTCTCTATCTATCTATCTATCTCTCTATCGCTCTCTCTACTCTCTCTTTGACTTTCTGTCTGTCCGTCTGTCTCTATCTATCTATCTATCTCTCTCACTCTCTCCCCCTCTCTCTCTCTCTCTCTCTCTATATATATATATATATATATATATATATATATATA